>CM032339.1:49085076-49685076 GCA_019022885.1 Schlechtendalia chinensis
GTCAGGCAAAAACCTTAATATCAAATTTAGTAAATTAATACCGACTGTAAAAAGAAACCAAATAATACCTGATTCGTGAACAATCGTTAAGAAACGAAACTGCTCACATCGTATCGTATTCTTTTTGACGAAAACTATTGCGCGTAGAACCCATATGTTTTGTAGATCTTCTTCACGAGGAACATCGTTGTGAAGTTCTTAGCAAAGTTCCTCATTAAAACATGTCGATGCTTTCAATAGTTTTTACTCGAAACAATAAAATCACATACATGCTTGTCAAACATATCAATTTACATAATACTAAATATTTAACACAATGTTAAAAAAAATCTATATATTGTTTCTTGTCATTATATATGTAGTAATACAAAAAAATATAAAAAAGGAATTAAAAGATTAAATGGTGAAAGGAAAAATAATTGGGAGTATGAAATGATTTGAACTAACACGAGTCAAGGGGTGTGAATTCGAGAACCGTCTTGCCTGTTCAATAAGAAATAAAAGCAATAATATCATGCAAGTATAAAATAAGTTTACTACCTTTTTTGTCGTCTCGAAGATTTGCCTGTCACGGATTTCAACTCTTGCGGACAATTTTTTTATTAATTAAGGTAATAACTTGTAAATCAAACAGAATATGAAAATGAAAGTTTGGGATGCCGCCTTTGACATGATGCAAAGTCAGCGCCAAGAAATAAAAGCAACTCAAAAAACGATGATTTCCACGTTGTAAGAAATTAGAGTCACCTAATTTCGGAAAACCGATCTGTTGAGTCGTTCTTGGTAAGTGTGCGTATACTCTCAGGTAGACAGAGACGGTCTGTCTGTCAGGTGGACAGAGACGATCTGAGTGCCCTCTGAAAGCTGGAGGGTGTATTCATCAATATTATGTGAAGGACATATACTAAGATTTCGGTCCCACAAGGTTATCGCTTATTTATTTTTCCATTTTCTGAAAATTTTGCGCAGTCTAAAATTTGTTCGTAGTGTCACAAATCTGCGACTTTTGGGTTCACCTTAATAAATATGTGTGATTCATTTCGTTCTTTCTTTTTTTCTCTTCTTCTTTTTTTTTTTATATATTTACTATTTCTGTTATCGAGTATAATATTCTTTTGTTTCTTAAATTAATTGTTTTATATTAAAAATCAAATTGAAGTCAAATAGCGAATTCATCTTATGGGACTGAAATGTTTTAAGTGTATTATACTAATATATAAAATACGCATTAAATTATATGTGATTATAAAATTACTATAATTGTTATTCCTATAGGGGATTTATGATCGGTGTTCCGAGAAAATTGAGTTCTAATATATTTATTAAAATATAAACTAAACTAAGTGTTCATAATAAAAACTAATACAGAAGTAGTTGTTAAATATTACAAATTCATTTCCAAATAATTTTTGTTATGATATGAACGTATGTTATTACATGCATTTGTTAAAGTATAATCAATAAAAGTTTATTTTCTTTTACATGGTCTCAGTTATGATATGAGTGCGTATCATTACATATATAAGAGCACATAAATAACGCATTTCAAAATATTTGGACTTCATCCAAATTGGGTTCAACATTCACGAGCTGTACAACAACCAGGCAGGTATGCGACAATGCCGATTCGCCATTTCTGGCGAAACACTAGTACCCGTCGACGTGTAGTAAAGACAGTCAAGTCCGATTCGTACGGTCGTTAATTTTCATTAAAAACTAACAAGCGCAAGACAAACACACGTCGACGGCAACACACCAGATTTTTTTTTTGCATGCTACGATATCGTTTTTCGGCAAATTTGCACGCGTCCACCGCTTTTGGCTGTACAACAACCAAGCAAGGATGCGACAATGCCGATTCGCCATTTCTGTCGAAACACTAGTACCCGTCGACGTGTAGTAAAGATAGTCAATGCTGATTCGTACGATCGTTAATATTTATTAAAATCTAACAATCGCAAGAAAACACACGTCGACGGCAAGACACCATATATTTTTTTTTTTTGCATGCTACGATATCGTTATTCGGCAAATTTGCACGCGTCCACCGCCTCAGGCTTTATAACAACCAGGCAGTGATGCGACAATGCCGATTCGCCATTTCTGGCGAAACACTAGTACCCGTCGACGTGTAGTAAAAACAGTCAAGTCCGATTCGTACGATCGTTAATTTTTATTTAAAACTAACAAACGCAAGACAAACACACGTCGACGAAAAGTCACCAGATTTTTTTTTTATGCATGCTACGATATCGTTATTCGGCAAATTTGCACGCGTCTAGTCTTGTAAATTGTAATGATATGCACTCATATCATAACTGAAACCATGTAATGAAAAATAAACTTTTATAAATTATACTTTAACAAATACATGTAATAACATACGCTCATATCATAACAAAAATTTTGGAAATGAATTTGTAATATTTAACAACTATTTCTGTATTGGTTTTTATTATGAACACTTTTTTAGTTTATATTTTAATAAATATATTAGAACTCAATTTTCTCGGAACACCGATCATAAATCCCTATAGGAATAACAATTATAGTAATTTTATAATCACATATAATTTAATGCGTATTTTATATATTAGTATAATACACTTAAAACATTTCAGTCCCATAAGATGAATTCGCTATTTGACTTCAATTTGATTTTTAATATAATACAATTAAATTAACAAACAAAAGAATATTATACTCGATAACAGAAATAGTAAATATATAAAACAAGAAGAAGAAAAAAGAAGAAAGAACGAGACGAATCACACATATTTAAGCAGGTGAACACAAAGGTCGCAGATTTGTGACACAACGAACAAATTTTAGACTGCGCAAAATTCGCAGAAAATGGAAAAATAAATAAGCGATAACCTTGTGGGACCGAAATCTCAGTATATGTCCTTCAAAATATATCGATAAATACGCCCTCCAGCTTTCAGAGGGCACTCAGATTGTCACAGTCCACCTCACAGACAGACCGTCTCTGTCTACCTAAGAGTATACGCATACTTATCAAGAACGACTCAACAGATCGGTTTTCTGAAATTAGGTGACTCAAATTTCTTACAACGTGGAAATTACCTTTTGAGTTGTTCTTTATTTCTTGGCGCTGACTTTGCATCAAGTCAAAGGCGGCGTCCCTACCTTTCATTTCTTATTCTGTTTGATTTACAAAGTTATTACTTTAATCAATAAAAAAAATAAATTGTCCACAAGAGATGAAATCCGTGACAGGCAAATCTTCGAGACGACAAAAAAGGTAATAAACTTATTTTATACTTGCATGATATTATTGTTATTATTTCTTATTGAAAGGGGGTTACCCTTTTTATATTTTTTTTGTTTTACTACAAAATGATCATGGACTATAAAGGATACCACATACCTGACTGGTGAATTAACGAAAATGGGTCGCCAATCTGCTCATCACCTGTCGCTGTCTATCTCACGAAATTCATTGAGTGGAGAGAAACGATTTCATTCGTACATCTACTACAAAAGTTACTAAGTTTAGAAAAACGTAATAAATTTTTATATGCAAAATACTGATATTGTTAAATGTTTCAACTCGAAACATTCTGCATAGATGCTCGTCAGACATATGGCAATACTTTTTGTTTCCCAAAGACCATAGAATTATTAAATAAAAATCATACGCAATGCGTCTACGCTTATACAACAATTTTTACCGCCATTATAAAAAAAACCATATATTATTGACTGACGTTATATATAAGTACGCTACAATTTTGTATTTCGACATATTCCCATGCGTTCATCGCCGCCAGCTGTATAACTACCAGGCGGGATTCGAATACGCTGAATCGCAAACTCCGTGGATAAACTAGAAGACATCGACGGCAATAACGATAAAAAATCCGATTCGAACAGTCGTCAGTTTTCATAAAAGTACATGTTCGCGGTAAGAACACGTCGACGACAATCGACAAGATATTTTTTATAAATGGGGGTTTTATATAATAAGTAAAATAAAAAAATTATTTTATGCCAGCCTATTACTAATAATTGAAAGTCAAAATCCCCCATGAATAATCTAAACCTACGCTCCTAGTCGTACACACGTGTTACGCCGCGTTTTATTTTGTCGGATACTTTTCAATATATTCGTTATATTATTCACCTGTTTATTATATATCGTTTACCTCTTGTAAATCCAAGGTATTCAACAAGACTCTACACATTATAAAATGTCAACAATTTTAATAAAAATTATTCTTAACGAATTGTAGAAGAATTATGAATTCGCATAGAAATCCGGACCCTAGTAATAATACAATATAATTTATTAAGTTTTTTATTTTAACATTAAATTAGTTGTAAAATATTTTGAGCATATATAAAATATTTAACTAAAAAGTAATAACCAAAAATCAAAATATACTCGTATATAAAAAGGTGATGGTCGAAAGTTTCTTTGAAGATTTCAAGAATTTTAGAAAAAAAAATAATTTGGATATTTGATATAGTGTGATATTATCAATGTCATTTGAGTGTTTGAGAGCTTATATTAAATTTTATTTTAAGATGCGAATTCTTCCCTTCAAATATTAATATGTATTATTAAAGAAACATTTCCAGATCTTACGTCATTTAAAGTGTTTGGATGAATTTTCGTTGATGAATATAACTAAATTAAAAGTATATTGTTCCACTGCTGGTATGATTTCGGCTTGTGTTTAAATATGTTTAAAAAACGCTATGAGATCCTCCATAAGATAGAAATGCACGATTCTGGATCTCACAACGTTATCATCTACTAGTCTGACTATAATTACATATATTGTTTATTTAATCTATTATAAATAAACCAATTTCCCGATTTTCGGATTTCTCGAGGGCATTTCAATTTATTTCGTTGGTTTAAGATACGAAAAATATTCCTGGTAATTCTAGATCTCGTAAAGTAGTAACATTGTAATACAATAAATGTTAAACACATTTTATTTATAAGGATATGTCATCAGATCTCAAGACCTTATTGTATATTACATTTTGGGTTAACATTCTAAAAATAAAATCTTTGGTAAATATAGTTTGCTTTTTGGTAATTTTATTTATTTTTATATTGGTTTTGTTCATCAATTATGATTGCAATAATCATGAAAAATATAATTATTATTTTAACTATCAGGTGTCAAATGTTTTTTTTATTCATACAATAAAACATTCCTAGTTAATGTAGGCTATCCGAAATGTACATCTATGGATAATTACAGAATTAAAGGGATACTTTATTGTTATATCCTTTAAAATAAATGAAAAAAATAGCTATTGTAATTTTATAAATTTCATCTAATTAAATATTGATATTATATGGTTATGTACTTTGAAGCAAGATTCATTGTATCAAGATATACATAGATTTAATTTTGAATTACATAAGATATATTATGCATAGTAATAAATAGTAAATTATAGGTATGTAGCACAATTTTTTTTTTAAAAATTCTCAGATTTTTTTAATATTGTCTCCAATATTAATTACATAAGAAAAATTTTATTTCGTAATAGTGTGTTTAAGTACTTACAGAACTCTTATAAGATCCATCGTTATGCTCATAAAGTATAATATTAGGTTCAAATTGGCAACAGAACATGGATCTAATAGCTGCAGTTATTTAAAATTTTGAAACACATTTAGATCTCGTATGGTAATGATTTTAGTTTTCGGATCTATTTAAGTACTAATATAACTATTTAACACTCTGGATCTCGGAAGGATATAAGAGGGTTAAAATAAATGACAAGTGTTCCCTGATTTTTATGACTGTAAGTTAATCAACAGGATCGTAAAATATGTTTCCATTTACTTCAAAGTTCAAAAAATATTTTTAAAAGGTGGATCTCTTAAGGTCTCAGTTTACATATGGATCTCACACTATACCAAATGCATGTATAGGTGTGCGTGTGTGTGTGGGTGTGTATGTGTGTGTGTGTGTGTGTGTGGTGTGTGTGTGTGTGTGTGTGTGTGTGTTTAGGTGTGTGGTGTGGGTGTGTATGTGTGTGTGTTTAGGTGTGGGTGTGGGTGTGTATGTGTGTGTGTAGTTGTGGGTGTGGGTGTGTATGTGTGTGTGTGTGTGGGTGTGTATGTGTGTGTGTGTGTGTGTGTGTGTGTGTGTGTGTGCGTGTGTGTGTGTGTGTGTGCGCGTGTGTGTGTGTAGGTGGTGTTTTGTGATGCGAAGCGGTAACGTTTTTTTCGATTGTGTGCCAAAGCAAAGACATAAAATGTCAAAATTATTATTTTATGATTCAGTGAATAAAGCTGATCAAGTTAATATTACCATTGATTATATTAGAATATAATCAATGATAATTTTAAAAAATATATGGTAGTTGCAGTATAATTATGATATTAGCTACCTGTATGCGAGTTAAATACCTGTATTACACTCAGTGTAAATTTATTCCCAAAAATCCTTGATTCATACGTGTAACAGCATCAATTTTTATAGAAATAAGTTTGAATTTAATTTCATCAATTATGTTTTTTTCGTAGTTGTACAGCTTCTTCATGTACATATTTCCTTAAATAAAATTAAAACAGATTAATTATAATATACAGTAGATAAATTCAATTATCATAGATAAGTACTTACTTAATAGAACTAGAGTTTAAAACAACACTATTATGTATTCCACATAAAATTGGATCAATAAATTTTCTAAAGCCTGTATCATCCAGTATGATATATGGACGTCCATTGACGGTAACCAGTTCAATGCATGCATTTATTATAGTCTTTATATCAGTTTTTACTTTGATAGTAGGTTTTAACATCTGGTACAAGTCAATTGAACTTTTACTGGGTACAGGTGAATTGTTTGCATTGGATTTACCTAGTTCATCTATTATATATTCTTCGTATAATTTATTGTGAGTTATTAAATGTTTTTTAAGATTTGTCCCATAGTATCCCTAAAAAAATTATCCGATTTCACAAAGATGAATAATTGAATAAGATAGGTTTATTCCTTAATATTATTATAAGGGTCGACAGTATTTTCGGTATATCTTTAATACCGGTATACCGGTATTTTGAAATTTTTGTGTCAAATGGTTACCATAAAAAATGTATTATTATTATTATTATTAGTCAGTGGCGTTTTTTACAAAATTTTCTAAGGGGGGTCCATAGTTTACGCAATATTGTCATAAACTATAGTTTATAATAGTTACAAACCTAAAAATTTTTTGGAGATGTAATTATATTATATACATTTCACAGTATAACAAACATTTATCTGACTTTTTTTGGCTCTGGAGGAGGGGGGTGTAGTACCACTGGACCCCCTCCCCGTAAAAACACCACTGTTATTAGTATTGTCATTATTATTATTATTTGTTAAACACTAAAATAATTCAATAAACATACATTAAATAAAAATCTTCAATATTTAAAAATGTCAACTTACCTTTATTTTACAAGAACAATGTTTGCAATTTGAAATTTTATTTTTTTTGTCGTAATTAAAATAACCATAAACTTTTGATTTTAATGTACGACCCATGATGATTTAAAAATTGTCAACACAAATTATAACTGCACAGTCAGTTGTAACAGTGTTTAAAACACGATTGTTGTAAACATAATAATTATGGTCTAATATTTGAATACCATCGTCGACAATATTGGGTTTCCCTATAGACATTATATTAATATAAAATCTGTTTTTCCATTCTGTACAAATATGTTATGCGTTATCGACGTAAATAAACACGAGTGTTTATCAGACTTTCCTACGTTATTATCATGCATGCCACTGGCAATTTATTTTTTGTAAGAACCGAACCGGAACCAGAACCGATAACATCATTGAGGTTCCAGTCCCTGCATGCCAGACATTTCCTGTTGCTCTTAATTTATTCACTCAATTTGTTCACAATCATATTTATATATAATAACAATTTAAGCAAGTAACTCAAAACAACTGATAATAATATATATGAACATACCTATGAATTATCCCCAATATAAATAATCGAGAGATACAGTTTTATAGTTATTATAATTTATGACACCCACGAAATGAAATCTGAGAATTTTAAAACAGTTTCAAAATATCGAATTGAATCAACAACAAATAGAAATTAATCTTCATAAAATCTAAGTAATCCTCAAACTTGAGAATCGTTAGGAACCGAAAAGAACCGAAAATTTTAATTTGTAATTTTATACGGTTCCGGTTCTGGTACAGGTTCTAAGGAATATGAAATAGAGGTTCCGGTATCGGTTCCGGTTCTTGAAATACCTTCAGGAACCGGTTAAGAACCGGTTCTTTTGGTTCGGTTCCAGTCCCTGATGTTTAGTAAATTTTTCTGGGCAAACTGAAGAGTGTTTTTTCCCAGAAAACTCTGGACTCAGTGATTTTAACACTACTTTGAATGATGATAAATTATAAAATTTATTGTATAGGCTTTCTTTTTTTGTGGTTCTATGAAATTCCTGAAAAATTAAATATATAAAAAAAAATATTTTTCAGATTAGTATAAATTATTAATATTTATAACCACGAGCTATTTAATATGTATTTTCATATCATGAATTATTATAAGTAACTTGTGATTAGTGGATTAAATAATATAAATATTCTCAAATTAACTATGGCAATTAAATACTTAAGTTAGATTTTAATAAAAATATAGGTGCTTTTAAGCAAAAAGAGCAAGAATCGCCATTATTCTTATTATCTTATTTATTATTAACCGTGCGATAATCGCAAAAAGTTTTTGTTTTTTATATTTCTTCGTAATCGACATCTGCGAACCCTCGCTATCAAATACACGTCAATAATATATTGTTTAAGCCGGGTTCACACGTGTCTGTTAAAACGTTCATTATGACTGATTCATCAAAACTGAACAAGTTATGAATGTGTGAACACTTGTTTCAGCATGACTGAATTATCAAAATTGATTATCAGTCATTTAGAAACTATTTCTATTTTGCGTCATTTCTAATGATCAGTATCTTGTCATGAAAGGTGTGAACTTGATTTTGAATTAAACATTTTATAATTTCAGTACCTATTAAAACCATAATATTACGTTTTTTTTTTATATAAATCCGAAATAAATTGTTAAAATGTTTTTTAAGTGGTGGGATAATTATATTGAACCATTTTTGGACCAATATAGACAACATGAGTGTTTATTGAATATAAGTAGTAACAGTTATAAAAACTGAGAAACGCGAGAAAAAGCGTACGAAAGTATGCGCTCTGCTTTGAATTTGCCTGGTCTATCAGTTGATGATATCAAAACAAAAATAAAAATAGTTCATACAAACTATAAAAGTGAGCTCAACAAAATTTTAAAATCGGAAAAAAGTGGAGCTGGATTAGCAGATGTTTATGTACTTCGTCTATTTTGGTTTAAAAAAGCTGATAAATACTTAAGAGGCGTTAGTGTAGCAAAAAATAGTATTTCGAATTTGGTAAGTAATAATAAAAGTTATAATTACAGTACAATTTCGGTGTCCGGACGTAAAAACCCGTGTTATTATTATTACTTATTATAGTTATTTTTTGTTATACTTACCGATAACGAAAACTAATATCGACAACTGAAAACTGATTTCGAATATAACTACATTGAACATATTTGTATTAGAATTATACTATATAATCTTAAATTAATAATATTTTCAAATAATGACCATTACAATAAATGAGCAAATAATCCTCACTTTTTAAAACATACATATGTACATTATTTGTATTATTAAAAAACCTTTAAATTGTATTGATAAGAACAAAATTAAATCATGTTCTATTGCCATGGTAGCTTCCGTCGTCATGAATTTTTCTGCGTATGTATCACGTAAAATTTCTGCAGAGGTATTGTAATGATTGCTTGAATAATTCGTTAAATTTGTTAAATGTGCTAGTGTTCTTTCAAAATCACCAGAATCTGGATTTGCTGTTTGAAAATATTCATCTGAAGTTTTCCTTAACCAATTATGTAATGTACAAATTGTTTTAATAATTATAGGTACTTTTTTTACTAAAAGTGGTATGTGTTTTTCAAGAATTCAAAATCTAGGGGTAAGAATAACGAACGCATTTTCCACTAACCACCTAGCCCTTACAAACGATAATTAAATATTTTTTGAGTTGTAGTTAATCTTCTAATTCTACTATAGGGTTTTAGCATATCATTTCTTAATGGAAATGCATCATCTGCCACAAATACACCATTTGATGGAATTTTTAACGTTTTGTTTTCAAGTGCTTCGTAAAAAGATGATTTTGAAAAACCCCTAGCATCGTTTACACGACCATTATCCCAATATCAATATAAGAAAAACAGTAATTCTCATCGAAAACAACTAATAATATTACACTAAATGAGTGCTTGTAGTTAAAATACTCAGATCCAGTATTTTTCGGACAACGAATTAAAATGTGTTTTCCATCCACTACTCCCACACAGTTTGGAAAATTCCATCGTGTGTAGAATTCGTTTTAAATTTTTTTCCACTCGTCCTCAGTGTTTGGTACTTAAAATAGATAAATAATAATACAATAATTGTTTATTAACTATATAAGTTATATGTTAATATTAATTTTACCTAACCTGTTGTATATAATTATGCATTATATGATTATTCTAAAATATACTAACAATAATTGGTTATTAATATTTGTTGTTTAATATATACTTATAGTATGTTGAGTCTTCGGAACAACCTATATCTCAAGTTATAAATGAAATCAATGACGGACAAACCACAGATATTGATGACACACAATCAGAAATATCTACTGTTGAAAATGAAAATGTAACAGTCACAGAAAAATCGAAATAACACGACCTCGAAAATCTGTTAATAAAAGATGTTATAGCCAAATTGGTCAAATAGAAAATTCTATTAATGAACTTCAGGCTATAAATAATTCATGTAAAGAAGACGATGATGAATTTGATTTATTTGCCAAAAGTATTGCTGTTCAGTTGAGAAAAATGCCACTTGATAGAGCCTTCGTTTGTCAGGAAAAGCTAATGGGTGTTATGAAACAAGAACGTTTATACCAACTAACTAATCAAGGATCGCAAACATATGATTACATGCGATAATCATCTATGTCTTCATCATGGTCACACATGTCAGATAACGAAAATAGACCTCAAACAGAACATCACGTCCGTGAAGTTGGCCCCACTACTTTGTCCAATCGACTTCAAACACGTGCCAATATTTTGCAACTTATTTGTAACAATTTGCAACGAAGGTTTCAAAATTTGCAACTCAATACTTTTTAGAGTTATCGCAATTTTTCATTAGGGGGCCAACTTCACGTAGCCCCCCAACTTGGTCCGATCGACTTCAAACATGTGCCAATATTTTGCAACTTATTTGTAACAATTTGCAACGAAGGTTTCAAAATTTGCAACTCAATATTCAGGGGGCAATAAACATATTTGGGGGGGCAGCCAGCCCCCCCCCACTTGGTCCGATCAACTTCAAACATATGACAATATTTTGCAACTTATTTGTAACAATTTGCAACGAAGATTTCAAAATTTGCAACTCAATACTTTTTAAGTTATCGCAATTTTTCGTTTAGGGGGCCAACTTCACGTAGCCTCCCCACTATGTCTAATTCTAAATTATTTAAAAGTACAGAACTTCGAAATTTAAAATTACAGTTAAAACTTGAAAATAAATTAATAACTGTACACACTGAAAGTTACTCTGAAAAAAAAAAGTTATCCGATAACTAATTAAGAAGAAATTAAAAAACAAAGAAGAAGATATCTGGACAAAACGACTTAGAAGAATCTACCCTGTTGAATGTTTCAATTCAAACATTATAACCAGCTCATTCATTAGAGTCGATTTTTATGTCAGAACTATCTTATAATAGTTAAGAATCTTTGAAAACATCAATTGATTCTATGGATTATTAGGAAAATTGGAAATGGAAAAATGAAGAATTATCTACATCAAAAGAAAAAAAAAGACCAATCAAATATATGGATGATGCACCAGATATTAATGGTATATTAAATACTCATAAATTGCGATCAAATCGAACGCCTGGCTTCAAAATGAATATTTAAGTACGTTTAGTTTTTTGGTCAGGAACAAATAATTCAAATGTTTATAATAATCACTTTGCATTTTATTTCATTTTGTATAACAACGATTTAGTATGATATAATTGTATTGATATGAATAATATAAATTAAATACAACTGTATACCACCAAGGATCTTGTGGTAATGAAACAATTTTATGCGTAGTCGATGATCGATCTATTTAATTTCGTTAATATTGTAAAAAATTAGAAAAACCCTGAAAATCTATTTATATCCACATGACCACATCCTGTAGTGGCAGGATGTATGGTATTCATTTACAAACCTGTAATAAACGTTGTCGATCGATACAAAAATAATTTTATATTATATTGTAATAATATTTTAGTAATAATTATTATAAAATATATTAAGATAAATACAAGTAAATAATATAACTTGCGGAAAACACAACTACACAAGTCATAAAAATGTTTACATATACTCAAAATCATTATTATAGTAGACATAATCCTAGCTACATATCAACGTTAAAACGTATACTAATTTATTTATTTAATTTGTAATTTATATATTATCTTCGCATCTTGTCTCTAAGCTAAATAATTCACAAATACTTAAAATAATATAATATACGTATTACTTCCAACCTAAGAGGTGAGAGGGCAACCCATTGAAGAATTAGTCACAACACATAAATAAAAAAATTAAAAATCACAAAAACATGGTTTTACAAAACAGAATAAAAATAAATAAAATTTATGTAAAATGATTCGGTTACCTTCAAGGGGCATTTTTATATACCGTAGCAAATAAAAAATATTAGATGTGTAATTGTATAAATGTATATCAATAAACTACCTAATAGGACTATTAGCCGGCTCCCCATTACAAGAATGTTGACTGCCCCCTCAATATCGAGTTGCAAATTCCGAAACCTTCGTTGCAAATTGTTACAAATAAGTTGCAAAATATTGGCACATGTTTGAAGTCGATCAGACCAAGTGGGGGGCTACCTGAAGTTGGCCCCCCCTAATGAAAAATTGCGATAACTTAAAAACGTATTGAGTTGCAAATTTTGAAACCTTCGTTGCAAAATGTTACAAATAAGTTGCAAAATATTGGCACATGTTTGAAGTCGATTGGACAAAGTAGGGGGGCCAACTTCACGGACGTAGAAACATCAGCTGATATTTTAACTACAGCAATAAGAAATTCGTTGTTATAATTAATTTTGTATTTAATTACATTTTCACTCATGTTTTGTTATATATTTAAAGTTACATATTTATTTAAAAATATTTACAGAATAATTTGTTTTTGTTAAATATTTAAAGAAGGAATATTAGAATATTGTTTACGGTATTATATTGTTTTGTTTAAACTATGAATTTTAGCAAACGAATTATTTGGTGTCCGGTGCGCACGTACTAATATTTAATGCTTCCTCCCTCAACTATTATCATATTACAAAATTATTATTAAAATAATAATAGTAATAATAATAATAACAATACATTATTTTAAATTATATTACATTTATAATATATTTTGTGATTGAAAATATTAGATTCAGAAGTATTTAATTCATTAATGATCGTTTTTGATGTTGAATATAACCATCTGGTAAGGGATTCATGCTTTTTATAGAATTCATTAATTCAACATTGCTATTATTTCTATTAGTCGAGTTACATGTCTTTTAAATCGTGATCCATAAAATTAATAGTTGACTACAATCTAAGCATTTAACAGATGATTTACTATTCAAATTATGTATATGTCTAAAATGATGCTTATCAAAATCATTGTAAGAAGATTTACACATAAGACACAACATTTTTGGTAGGTACCTCTATTACAGTTGGTCTAATGGCAATTCTTAATTGTTTCTTGAGGGTAACTACAAATAATACATTTCAATATACTTAAAAATTATATATATTCTCAGGATACAAAAATGTAATCAAATTAATAATGATAATATAATATGAAAAAAAAGATATTAAATATTAATAATGAAGAAATGTATAGTTATAAATATAAATAATAAACATTATCGTAGGCATAGATCAAAAATATAGATTTCCAGATTCAGAATATAGCTAGGAAACAGTGTTCATAATTTCTCCAAAAAACTTTATACCAAAATAATTTCGATAATAATGGAAAACATTTTAGGCTCATAAAACAATTAAAAAATAAAGATTGTTTTTATCTAAAGTCCGATAAGGAGAATTCTATTGTTATTATGAGGAAACAAGTCTACTTTAATAAGGTGTTTAAAATGATTAGTGATGGGCCATATAAATAAATACAAATTTTTTTTTGAAGAACAAAAAGTCGTGACTGAAAGGGTTAATACAGGTTTCTAATAAAAATTACCATTATTATTATTCAATAAAGAATATTTTGTTGAATTAAAACGAATTTCCGTTCAATCAATGAAAATAATCAATAAACATCGTTTATTCATACAATAATCTTTTTTTTCCAGTGCTAATGATAGCGCCAAACACGTAAGGAATTTGCCTGTAAACGATCAAATATTTTGACAATTTTGTTGGTCAAACTTCATGTGTTCATCAAACAATAGCTCAAATGATCAAACCAAAGATCAAATAAATTTTTTTAATTTGCCTGTAGTTTTAGTTTTCTATTTGTTGTGACGTAACGTTCGTGTCTTACGACTTATTGTGTAAAGCCCTTAATATGAATAAATTAATATACCAATGAATAATACAGATAAAGCATTTTTGGCTTTGACTCTAGTACTGTGTATTAAGAAAAAAAAGTAATAGACGTTGATCTAGAGAATGGTTAAAACTAAGAGAAAAATATACCCACAAAAATTTGTTATGGGAAATATTACACACCTAGAATCAATCAAATAACTACGCCAACTTTTTGCGCATGGACCATAAAACTTTTGAAAAATTATTATTTTTATTGTGACGTAACGGAGCCATAATAGGAAACAATTATATAATTAATGAATAATAATTATAATCAACAGTGCGATAGCATAAATGTTATATATACAGTTCAGTTCGTTGTCGGCTGACGAAGAAAATGTATCACATAGTCTCTTCAAGAATTTGTTTTTTTCCTTCTATTTAAGTGTAATTATTTTAATAATGGAGTAGACTACCATTGTCTACTGCTCGTGATTGGGTGAAGAAGAGGATGCGTGATGGACAACATATGTGCACCCGCACACAAGGGTAACTTGTATATACCTATTTTTGCCTTGGCCGGTGACCTTATATAAATATCGTAACATCAGTTTTATGTCATTTTTCGTTCTAATGATATTTTATTTTATTTTATTCTAGTTTATTTATGCATGCCTTCATACCTAAATAAACGTTATTTATTCATTTTAAAAATTATTGAATACAATTTTATTATTTTACTCGATCAGTAAAAATCCTGTAGACTCCGGTTTGTTTGTTAAAACCTCGGTCGCGGGTTGACGACCCGTTTCTTTTTAACAGATTTTGTCAGAGTCGGCTATGTGGGTTCCGGGTGGCAAATAGGACGCATACGGGAACCTCACATTACTATTTCCTTGCATTGAAAAAAAACATCATTATGCGTAAGCTTCTTGAATATTATCAATAACTTTGTGGTACCTGGATAGTGTCAAACACTCCATCAAATACGTCAAACACTTATCGTTTGATAAACACGTTAAAAAGACCTGCATGCTACCAAAAAATTCGACAAACACGTAAAATTTGATAAATAATTTGATCGTTTACAGGGATCATTAAAGATTCAGAAAAATAAGCATTCGATGAATAGCGTATTAACTAAATATATCATTGAGTTTGGGAAATACTAGGTATGTCCAGAAAGTAAGAGAACTGTGGCCCTCACGTGCAGTGGGATTTTTTTTCCAATGGTGGATAACATTGAGTGATAAGAGAGGTTCTCCTGAACACTGATCATCAGAGGACCTCCGTAGTATGAAAACTTGCCTTGTCTGAGTAAAAGATGTCCATCGAAAATCCCGCCAAGTGAGAAGTGCAATGTATTATTAGGTTCCTTGTTGCGGAAGAAAAAACATCGACTGAAATTTTTTTAAAAGTTGTTTACGGCGGAGGTGTTATGAACCGAACGAACGTGTTCAAGTGGCGTCGTGAGTTTAACGAAGGCAAAACGAATGTTCACGACGATTAGAAGAGTGGGAGGCCTTCCATTTTGACCAATGAATTGGTGAAAAAAATCGAGAACACTGTTTAGTGAAGACCGCCGACTGACAGTGGCTGAACTTTCTGCGATGTTTCCACAACTTTCCAAATCTCTCTTATACGAAATGATTACAGAAACACTCGGATACAGAAAATTGTGCTCAAGATGGGTCCCAAAATAACTGACAGAACAGCACACAGCGAGTCGGGTCGCCAGCGCTCATGAATTTCTTGAGCGATTTGAATCAGAAGGTGAGGATTTCCTGCGCTTGATTGTGACTGGAGATGAGACCTGGGTGGCTCATTACACTCTGGAGTCGAAAAAAAAGTCAGCACAGTGGCGGCACACTTCTTCCTGCTCTGCGAAAAAATTCAAGACCTCCATTTCAGGCAAGAAAATCATGGCCATCATGTTTTAGGACCATAAAGGGATCATTCTGGTCAAATTTCAGCCTCAGGGGGAAATGATTAATGAAGAATGATACTGTGAGACCCTAAAAAAGCTCAGCAATTCAAACCAAACGGAGGGGAATGTTGACAAAGGTTGTTGTTGTCGTTGTTGTTGCACGACAACGCCCGCTCGCACACGTCGAACGCCACCAATGTGCTTTTGGTCTCATTCGGTTGGGACATTTTGAAGCATATTCCCCTGACTTGAGTCCTTCGGATTTTCACTATTTCAGTATTTTTCTCAGTATCTATTACCAGAGTCGTCTTATGGTTATGTGAAATCCAAGAGCCCAAAATATTTGGAGGCCTTCAAATACTTAAATTATGATATATATATATATATATATATATATATATATATGTATAGATATTTTAACACAATATATTATATATATAAATTACATTTATTATTAAATTATATAGATAGATAACATAAAAAGACAGTTATTTATGTTGTTATTATTAATTACAGTATTAATTCCTAATTAATGATACTATTTTTTGTATATATATATATATAATTTAAGAACAATGCAATCCTTAATAGTAGCACTGAAAATAGACATAGTTAATGCTTCATTAATTAATTTTAATCAGATGGTTTATAATGTGGGTTATAAAAATGTTGTTGATCTGGGGTAGAAATAGATGTAAATGTTGAAAAGTGAACACTAGGATCATTTGAAAAATCCTCCGGATTTTGTCCAGCTATAAAAAACATTAACATTTATTTTTAATTATTTAAAGTTTTACAAAACATGAATTCTGGATATATATACATATATTGTTTTTAAATGTTAAATGAATATTAAACAGGAAAATGTTTTATGTTTTATTTATTATTTTTTCTCTCCATTTTTATGCTATTGACGAATTATAATTTAATTACAAAACATTACATTTTATGAAACTTAAGAATTTTCCATTCCTTATTAAAACGATTTAAATTTAATAGTAGTCATTAATAATGATCGAAAATTGTTTTTGTCATCTTTAAAGATAAATTTAACGTTTTCAACAGTTAATAGTGGATGTAAACAAATATCAAACTAGTTTGTGATGATAGGATTATTATTACTTTTAGTTGATGTAGAACCTTGCAATGACTTGAAATTCAAATTCAAATCTTCAGCATAGAATGAACCTAAAAAATGAAAAAAACTGGATTGATGGCTTGAATCCAATTCGATATTATCTAATAATCTCTATGCCTTCAGAAGAAGAAGATGGAACTTAACCTAACCAACGGCATTTTCTAGCAGTAGTTTTCATTAATATTTGTGGCGTATTCGACTCTATCCATATTTCAACTTTCTTATCTTATCTCAAAATCTTAAATCTACTCTCAGTTTTTTGCAATTTAATCTGATTTCTTTTTTCTCATAGATCTCTCATTTTTTCAAATAAATATGGCCTAACAAATTTACGCTCTACATAAAATCGGACCCCACATGGTAGTTGTTTAAGCCCTATTTTATTTAACATATATAAGAATTTCATTATACAAGAAACCAGAAGCCAAGAGTTACCAGCGGTGGCGTTCTGAACGGGGAGGGTAGGGGAGTGTCTACCTCCCCAAGAAGTTTTTATCAGTCGGCAAATCGCAAATTTGGTAGAAAAATTGACACAGTTGGCAAATGTCACTTTTTCATTTATACAATCGTCGTCTCTGGTGAGTGGTTGTAGATAGACAGTATTTCAGGGGTCTAGTTTCAAAGTATGCAATCTCCAATTTTTATGAAAAATGAGATAGATATCGTTTCATATGCAATTTTCAGCACTGAATTCGAATAGCTCACTATTTTCAAGTAAAATGGTCAAAATCCAGTATATTTTTAAGCTTGAAAATTCGATTTAGTTTCAAAACAAACATTCTCATTTGACAAGTATGATTCAAAACGTACAATCTCCTTTACAATATTCTGTCGCGACTGTTACTACTATTTGAGCCGGAAACAAACAATATTAGTTTGTGGTCCCGGCGTCTCATTTTTAACATTGAATATAACTTAGGATTTGGCACACCTCGGACCGACGTTTGCTCAACATGTTTACAGCTGACCGAAAAAATTAAAAGTTGCAATGATCTCTTTACCAAGATCACCTTATTGACGGAGATAAAGGTGCATAAAATGAGAGCAGAAGCATTTTTCAAAATTTTAAAAGAACCTGAGGAAAGTGTCGTAATTTTTTCGTTTGATTGTCAAAAAAATCAGGTTCTGCTGAAAAATCCTGATCAACAAGCGTTCTATTCTCGACAAATTTACATGTTTGACTTTACTGTCATGGGAGACAATTCTAAAAGCAAATTAAATTCCACTACAGTCACCTCTTTCTGTTGGACTGAAAATGAGTACAACAAAGGCTCAAATGAGATTGTTTCTTGTATTTATCATGTTCTGAAATCATCAGATTTTACTAATATTCATATTATTAAGCTCATGTGTGATAGTTGCGTGGTCCAGAACAAAAACACTACACTAATTACAATGTGTTGTAACTGGCTCGCCAAACAAAATGTAATTTTAAAAATTGAAGTTATATTTCCAATAAGAGGACACTCTTTTATTCCTACTGATCAGGTCTTTGGTAACATTGAAATAGAGTGCAAGAAGAAGGAAATAATTGTAGAACCTCAGGATATCTTTTTTGATATCTTTTCAAGATATGGGACTGTCCTGAAATTTGGAAAGGATGTTGAAATTTATGTCTGGAAAACTGAAACAATCAAGTTTATTAATCCTCCAGGTCAGTGGCACTTTGTTTTTGCCAAAATGAAAAGAATGATTATTACAAAAAACTCAAAAGGTGTTATACTAGTCCGTGGTGAATGCGTGTACAATTCGAATACTGGAATGGAAAAACCAGACACAAAAAGAGCAAGGAACGTTAGCAACACGAATCCCACCAAAATTCCAATGCGGAATGTTCTCAGCACTAATTAGAAAACTGATATAATAAATAACCTGCTAGTTGTTTATTATGGAAATGAATGGAAATATAATCCCAGTCTAATTTTTTATAAATTTGCCATAGAGGGAGATCCAGTAACAATTTTGTTATTGAGGAAAATACAGTATGTGAACTTCTTTTAGAAGGAATCAATGTTGAAGTTTTATAAAATTAATTACTTATTAATATAAACTATTTTTCTATTTTTTATGTTTTCATGTATATAAAAAAAAAAAATTAACCATAATCAATAATAACTAACGCTAGTTTTTTGTAAATTTTAAAATTAAATAAAAAAGAAATAAATACATCTAATAGTCTTAATGATATTTTCAAAGTGAACAATCTCCAACTGTTAGCTTCATACTGTACAATCTCCAACTAAAATATTGTCAAAACCAAGACAAAATCTGGCATTTTTAAGCAAAAAACTGATAAATCGTCTATGCACAACTATATAAATATGTTAAAAAAATCAGTACGGAAAAAAACGTTTTTTATTAAGTTATTCGTTGTTTTGGTTTTCTGAAAATTCAGTGAACATGGAGATTGTACACTTTGAAACTAGACCCTTCATTTGTAGTATTATTATTATAAACTATTTATGTAAACATAAAGTAAATATACTTATTACAAATCACTAATCAGTCATTTATACTGTACTACAACTGTAAATCTAATTTATAGTAATACCACTGTTGGGTACGGTTTAAAATATTCTCAAAAAACCCATTACTAAGCGTAGGGAAAGTGGCGTCCCCATCGCCCAGTACATCACATGATGTACTGCAATAGCCACCACAACGACCTGAAAAGGTCGATGTGGTCTGGTCCTCCAGGTTGGGGGTTTGGCGACGGGCTAACAACCCGTCCCAATAAAAGAACTACTGTTAAGAAACCACAAGCAATTAAGCCTCGGACACACATAGTACCTGGAACCCCTTTTGGAAATGGAAAACGGAAATGTAAGGAGATAAAGATCACGACTTGGAACACGCTGAGTCTGTATCGCAATGGAGCCTGTCAAAATCTAGTCGATGTACTGAAAGAGTACAATATCACAATTGTAGCACTACAAGAGGTGAGGTGGACTAGTACAGGACAAATAAAAATAGATGATTACATAATTTACTATAAATGAATGGATGACTCACACCATTTCGGGGTTGGTTTTGCTATACATAAAAAATATGAAATGTGAGTAAAAGAATTTAACCCAGTGTCTGAACGCATATGTATGATAAGGTTAGACACAAAACCTCTATACACGTTCATAATTAACATTCATGCTCCAACTGAATGTAAAGAAGACATAATAAAAGAGGAATTCTATGAAGAAATAACGGAGATTTACGATAGTGCACCCAAAAATACGGTAAGAATTGTCATTGGAGATTTTAATGCCAAAATAGGGAAAGCGATCATATATAGACCTACGATTAGATTACATAGCGCCTATGAACAAAGCAACGATAATGGCCAGAGAAGTGTAGCTTTTGCAACCTCAAGGAATATAACCATAAGCAGCACTTACTTTCCCCACAAAGTATCCATAAATATACATGGAAATCACCCGATGGAAACATATATAACCAAATTGACCACGTGCTCATTGACAAAAGATTCAGAACAAGTATTTCGGATGTAAGAAGTTATCGAGGAGCGGACTGTGATTCTGATCATTTTGTTGTCATTGCGAAATTCAGAATTATACTAAAAAATGTTCAAACTAATAAAAATAGAATACCAAAATACAATCTAGAGAAACTTAAAGAAGAAGGGGAAAAGCAAAAATACATTGATTTTCTTACAGAAAAGCTAAGGGCAAGCCAAACGGATAAGCTAGAAACAAGTGAAAGATGGAATATGTTAAGAAATACTATAACCGAAGTTGCAAGAAAATCTCTAGGTGAAGCCAGAAATCAAGTAAAAAAATGGTATAACAATGAATGTAAAAAGGCAATACTAAAGAGAAACGAATACCGTCAAAACTATCTGAGAAATCATTCAGCAGAATCCAAAGAAGTTTTTGAAACAGAACGAAAGAGATGCAAACAAGTTATACAGAGGGAAAAAAGGAAGTATATGAACGAGATCATACATAACGCAGAGCAAGATTACACACAAGGCAGAATCCGAAACTTCTTTACAGTAATAAAAAACACCAAAAGTTCAACCCAACATTAAAGCCATAAAAGATAAACATAATAGATTATTATTGGATCCACAAATGAAAGCATCTAGATGGCAAGAATATTTCGGAGAATTGTTGAATGGAGATATACCAGACACACCAATACCAGCCTGGGAAGACCAGAGAGCGGAACAAGTAGTTAAGGATATATCTCTAGATGAAATATTAAGAGCTATAGACTGACTAAAAAACTGAAAAGCCCCCGGGTCAGACGGGATACCATAAAATATGGCGGCCTAGAATTGCAAAAAACGATATATGAATTGTGCAACCGCATATGGATTGAAGAAAAACTACCGGAAGAATGGAACAAGGCCATAGTCATCCCAGTATACAAGAAAGGATACAAGATGAGCTGCAACAATTATAGTGGAGTATCGTTATTGAATACAGTATATAAAGTCTTCTCCAAAATTTTACTTGGACGACTGGAACCACTGGCTGAAGAGTGTATAGGAAGCTATCAGTGTGGCTTTCGGAAAGGCAAATCAACAATAGACCAGCTCGCAACTATAGAACAGCTCCTAGAAAAGAAGTATGAGTACAGACAAAACATATGGCAAGTATTTGTGGATTTCAAAAAAGCCTATGATAGCTTGCATCGCGACAACCTATACAATATAATGTATGAATTTGGATTCCCTATGAAACTCATATCACTGACAAAAATGTGTATGAACGGAACAAGATATCAAGTCAGAGTAGACTGCACAATGTCTGAAGAATTTGAAGTGATAACAGAGCTCAAACAGGGTGACGCACTATCACCAATACTTTTCAAAACATAGCATTAGAAAAAGTAATACGCAGTGTACAAAGTAATAAACTCGGAATTAATATTGGCAAAACCACGCTAGATGTGCTAGGTTTTGCAGACGACCTGAATTCAGTAGGAGAAAACAAGGAAATGATTGTACGAAATACCAAAACACTCATTCAGGAAGCAAAAAAAGATAGGTTTAGAAATAAATGAGGAAAAAACAAAAGTAATGAAAACGTTGCCTGAAATAGATGTAGAAGAAGACCTTACAATAGATAACTACGCATTCAAGAAAGCACGTAACTTTAAGTACCTAGGTGTAACAATAACTAGTAACAACGACTAGTTGTTCTCTAGAGGAACAAAAATACGACTGTACATGGGTATTGTGAGACCTACGCTAACCTATGGGTGTGAAGTATGGCCGACGACAGCACAAAATGAACGAAAACTAAGAAGCATTGATAGTAGGGTACTAAGAACAATATGTGGACCAGTTTTTGATACTGAAATAAACAGGTGGCGGAGAAGAAAAAACAAAGAAATAAGAGAAATCACCAAAGTACCTTTAATAAAAAGTTATGTAAAGGGACAGAGAATCCAATGGTTTGGACTCACAATGAGACGAGAGGAAACAAATGAAGTTAGAGCAGCAATTGAATACAAGCCAACAGGCAGAGACCCAGAGGCAGACCCAAAAAACGATGGATGGATGGAGTGCAATAAGATCTAGAGAGGCTAGAAGTAAAAAATTGGAAGGAAAGGACACAGGATCGTGATCAGTGGAGATTAGGGACGGTGGCAGCTAAAACTCTTACAGAGTTGTGAAGGCACATAAGAAGAAAAAGAAGAAGTTGTTCATTATGGAAATGAATGGATATATAATCCCAGTCTAATTTTTTATAAATTTGCCATAGAGGGAGATCCAATAACAGATTTGTTATTGAGGAAAATACAGTATGTGAACTTCTTATAGAAGGAATCAATGTTGAAGTTTTATAAAATTAATTACTTATTAATATAAACTATTTTTCTACTTTTTATGTTTTCATGTATATAAAAAAAAATAATTAACCATAATCAATAATAACTAACGCTAGTTTTTTGTAAATTTTAAAATTAAATAAAAAAGAAATAAATACATCTAATAGTCTTAAAGTTATTTTCAAAGTGAACAATCTCCAACTAAAATCCTGTCAAAACCAAGACAAAATCTGGCATTTTTAAGCAAAAAACTGATAAATCGTCTATGCACAACTATATACATATGTTTAAAAAATCAGTACGAAGAAAAAACGTTTTTTATTAAGTTATTCGTTTTTTTGGTTTTCTGAAAATTCAGTAAAAATGGAGATTGTACACTTTGAAACTAGACCCTTCATTTGTAGTATTACTATTATAAACTATTTATGTAAACATAAAGTAGATATACTTATTACAAATCACTAATCAGTCATTTATACTGTACTACAACTGTAAAGGTAGGGACACACTATTCACACGCCACGTGGTAACACGCCATCAGATGCCACGCCATGGTAAGACGTGTGATATCCTCGTGTGCACATTAGTACAACGCAATAAAACGCGACGGATACCACACACAATAATAAAATAAAGAAATAGTTAAATTAGTCGTGTTTGTACGTAGTATATGTCAGTATCACTTGGCATTTCGGTAAGAAAACATGAATTATTCAAGTTCGTCTGATAGCGATTGGGAAGAGGAGATGGAAGAAACGGCTGTGGCAACATTTTTAAATGAGTCCATAAGTAGACGACAATTATGGGTTCATCCTATTAATTCAGAGAGGAAAGAAGAAGGAGTTTTTTTATATATAATAATAATAATATAATATATAATAATATAGTATGTATATACCTGGCATTTGCAACACTTCACCAATCTCTTGCCATGCTTCTTTGCGAATATTCTGATCTTTATAATGAATCGAAAAAATATCGTACAAAGAAGTATGTGTACGTACATTTTCAATTAATTTTTCTTCGCTGTATGTGGAAGATATTGTAAAACGTCGAAAGATCGAAATAAAATGACGTAATTTATCATAACACGTCACACGTTTTTCAAAATTGTTTGAAACGCGTGGCATGGAATTGAGTGGGAACGCGTTGCGTGTTATAAATGTGATCACAAAACCAATTATTATTTAAAAATAAATGGGTTAACACGTAATTTAAAATTCCCGGCGTGTTAACGCGTGGCGTGTAACGGCGTGTTACTACGTGGCGTGTGAATAGTGTGTCCCTACCTTAAATCTAATTTATGGTAATACCACTGTTGGGTACGGTTTAAAATATTCTCAAAATACCCACGTTATCGCGACAATGCCCAAACGTTCTAGACGCGACCAACTCCACACCCCCCGTCAAACCACCCATTCGATCCTACATATATACACATAAAGACTGCCACGATCGGATGTGAACGTTTGTTGTTTGATTTGTGTTTTAATTAGTTGTCGGTTAAGTAAAGTTGTGAAATGTTTTTATTGTAAATTAATATTTATTGTAATTATCAAAGTATGCGTTTCTCGTATCATTATTTTACGTTGATGATTGCCACGTGATGATCCATGCCGGATTGCAGTTTTTGTCTAGTAATAATGTTATTATTATTATTATTATTATTTACTGTTATACGTGTTTAATATTATAAGGCAACAAATATAGAATACAGTACTTTTTTTGCATTATAAATAATTTAAGACGTGGATGTAATAACCAGACATCTCCAAATTATTAAATTGTTCAGGAGAGACTAAAAACTATTTTAAAAAATAACTAAAAATGTAAATATTAATAAAAATATATTTGGAATCTAATTTTGAGCTTATAGTTGATACCAATAACCAAATTGTTAAAATTAAATTTCTAAACTTACAAAACCCCAAACAAGTTGGAGATGTCGGGTTGGTGCACTAAAAGTGTTATCATCGGCAACGAAACATTATATTATGTGTATGGTTTTCAACATTGATATTACTATACAAATCAACTAACACGTGATAAAAAGTGTATATATATATATATATATATATATATATATATATATATATATATATATATATATATATATTAATAATTATATATATGTTAAAATAAAAATATTACTATAATTTTTATTAGTATATAAAACAAGTTATAATATTAATCATAAATAAAACAATACAATAAATTTAATGAGTACAGTGTGACCAATTTTTGTTGCAACAAGATATCTCTAGAGATATTTTGTTGTTGCGACAAAAAAAACAGACATCCCCACTTGTATAATATTTCCGTAATTAACAATTGGATTTGTCTGATTGTTGTACCAATCGATGGCGGGTTTTTTTTCTATCAGAATACACAAAAAAGTGATTTTTGAAAAAAAATGGAGAAGTCTGGTTGTTGCACCCACGTCATCAATTGGATTGCAGTGATGGTCAGGGGACTTTGAAACAAAGTTTCCCCTTAAAAATGTTTAGCTACTAATAAACAATTACAATAATAATAATATAATAATATTTATGTCTGAAAACTACACTGTACACACATGATATGATATCTAGATAAATTTACTTGTGAGTAACATTAACACTCATTGTATTTTTGAACAGTAACGAGTATAATTATGAATAAGAGGAAACGTATCAAATTTGAATGTGAAGAATGTGGTAGTCAGTTCGATGATGACTATAAATCTCGTCATGAGAAAGCAGTACATGGTGGTAAAAAGGTCAAACACTTTGTCAATAATATCGCAAATAATGCACGTATTTGCTGTGGTTGAGCAGTATTTGATGCATCAGCGAGTGTTGTGTCCCAGAGTGGGTATCGTTCTCAAGAAAATTTAATTCCTGGTAAGCTTCTCAATAGGTCGCACATACTTCACCATTGACTGTTCTCAGTTCTTGGAAGGATTTCGGTCCACGTACATTAACTAATAGTAATCGCAAGTAAAAATATTCTTGATTGTTTGGATGAACTGTATAGAGACCGCCTAAGACATGGATTCGGATGTCCTTCAACTGATTTGCCCTGTCTACGACGTTGAAAAGTTTTGGCTGAAACATTCCATGTGCAGTATTTTGGCACTTCTAAGTAAAGTAGCATTTTTGTGAACAAATCATCCGTACACAAAGAGAAGAACGCAGTTAACGTTGTTTGCGGTGGCAAAAATGCTCTTGCATGTACATTTTCCGTTGTAAAATACACGCGTTGTTAATTCTCAAGATACACAGCCAAATAAACATCTGTTAGATGACGTTCATGAATAGGAAATGAGAAAATACGCCAAACAGCTTCATTGCTACTAATGTAGCGTCCTAATTGATATCTTTCAATTTCATCGATTGATGCAGATGCATTTCCCACTCCAAAAACTGCCAAATCGAATCCTTTGTTAACATATTTGCATATGTATTTGATCGATTTTACTGAATTGCAATACTCGACATTGATGTGTGCTTTGAACATCTTAGACGTGAGCGTATCTGCGTCGCTTTTGGACCGCCGAATTGCTGGACCTGTGTCGGTCTTCGTTGTAGTTCATGTGATATTACACGGTTGACGCAGTTGACGGTCGTCGGACAATTGATTCTTGTGAATCCGTCCCGTAAACCAAATTTTATACGAAAACAGAGGACTTGTAGAAGGACCCGATTGCTTCGGAGCGTAGTTGCGTGCCTCCTGTTGCTGTCTGCCTTTGTCGTTTTCCGGTTTCATTGGTGATGCGTTCTAGTTGTGCCGGATTTTGATCACGTTCATCTGTCGTTGAGGACCTTTCAGTCAATAGAATGCTGGTTCTTGTTGCGTCTTCCAGGTTTCTTTGGTGTATAACTCACATTGTCTTGTGCGTTATCAACCGAAACGCAGATATGCATTAATATAATATTTTAATGTTTGTTGTTATGGATAATTTATCATCATTATTATTAGTGTAAGGGCATCCATATATTCTATTAGACTATTATTTAAATTCAAGTATATTTATGTAATATATGAGTGAATTATTATTGTGAATGGTATAATTTCTGGTCACCATTTTTTCCGACGTCCCTTCGAGACACACAGTTCTTAAAAATACAGATAATATGTCTCTGTTATATTATTAATCATTACCTGCTTGGATGCTTTCGGGTATGGTGGTTGTGAATGTGTTATTTTGGTTATTAAAATAGTTATCTGCTATTGGACTGTCTAGACTTCTATAAGGATCATCATATAGATCATCTTTTATTGCACTTAAATATTCTAAAAAAAATAATAAAATGGTAGTTCACTGTTATTGGTCAACAATGCAAATCGTTTTTGCGACAATAAATATATAAAGACAAAATTCATAATACATAATTATTACCGTGTTGGAATTGGACGAAAGAAGATTGATCGTAGACGTCGGTGTTATGTGGATTGTTGGTAAATACATCTGCAGTTAGTGTATTAAAACTATTTGGAAGTAATCCTAATAAAAAGGAATGATCAAAACAAAATGTTATTTAACTTTCTTAGAGTTTCATTATCATTATTTAAATTATACAAATATAAAAAAGCAAAAACGATTGTGTACTGTGATATATCCAATTAAACAAACTACGAATACATAATGTTGTTCTTAAATGGTATACGAATAAAAAATATTTTACAATATTTTTTTTTTCAATTAATATTGCCCTTATAACGCTATTAACAAATCAGGGACTGAAAACTTAAGGATTTTGTCGGATCTAGTTTCGGCTCGGTATTTAAAGAAAAAATTTCGGTTTCAGTTCGTGAATATTGTGAATTTCGGTACCAGTTAATACCGGTACTAACCGGTTCTTAAAATTATAAAAATTAGGATTAAAAATTGATAATTTATCAATTATACTGTAGTGTAATTACTAGTGGTTTAATAATTTGTTTAGCCATTTTAATATTACAAGTAATAGTACATATTATTATTTAGCCTGCCTGATCATTAAAGTTTTATACATTTTCATACTTTTTTGAGAAACTTATTTTTCACATAAACCACTTTTGAGAATATTTTTTTAATATTCTTCCTACTGTCCATCAATATTGATAATTTGAATTTGAATACTTTAGATTCTGAGATTAACGAGAAATGTATAAGTTTTGCAGTAATGTGTTATTTTAATTTTTTTTTAATATCTTTACCAAAAATTTAATTTAAAGGATTGCTCCAATTATTTAGAGGTAATGAAGTTTTTTTGATAAAAACTTCATTTTTGATTTTATTAATATTATAATTTATGACATTCACTAAATGAAAGATGAAATTTTTTAAACAGTTTAAAAATATCGAGTTGAACTAACAGATAGATATCAATCTTCAAAAAATCTTAGTAATTTCAAACTTGAAAACCGTTAAGAACCAAAAAGAACTGAAAAATTTAATTTATAATTTTATACGGTTTTGGTTCAGGTATAGGTTATTTGGAACATGAAATATAGATTCCGATATCGATTCCGGTTTTTGAAATATACCCCCAGGAACCGGTTTTTTGAGCTCGGTTTCAGTCCCTGTAACAAATTAAACTTATTTACAAAAAAAATGACATTTTATAAAACATAAGAGTTCGTCTAACACTAATGTCGTCGGTCCTATAACTACCGACGTCGGGTCACCTCTATTAAGCGATAATCAGCCTTCTATTTCAAACCCAATTAATACCACGCACAATCAACGTAATAATAACGATGCTACTAATCAGTCTTTGCGTCTTTTTTCACTAGACTATACTGATCCCATAATTATTCTAGCCGAATATATTGATCCGGGGAAAAATCTTGGTAATTGGCACCCTCTCAAGGCGGCCAAATTTTTCTCATCTAACTTCAGTGGCTATTAGTAATATTAAACCAGCTAGCGTCAATAAAATCAAAATCACGTTCAACTCCGTCACGAATGGTAATCTTTGCCTAAACTCAAATATTTTAAATAGTCATGGTTTTACGGCTATTATTCCATCAACGCTCATCTATTCATTTGGTGTTATTAAAATTGATAACTCCTTTTCAGAAGAAGACTTCCGTGAAAGACTCCAGTCACCTATACCAGTAGAAGCCTTCAAATGTATCTCAGTAAAAAAAGACGGCACCATCATTCAAACATGGATTTTTGAGCTCAAATTCCTAGCTCCTAAAATTCCTAGCCACATTTCAATTTTTAATATGTTCTTCGGCGTTCAACCTAACATAAGGCCGCCTGTTCAATGTAACCGCTGTCTTCGCTTTGGCCACACCCAAAAATTTTGCCGCAGTAACCCCAGATGCAGTTATTGTGGTAGTAACAATCGTTCAGTTAACGTCTGCTCTTTGTCTCAGTCCACGGACCCGAAGTGCCTTTTTTGTAACCTTCCTCATCTTGCCACTGATCGTAGCTGCCGGGAGTGGTCATTTCAAAGCGAAATCAAAAAGATCATGGCAACCGAAAACATCTACCGCGAAGCTCTAGAGTTTAAGAAAAATAATCTTCACACTTCTGCCTTTAAATACTCCGAGATTGTAAACAGACAGCCTCCGTCTACCGTGATTCCATCTGCCCCGACTTCCTATTCACATTAAAACTTTCCTGAGTTAAACTCAACTCATCACTTCTTTAACTCTGGAAAAAAAAAACTTAAATCCTCTCCCTCGACTTACCAAAAACATTTTTCACTTCCTTTTGAATCTCCACTTTCTCTAGCCAATGGTAGCTATCTAAATACTTATTCTCAAAATTCTCAACAGCTCGCACATAATCCAAACGATCTTTCCTGGGTTCACCCTTTGTCCTTTAAATTATCAGAATTGCTAATATTATTAACGCTCCTGCATTAATATCCTCTTTCATTCCCTCATCTTTTCAAAACTTAATTGAATCATCTTTACATACTCTTCTCTCTGTTCCTAAATTCAATACCACCTCATAAGTACTCTTTTCTTCTTTTTTTTTCTTTTTTCATTAATGCCTCTAACCTAACCTAACCTTCTTCCTCTTTAAATATTTTACAGTGGAACGTAAGTAGTCTCTCTTCTCACTGTGCTTCCTTACAGGGATTACTTGCTCACAACAAATGTTCTGTTGTAACTATCTCTGAAACATGGTTGCTTCCTTCTCGTGCATTTAATATCCCACATTCCAACATTTTCAGATGTGACCGTCATGACGGTTATGCTGGTTCTGCTATCGCATCAAACTAAAGTGATTAACATTGACCCTACTTTACTCAACCGTTTTATAGATAAGAAAGTAAATATAGTTGGTATTGAATTATTAAAATCCAATTCTTCCCCTTCTCTATTCATTTGGTCTTATTATATTCCTAATGATACTCATATTCCTATGGACTTATGGAAGCTCTTATTTAATTTGATGTCTCCATTCTCCTTATTATGCGGTGACTTTAACTCCTTCTACCCGTCTTAGGGCTCTTCATCTTCTTCCTCTCGTGGTGTCCATATTTATGATACTATCAGTTCTCATGGACTATGCATTTTAAATAATGGTAGCCATACTCGTATTGGACGCCCGGGTTCTAACGACTCTGCCATCGACTTAACCTTTTCATCTCTCGATTTAGTTTGGAATACTACTTGGTCAACTCTTGATGAACCTCGCGGTAATGACCACATTCCTATCCTTATCATCATTAATCTATCCCGTAATACTCATCCTTCTCGTCCCCATCAAACCATTGAATCTCCCTCCACTAATTCCGTATCTTTTAATCTTAATAAAGTTGATTGGACCCTATTTTCCAACCATTTTCAAACAGTCATCACTTTATTACAGGTCGCGTCATCCTCGTCTATTTCTTATTCTTATTTTATTGAAATCATTAATCAAGCCTCTAATATCTCAATACCTGCCAAAAAAATCAATACTAAATCTTATCCTTCTTCTCCCCCATGGTGGAGTTCTACATGCACTAATGCTGTTAAAAACAGGTTAACCCTTTTTAAATTCTTTCGTCGTTCTGGTTCCATGTCTGACTTCTTTGCTTAGAAAAATGCATGTGCTACTACATCACGCATTTTAAAAAAAGAAAAACACACCGCATGGAAAAAATTTTGTTCCAACCTAAACCCATCTAATTCTGTTCACCATCTCTGGCATACTGCAAAATTTTTTAAAAATTGGGTTATCCCTTCGCCTCGTCCAATCAACGATGATTGGTTTGACGCTTTTTGTTCAAAAGTTGCTCCTTGTTATATTCCCTCGAGGGCTAAAGTCTATCTACATTTCCCTCCACAGCCTATTCAACCTCATGTCCTCCTTAATCCTTTTTCAATGCTAGAGCTAATGTATGCTATTTATTCACGTCACTCTTCTGCTTCTGGACCCGATAATATATCTCCTCTTATGCTCAAAATCTTGCCCTCTAATGTACTTGTAGTCCTACTCTGTATCTTTAATGAAATTTTAATTACCCAGCATCTTCCTTCATCTTGGTCTTTTTTTCATGTTATTCCTATACCTAAATCTAACTCCTCCACTTCCTTTCACCCAATTGCTTTATCCTCAGCTTTATGTAAAATTTTTGAGCATATGCTCAAATCACGTCTAGACTGGTGGCTTGAATCAAAAGCTATTCTATCTGACAGCTTATTTGCCTTTCGAAAAAATAGGGGTACTCTTGAATGTCTCTCTGTCTTCTTTGGTTATATTTACCATTCCTTCAACGACAAAAAATTCTTGGTTGCTACTTTTATCGACATCAGGAGTGCCTTTGATTCTGTTCATATTCCTACACTTATTTCCCATCTTTCCTCTTTGGATTTACCTTCTACTTTTTGCAATTTAATTCGCTCCATTTTCTCCTTCCGTTCTCTTTACTTCTTCTCTCCTTTTGGTTCTAACAATATCCGCTCGACTTTTACCGGTCTCTCTCAAGGGAGCTGTCTCAGCCCTATCCTTTTCAATATTTACATAAACTTTATAGCAAAACATCTCTCTGCACGCGATCACCAACTTCTCATTTATGTTGATGACATTATAATCTTTTCTTCAAATAAATCTCTTAATCTTGCCATCGAGGCATTAAACCTAGCACTTGTTGATCATAACAAGACCCTAAACCGTTTTTTCTTCGCAGTTGCTCCCGAAAAATGCAAATCCATCATTTTTACTCGTCGCCGTTACCTCCCTCCACATTGCGTCTACCTCGATAACATCATTCCTTTTGTCTCTGATGTCAGATATCTCGGTATAACTCTTGATATCAAACTCTACTGGGTTCCCCATTTTTCCTCTCTTTCAAAATTCCTTGCTCGCTGGTCCAACTTCCTTAGATCTGTTGCTGGTACTTGGTGGGGTTCTCATCCATCATCTTTACTCTCAATATATTTTTCCATTATTTGTTCAAAACTGGACTATGGTTGCTTCCTCTTTGAATCAGCGTCTTTTTCTAACTGGAACAAACTCAATAAACTTCAATCTTCTTGTCTTAGGACAATTATGGGATATCTGAGATCCACCCCATCTCCGGCTATTGAAGTCGAAACTGTATGTTCTCCGTTCAACATAAGATGCCGTTGGCTAGCAGGAAAGTTCTTTTTAAATTCCTTTTCAAATTTCAGCTCTACTATTTTTGACATTTTTTCTCTCTTTTTCTTAATTGACGCTATGTTAAAAAATCTCTTCCTATTCTTTCTCTTTCCGCTAATTTGTTATCTTCTTTCTCTGAATATATCTCCAGCTCACCTATACTGCCTATTTTCGAATTCTCCTATGAATCTCTTCTGTATTTACCATCTGTCATCTTAGACTCCGGTTTCCTAGGCCCTCCTTCTAATCTGTTAAAATCCTTTCCCCCTCCACTGTTAATAATCTTTTTCTTGATTATATTGATGATAATTTTCCTGTATTCATTTTAGTTTATACCGATGGATCTGTTTCTCCCCTTTCAGATGATTACTCATTTATCATTCCCGATTTATGCGTTTCTTTCTTTAACAATCTTCCCCCCTCTTCTCCGTCCTTTTTGCCGAATGCTATGCTATTTTGAAGCTTTTACATTAATTTCTTCCTTCCCCTATCCTAACAATTTTTTAATAGTCTCTGATTCAATGTCTTGCATTCAATCACTAATTAGTAACCCCTTCAATTCCTGTCTTTCGCCACTTGTATTTCGTATAAAAAGTATTCTTTTCTCACTCCTCCAAGCAAATTTTATCATCAAATTCATTTGGGTTCCCAGTCACTCAGATATCACCGGCAATGCAATTGCCGACAATTTGGCTAGGTCTGCTTCAACTATCATTTTACCTTCTCTTTGTAAAATCCCCTCTTTTGACTTTCTCCCTATTCTGCGTCATCATATTAATTATCTTTGGTCCTCCTATTGGAAAATCTTCCGGCCAATTTTGCTTCGAAATATAAGAGTGTTGTTCCCAATATTTAAAAAAAAAACTTGGTTCAACAATCTCAAACTATCTAGAAAATCTATAATCCAGTTCAATCATCTTCGGATCGGTCATTATTTACTTCCTTCTCATTCTTACAAACTCTCATTAAATGATTCCCCTTTCTGCATCAAACGTCCTGAAGAAATGATATGTGACCTTTCCCATATTATCTTTAGTTGTCCTTCCTAACCGCTATCCTAACCGTTTTCAATGTTTAATGGTGAATTTACGACAATGCTATTATGGTTTGTGACGATGGGATTAATATTACCTAATATTATATATTACCTAATATTACCTGGAGTGGATGTCGATCCCGAAGATGAATTGGAATTTAAATTATGCTCTAGATTTTCATTAGTGAAAAAAAAAACATAAAATTAACGATTTATATAAAATGTTGCTAGATGCTATTACATATGAAATGTAAATAAACTTGTTAATTTTAAATAGCTATCGTAATTGTGACTTTGAATATGTGTATTTCTGAATTTTAGAAATTACTTTATATAGTTGACACGTCTCGCTTCCAAATTTAAGACCAGCCTCGATTTGTTAAGAAAAACCACGTTAAGTAGGTAACAATAAATGTTGAGATACACGCACGTACAACAATGTGGCTTTGTGATGTGTCGAAGTGAGAACTCGTATTGGTCGTTAATGTGTGTGTGCATTTGCTAGACAAGTCTTTTTCTATGTCCTTGCTAGGATGTACAACAAAAATAGCTCCTATCAAACCTACATCTATTCCCCGAATGGAGATATGTATAGCGGTTCTAATAGCATGCTGGATGTTATAAATGCATAGTACAATTGCACAGTGATTGTGGACAAGATGTATGTCTGGTCAGATTCTCAAATTGTTTTGTGAACCATTTACCACGCTGTAAATGGTATTATATTCATTCTTCGTCAAATCCAGCTGCTTGTGCATCACAAAGCATCATGCCGTCTGTTTTATTTCGAAGTAACTTATACCGGTCTGGTCCTAAAATCTTATATCGTGATAAAAGCACCTGGGATGTACATGGATGTACCCAGTCCTTCTTTCTTTCGATTCAGAATAGACTACACAGGTCCGCTGTTAATACGAGAATGTAGACTAAAGAAAGCGTGACAGTTCAAAGTTTATATCGCCCTTTTTGTTTGCATGGCTATCAAGACGGTACATATAGAAATCATTCTGGATCTGCCTACTGAAGCTTTCTTGGATTTCTTCCGTTTGTATTTCTTCTTTATCGTGAGAAATATTTTTACTGTTGTACTGAATAATTATAGGAAAAAAATCACTACCGTGAATTTCATTTAACCTATGCCAAGTTAGCAACTAGAATAAATCAAAACTACAAAAAGAGGTATCAATAGCAGAATTATTGAAAAAGGGTCGACTCAGTTTGGGAGCCGAGCCAGTGTTTAAAATACATAAACTGATAGATGATGCAGTGGAATGCAGAATTTCCTCTTAAACTGCATTTGAAAAATCCTTATGCCAAATAATGCGCATTAAAGTCTTCAGCCAAAATGCATCGGGTGGACATTAAATTAAAAATGTTATGTAAAATACAGTCAGGAGGATTGGATAAAGGAGGGATATATATAGATCAAATTTGAATGGACTGAAGAGAATTGGAGAAAACCTTTACATCCACAAAATTTATGGAAAGAGAAACAAGGTCATTATAAAACGTATCACAAACCTTAATAGGTTTGACTTGAATTGAAATTGAGATGGTGGGTGGCAATTGCCACGCCGCCGAAGCGGTCGAGCCAATCGGATCTTAATAGATGGTAGTATGGTAAAGCAATATTTTTTGGGGGTAAAAGCCATGTTTCCGATAAAATGGCAGCGCAACATTTTTTCTCGTTTAATACCATAGATAAGTCCAATGATCGGGAAAAGAAACTCCGGACGTTCTAATGTAAAATTGAATAAGAAGGTATGCTTTTATTCAAAGATAAAAATAAAAATAATTAAATTAAAACAATTAAAGGAGTTCAAAATGTATCATCATCTACTGCCTTCGATGAGCAAAGAAAGTTGATGACTAACGATTCAAATATGGAATTAAGTGAAGAAGGAGATGATGCGATGTCGAATGAGTTCATTAACGTATGAGTAAGAGAACTAGCTAAGTTAGAAATCCAGTTGGAATTTGTTGTGTTATTATTATTATTTTGGGAGACAAAAAACTGCGAAAAAACTGTGGAAATCAAAGCATCGGGTTCTTTAATAACATTATCTATACTACTTTTGTGAGCTACCTTGTCTGCAAATGAGAACGCTGTGTTGACTGCCTCGGTTTTCTGGGTCGAACGGCTTCAAAAGCCAATATCAATGGGATATTCTTGCTTGCCTTAATTTTCTTTATTTCCTTCTAACTGAGCCACTCTTTGCATTTACGAGCCTTTACTGTATGTTGCTGTTGACAGAAAATGCATTTAGGAGCTGAATCTCGTAGTTCGCATACAGAAACCTCATGCCCAGTGAACGCATCGTTGCTTTTCTCGGCAAAACTTTTGGGTATGACCGAACTTAAGGCACTTATTGCACTGAATTGGAGATCTTATGCTTGGTTAATCATCAAACAAAACTTTAAAAATGCTATTTTTTTTTGGAAGAGACGATGTTTGAAATTCAATTTCTACGAATCCAGTTGGAATCATAGCTTTACCTTTTTTACGATGATTCTTCTAAAGGACACAATTTTTAAGGGAGATTCGTGGTCGTTCCAAAAGTCTGCTTCTGCAATATAGTCATCTAACCGGATTACACCAAAGCAGTATAAAAGTGAGTTGGGAAAGTTGACCTTGTACGCGTTAGACTCAATTGTCTGTCAGTGGGACACACTCTACAATTCCAATTTTTTTTCCAGAACCTCTATAATTCGAATTTCCTTAAACGTGATTATATGTATGTTCATATGTATAACAATTATGTATAATCTATTTTACGTACTCGTAATGAAACTAATAACGACGGCGATTAAATATTATCGTACTTTACCTATATAATCTAGACTTTAATCGAATCATTTCACCAAAATAAACCTCTGCAATAGGTAAACAGTTGTTGAAATCGAATAAAACGTAGTCAGTCGGAATATGGGTCCCATTAAGTATAAGTGTGAAAAGGGTGTGAATTTTTAATTTTTGCGTGTACTCTCTTAAATTTTAAAGTAAGCCAAAAATCTACAGAACAATTATTATAGTACTAAATATTTATTAAAGAAAAGGTTTCTTATCAATTTTTTGTAAAATTTATGGTTTTTTGTAAAATTAAAAAAAAACCTGTCTAAATTAATGTTCGAAGAAAGATTGGTTTTCAGTTTTTTAATTGTATTAGTTTAAATTTTAAAGTTACACACAAATTGGATATACATATTATTATACAAAATAATATTCTCTATAAAAGAAGTGTTTAAATTATTATCGTTATATTTTAACCCTTTTTTAAAAAATCCAGAGTAACCTTGAAAATATAGGTTTTTACAAACATTTTTTATATCAAAAGGTGTTTTTTCTGAATTCGCTTATTTTTTTTTATATTATAAATTTGTTCAAAGTTCTATTTATATTTCACATTATATAAGATAAAATTTGATAATTTGTATATATGTCATTAAGTATTAATTTTGCTAATAATCGTTATAAATGAAAAGATTAGAGAAAGCTTTAATGTAAATAAAATTATTTACGATTATTTCAATATTATATACAACAAATAACGAGATAACGTCTTAATAATTTGAAATTAATATTTAATTTATTTCCGTCATACTATTCATGTGTACATTATTCGTGTTTATTTACCCAGTACTTAAATTACGTTTAATTTGAAGAATAATTTTTAAAATAATAACGAAATGCCTAAGCAAACATTATTTTTAATTGAGACTAAGAAAAATCAAATTTCTAAATTACCAAATTATCTAACGTACAAAAACTTTTATAAGTCTCTACATTGCCCTCGAGTACTGGAAAAGAAATTTGTTCTGCTGTATATAATGCATTACAAGAATGGTGTCTGGCAGATAAAATCCAAGCGTATGTATTTCATACCACTGCGTCTAACAGTGGTCGGTTAAATGGATAATGTGTTCTTTTAAAACATTTATTAAATCGTAATGCTTTATTTTTTGTGTGTCGCTATCATATTTTTGAGATTATCCTGCAAACTATTTTCGTTTATACAAAACTTACCATAGTGTCTGGTCTAGATGTACTTCTATTTAAACGTTTAAAAAATAACTGGAGAAATCTAGATACTCGTATTAATAATTTTAGAATATTTTCAATATTTTATAACTCACACAAAAATTAAAAAGCTGTTGCAGATAAAATTGTTTTTATCAAAACAACCAACAAACTTAACCCTTTGCTTCCGGACGAAGTCATAGTGACTCTAGGCCGCATTTAAAGGGGTAGGGAGTGCTTCCACGTAGCGGGATCGCACTGAGTTGCTCAGTAGCCTTCTGTCTTAGGAAGAGAACACCAAGGTGAGTGGAGCTTACATTTGATTTTCCCGTGATCCCCCCTTCACCACCTTACCATGCTAGTGTTGGAGTCTGTGAGACTACAAAAGACTGATCCAAACTCTTTTGTGATAAAGAAAGCAGGTGCCTACTCTTCAGTATATATACCTATTCGAGTATTTTATAATAATTATAGAACATGATATTAAATAATAAAATGTTTTATTATCTTCACACACATGGTTAATTCGAAATGAAACGCCGTTTCCAGCGACAAATTAGATGTGAGAGTCTGTGAGACTCCGTTCAAAATCAGGACCTCAAATAGCGGTCCGGGAGCAGTGTGTTAATGATTACTTCCCAAGAAATTATTATAGAGAGTTTATGAAGTCAGTTTTACTATTTTTAGAAAGAACACCTCCAAATGGAATACGATTTCATCAACCAGGTACTTGTCACTTAGCACGATGGATAGGAAAGGATATTTATTGTCTTAAAATTTTAATGTTTTGTGATCATTTGAAATTTCAACAAAAGAATTAAGACTTAAATTTTCTTGAAAAATATGTTGTTTTGTAGTTAAATGTTATATTCAAGCTTGGATTTCAGCTCCAAATATTATTGAAGCACCTATCAATGATATACTGTTTTTAAAACAATTAATGAATTTATAACAATAATAAACTGGGAGAAGACGCCATAAAAAAATTTATAAACCACTTGTGGTATTTAAACGAAGAGTGTACGTACGTAAAGTTAGCACCATACTCATAGCACACTTAACTTAACCATCTCCAACAAACATATTTCAGACTTGTTAGACGTTGTTAGAAAGTTATTAGAATTTCATTAGACATTTATTACCGAGTTATAGAAGTATGGCGCCAACTTCACGGTAGCACCACACTATATCTCAAAGTTTCTGAAAACGAAGTATGGCGCTATATGCCATACTTCGAACGACACGATGGATTGTTTAAAGAAACTTTTTGGTAGCCGAATAATTTCGCGTAACTCGCCGTCGCGTTCTCCGGATCTTCCGGCTTGTGACAATTTTCTTTGGGGATACCTAAAGTCAAAAGTTTGTGAAAACAAGCTGAGGGACCTAGAAGAACTTAAAACGGGAATGAAACATAATTTTGAAGCGATTTCGAAAAAAAAAATTAGAATAATATAAAAAAAAGAATATAGAAAAGTTTTCGATAATTTCGTTTTACGTATGCGCAACTGTTGTGAAAATCATGGTCATCATTTAGATGACATTATATTTAAAACTACAAGGTACGTAAAATAAATTATTATATAAAAAAAAACCTTCTTTCTTCCTCTTTCTAGAGATTATTTCTCTTGGTTGAACACAGATGGCGCTACAGTGTTTTAAAATGTGATAGATATCTCTGCCGCACCTTATATTACAAGCATGAAATACATTTATAATCTTATGATGTTTTACCTATTTATAGAAATATAATTGTGTAACTTTTGTAGGTTGTTCAAAATTATCGCCAACAATATCAAGGGTTTAACCGAGAAATTTTAAAGAAACTATTTATCAATTAATCATTAACTACATTTCATTAACATTCTTTTTATAATATATATATTTTTAATTCAGATATTTATCTGAATTGTTCGAATATTAAACTTAAAATTATATTTGATACATGTAATTAACATTTAAACATAATGTGTTACATAAATAAAATAAATTAATATAAATAAAAATTGTAAAATTCAGAAAAAATCCCTTTAATGAATAAACGTACAAAAAACATATATTTTTATAATAATATATGATTTTTCACAAAAGGGTTAAGTTAATGAAAATAATTTTAGAACCCTATTTTATAGAGGATATTATTTTGTTCAATAATATGTATATCCAATTTGTGTGTAACTTTAAAATTTAAGATAATACAATTAAAAAACTGAAAACCAATCTTTCTTCAAACATTAATTTTGACAGGTTTTTTTAATTTTACAAAAAACCATAAATTTTACAAAAAATTGATAAGAAACCTTTTCTTTAGTAAATATTTAGTACTATAATTATTGTTTTGTAGATTTTTGGCTTACTTTAAAATTTAAGAGAGTACACGCAAAAATTAAAAATTCACACCCTTTTCATAGAACTTCAACCCCTTTGAGGCTCGAGAAGGGGTTGGCTAATTATGTTGAAACTTTAACAAAATTTTGTTGTTAGTGTACTAAATAAAATGTCGAGCCCGTGACATAATATTTTTAACTTTCAAAATTTTGAGCCAGATACCCGCCATTCTGTTCATTATAATGAGTAAGTAATTTGTGCTAAATTTAATGCCTAAAGAGAGTTGAAAATTTGCCATAGAGCATAGTTTTGTAGTTTTATGAATTTAACTCAACAACTTTAGTACTTAAAATAATAATGAATAGAAGTTTAAATATATATTTTATTATTGCTCATAAAAAATATATTTACAAAATTTCTCAAAAATCCGTTATTTTCCAAGAAAAATAGTATAATACGAAATATTTTATTCATTCTGCAAAATAGATTTTTTTATAGTTATTTAAGTATAATTGATAAAATATTAAAATTACAATAAGATATCTTGTATACAAATTGTATAAAATTGAATTACCTATAAAAAGATAAATAGTAAATTAGTATTTTTTTATAGTTATTTAAGTATAATTGATAAAATATTAAAATTCCAATAAATATCTTGTGTACAAATTGTATAAAATTTAATTACCTATAAAAAGGTAAATAGTAAATTAGTATTGGAGCGACCATTGTGTTGTAATATTTGAATTTTATATAGCAATATTAATAATTTCGAAAAACAATTATCTTTAGCAAATACAGAGAAGATGTAGTAGATTTATCATCATTAACAATAATAAGAATATTTGTTTGGAAAAACCATGCAATGGAGATAATTTATGATAACTTTATTTTATGATTATCAAAATCGGTGTTATTAAATACCTATGACCTAAATGAAAATAGTTAGCACGTTTAGTTTTCTGTTATTCAACGAATTTACAGCGAGTGTGGTTAAACGTATTAAAAGTTATTGTACTAATCAATACAGGTTTTTCAACGATTTCGTATTTTTCCGAACTTTTTACATAAGAACTATGTTTATGGAAAACCACCACCGAATATAAAGAAGCAAAATATATTTTACCTACATTAAAAGTTGTTAATGATAATACAGAAAGAGGTGTGAAATTGATGGAGGAATTCAATGACAAATTTACTAAACAAGAGGAACAGAAATAATATGTGTTGCAAGTAATTTTTAGTGTTTTTTACTTGTGCAATAGTTAGGAATTTATTAAAATTTATTATTTATAATTTTAGATAATCCAATATTATAGAAAGATTCAGTCATGAAGTTTTAAAACAAGCTTATAATAAATAATTAAAATTACCAATAATTTTAATACTTTATTATATATCTTTATTGATAAATTTGAATCAGGGACTGGAACCGAATCCTAAAGAACCGGTTTCTGAGGATATTTCAAGAACCGGAACCGATATCAGAACCAGAACCGTATAAAATTACAAATTAAAATTTTCGGTTCTTTTGGGTTCCTAACGGTTCTCAAGTTTAAAATTACTTAAATATTTGATGATTTTATGAAGATTAATTTCTACCTGTTGATTCAACTCGATATTTTGAAAATGTTTTAAAATTCTCAGATTTCATTTCGTGGGTGTCAAAAATTATAATAATAAAATTGTATTTCTGGAATATTTGTATTAGGGGTAGGTCTTAGGCATGTTTACATATATTATTGCCAGTTGACAGGAGTTACTTGTTTAAATTGTTATTATATGTAAATATAATTGTGAACAAATTGTGATAATAAATTAAGAGCAACAGGAAACGACTGGCACTTGCGATAATCATGTAAGAAAAACTGATAAAAACGCATGTTTATTTAAGTCGAAAATGCATAACATATTTGTGCAGCATGGGAAAAACAGACTTTAAATTAGTATAATGTCTATAGGGAAACCCGATATTTTCAATGGTATCAAATATTAGAATATAATTATCATGTTTAGGACTAAAGTGTGCAGTTAAAATTTGTGTAGACAATCTATAAATCTATAAAGTATGGGTCGTATATCAAAATCAAAAGTTCATAATTATTTTAATTATGGCAAAAAAAGTAAGGTTTCAAATTGCAAACAATGTTCTTGTAAAAAAAGATAAGTTGAAATTTTCAAATATTTAAAATTTTTATTTAATATATGTTTATTGAATTATTTTAATGATTAACAAATAATAATAATAATACGGGTTTTACAGTATACCGTAATAAAGTTTTTATTGTATACCGTTTGATACAAAATTTTAAAAACACCGATATACCAATATTAACGATATACCAAAACTATTGTCAGCCCTAATCTACTAACAATAATATTAACCCTTTCAGTCACAGAAGGTACTCCAGAGTACATCATATAAAAAGGCACACAAAACAGTAAAAGTTTTTGTTAATTATGGAATTTTATATTAACAAATTTAAAAATATATGAAGATGGAATTTCATGAAAAAATTTTTCTATTGTAGCTATTTAATTAACATTAACTGTGACTTTTTGATGAAAATAATTTGGTAAACGCTATTTTATTTTCGTAAAACTCATTATTTCACTATCAAATAACAATCAGAATAATTGATTAAATTAATTTAATTTAATTAAAACAATGGAATTATTGATATTATATTTTTCATAATATTTGGTTAAAGTGCATCTATTCTATTATATACTTTCGATTACATTTTCTGTGTTCTATAATGTTTATTTTATTCGGTTTTATACATAATTGTATTCTATACTAAGTTATGTCTTCACTCAACGAGTACGAAATAATAGAAATGTTAGACGGTAATCAGTCAGATTATGATTTTCTTGAAAATGATGACTAGGAGGATCAAATGATTCAAAACGAAGGTACCTAAATATTTAACGTAGTATTTTACACACACACAAATATAATTTTAAATTAGTTAATTATTTTATTTTTATCCCTCTTCTTAAAGAGATTACCATTTTAAATTGTAGAATTTAATATTATGGAGAATTATAACAATGATTTTTTAAATGATGAAAATGTTAAAGACATTGCGGTTACAAATAAGGAAAATCCGGTAAATGTTTTATTGACTCCTAAGGGTAAAATTGAAAATATGAGGTTGCCATTTTCTGATCTGATGCCTAAATTAGACGAACATGAACCAGATATCCCAGATTATCTAAATGTTCAAATCCCTATAGTATATTTTAATCGATATTTCAACAACGACGATTTTAAAAAATAGCAAATTATACAAATAAGTACAAAAAGGCAGGTTAGGCGCACAACATTTCACTCTTACAAATCAGTTGGAAATTCGTACGTTTATTTCACTTCATATACTCATTAGATGTTTAAAATTTCCTAGAATTAGATTGTATCTGGAACTCATTTATAGCTCTAATTATATTTACGCAGAATATAACAGTTAATAGGTTTTTTACTTTGTTAATTAATGCAAATTGTTAATAATTTTCACGTTGTAGGCAATTTAGAGATAGTCGAAAGTACTGATAAATTTTAACTAGTCAGACCTATGTTTGATTGTGTCAGAAAACGTTTTCAACAGCTCAAAGTTGAACAAAATATTTCTATTGATGAACAAATTGTTCCTTTCAGCGGGAAACTGTACTAATAAAATATAATTGCACTCATAAAATGGTATGATAATAAACCTGTATATATGTGTTTAAATTTTATCGGATCCGGTGATGTTGATAAAGTTAAAAGATGGGACAATTTTATGGAATCATTTTATATGGAAAATAAGAGAATGAATCATAAAATAAATATTCTCAAATTTTGGGATTTCAAAAAGACAATTTATCCAGAACTTTTTGATTTATCAAATATAATAATATCTGTCTGCTACTCAAGTGAGCGTCGAACAATTCTTTTCAGGTTTAAAATTTATGCTACCTCCATAAAGAAGTAACATTTCTGCTAAAAATTTAGAGGACCAATTGCTTATTTGTACAAACAGATTATTTGAAAATAAAAATAAGTGTAAGATGTAGGTAATTCATATAATTTAATTTAATATTAATTTAGATATATAGTAAATTAATATTTTAATATTTTAGAGTAAACCGAAACATGCAGAAACTTACTTAATACAAATAATTTTATTTGTGTACTTATATAAATTCATTTAAGGAACAACTTGTCTAAATTATAATATACACAACTAATATACGTATACTTGTCTAACTCTACATTAAATTTGTATTTGTTGTTGTAATTATTATTATTATATAATTAACTTAAATCACAATTTAATATTAAATTTAAAATTTCACTTTAATATTTGTTCATTATTTATATATATTACTAATTATTTGTTGTCTAATAAAATATTGTTTGACCATAAAAATGGTTTTTAATTTAATTTTTAACAAAAAAAATAAAAAGCAAGGGAAGTATTTTGCACTTCAGATAGGATACTGATGGTCAATATATATGTATCATTCATTGAATTCGAAAGTAATAACAAAATCATTTCTTTCGTTAAAACAACTTTAAGTGGAGCTTGATATAACGTTATTCAATATTATTAAAAAATCAATATCAATTCTTATTTAAAATGAACTTTTCATCAAGAAAACCTCATTATCTCTACATTTTTGGAGCTATATTTTAAATACAATTTTTGGTATATAAATAAAAACAGTGCCGTTCCGACAGCTGTATAGCGCGCACATGCGATATTTTCTCTAGCGTTATGTTTAAATTAGTCACCATTAACTTAATCAAATTTTGCGTGCTTTACTTCCTTGTTGTAGTTTTTTAAATCTACGCCAGACGTCCTGCAGATCAGACGTCCTGCAGATCAGACGTCCACCATCTACCCCTTTGAAGGGTAGTATACATTTTATATTTTATTTATTTATTTATTTATGTTTCTCTAAATTACACGAACCAGTATATTTCAATATTAATCTGTTACTCCAAGGCACCGTTGTACGGTGGCCTTTGGACCCTTAATAGATAGCGCGTCTAATTATGCCGCGCTTGAATACAAACAAAACCGTTTCCCCAATTAAAATAATCAATATGCAAACCGTCGTCAAGAATAATAATAATAATCAAACTCCAAACGAACAAGCCAAAAGGTCATTATCTACATCACCGGCCACGGCAAAAATCAATACTGCAAAAAAAAAACCAAACTATTTAACACCGCCAATCGTTATAACGTGCTCAATGATAACATCGGCGACAACGACGTGGCTAATAATTGCGTCAACGATAATATTGAGTCCATCAGTCAGACACCTCTAAATACTACGCCACACACGTCCACGAAAGTTGTTCTGCCTCCACCGGTTTTCATCAAAGATATTCTGGATTTTTCAAACCTACTGACCGAGTTTACAACCCTAATTGGACCCAACAGCTTCATATGCAAATCCACATCTACCCACCTAAAGGTCCAAGTCGAAAAGCCTGATGATTATAGAAAATTCATCCAGTTCCTTACGGAAAACGACGCACAATTTCACACCTACCAAATCCAAACAGAGAAAGCATTTAGAGTAGTAATAAGGAATCTCCACCCCTCCAACCCGGTCACCAAAATATCTTCGGAAATCGAAGAAATTGGCTTCTCGACGAGACAAGTCACCAATATCAAACATCACTTAACTAAAACCCCTCTTCCTATGTTTTTCGTTGACCTTGAGCCAGACTCAAATAACAAAGACATTTTTAACGTCTCGTCTCTCCTCCACACAAAAATAAAAGTAGAAGAACCACACAAGCGTCGAGATATTCCGCAATGTCTAAATTGCCAGTCATACGGCCACACCAGAGGATACTGTTCCTATGCCCCTCGATGCGTAAAATGTGGTGAAAATCACAAAACGTCCACATGTTCAAAATCAAAAGACACTCCGGCAACCTGTGCTTTATGCAGAGGCAACCACCCAGCCAATTACAAAGGCTGCTCTGTCCACAAGGAACTTCAAAATCGACGACACCATTCAGGCAAATTAAAAAACTTCAGTCAACCATCAGCCTCCACACCATCATCTTCAGCTAAGCAATTTACCAACCTCCTCCCTTCATGAAAACCGTTCTCCCAGATCTTACGCCAACGTAGTAAATAACGACACAACCCAAAATAAGCCAACTAATACTCCCAGTCCCATTATAGATGACGCTCTTTCCAAGTTTGTTGATGACTTTAAAGCCATTATCAACCCTTTAATTGCCCTTCTTACCACGGTAATTTCGAAGCTCCTCGATATCAAACATGTCTAATACGTTTACCTCTAACTCCCTCCTCATCCTCCTTTGGAATGCCAACGGGCTAAAAAATCACAAAAACGAGCTCCTAGTCACCATATAAGAAAAAAGAGTTGATATTGTACTGATTTCTGAAACTCATTTTACTAATAATTCCTACATCAATCTCCCTGGTTACCACACTCTTTGTGCCAATCACCCCGACAACACAGCTCATGCAGGCGCAGCAATTTACATCAGATCCTCACTTGCCTATATACCACTACCTAATTTTATAACAAATCACATCCAATCATGTGCTATATCTCTCATTCTTAATAATATCCCTATTACAATTGCAGCTACCTATTGCCCGCTAAAACACTCAATCTCACCAGACAACTTCACAGAATTTCTCTCCACCCTAAATAACAATTTCATAGTAGGCGGTGACCTAAACGCAAAGCACATCCAATGGGGCTGCCGTGCTTCCAACCCCAGAGGTAACTCTCTCCTTCAAACACTATCTCTAACTAAATAATGCTACCATCATAGCACCTCCAAACTATACTTATTGGCCAACCTCTCGTCGCAAAATACCTAATATACTAGATATTTTTGTCTCTAAAATCCCCAATAATATTCACACTCAAATATTTAATCTTTTTGACTCTTGCTCTGACCACTCACCAATCATGCTCTCAATAGACTGTCTACCTCCTACTAAACTTAACAACTCAGCTCTTTCACAATTTCCAACAGATTGGGATAAATTTGAAAAAGTCTTATCAGACAAAACCTGCCTAAAAACCCGTCTTAAAACCCCAAATGATATCGACGATGCCGTGAATATAATCACATCTAATATTCAATCCTCAATCTGGGACTCAGCAAAACCTATGCCCTCGCAAAAAAAGCCTTCCTTTAATCTCCCTTCATATATTCGATGTCTTATATCACAAAAGCGTCGAGCCCGCGCTATATGGCAAAATACTAGATACCCTACAGATAAACGTCACTATAATGCGCTTACTCAAAAACTCAAACACCTATTAGCTAACCTTAAATCTGAATCCTACGCCAAGTACACATCCTCTCTCATGTCTAAGGACGGCTCCTTATGGAAAGCTACTAAAAAATTGTTGCGTATCCATAATCCCCCTCCTACTCTACGTACTGCGGAAGGCAGTGGGGCAACGTCTGAGCAAGCTCAAGCAGATATATTCGCCAATCACTTATTCAACACTTTTCAACCACATTATAATATTCTCTCACCAATGAAAATCAATGAAGTCGAAACCCACCTCAACTCCCCTCTTCCAATGTGTCTTCCCCCGAGAGCCTTTTCTCCTAATGAAGTTAAATTTTGTCTCAAAAGAATTCCCCCAAAAAAATCTCCCGGCTTCGATTTAATAACTTTTGAAATACTCAAACACCTCCCCAAGAAAACCATAATCTTCCTTACTCAAATATACAATGCGATGATCCGCTTATCATACTTTCCTATATTATGGAAATATTCCATTATTATTGTTATACTAAAACCACAAAAACCACCTGGCTGTCCTTCCTCATATAGACCAATCAGTCTTTTCCCTACCCTCTCCATGTTATTCGAAAAACTTCTCTTAAAACGCCTATTACCGATCGTCAACAATAATAATACTCTTCCCGATTCCCAATTTGGCTTCCGTAATCGTCATTCTACGGTACATGAGGTCCACCGCCTGATCGACAAAATCTCTTTCGCTTTAGAAGAGAAACTATACTGTACCGGTGCTTTCCTCGACGTCTCTCAAGCGTTCGATAGAGTCTGGCACGCAGGTTTATTATTCAAATTAAAGCTGCTCTTTCCTAGCCATAACTACCTACTCCTTAAGTCATACCTTGAAGATCGCTTCTTTTCAGTGCGCATAGGCTCCACCATTTCTTCTCCTACCGAAATACATGCAGGCGTACCACAAGGTGCAGTCATTGCTCCCCTACTTTTTAATCTTTTTATCTCGGACCAACCTACATCAAATCACACAGTTGTTTATGACTTTGCCGACGACAAAGCCATTTTAAATAGCAACCAAGATCCAAACCTAGCTTCGTCCCAACTGCAAGACCATCTTGACCATTTGGAAATGTGGTATAAACTATGGGGTGTAAAAGTGAACGAATCCAAATCTGTCCACTGTACTTTCTCTCTTTGCAAGGGCACATGCCCTACACTCTTCCTTAACAACCAATCCCTCCCTTCAGCCCAACAGGTACGCTACCTTGGTATCACTATTGATCGTCGGCTTACTTGGCTGCCTCACATAGCCAACAAAATCCGACTACTTAATGATCGACTCCGACTTCTTCATCCTTTACTTACATGTAATCACATCAAACTTCCATTAAAACTTCTAATTTACAAGCAACTTCTAAGACCTATGTGGACCTATGGTATCCAACTATGGGGCGCTGCTAAAATTTCCAACACAAATTGCATTCAAAGGTTCCAATCAAAAATACTCCGATTAATCTCCAAAGCTCCCTTCTATGTTTCAAACCGTACCCTCCACTCTAACCTCAAAATACCCTTAATAACCGAAACAGCCAAACTTCATTATAAACGTTTTAATAATCGCCTTGCTCGACACCAAAATCCTCTAATTACTGAACTCTCTTCTCTCACTATTCCAGGCAACCCTACTAAAAGACTAAAACGACAGTGGTGTCGTGATTTACTTAATTATTAATAAATATATTCATGTCGTAGTTCCTCCAGTGGGAGGCCTCTACATTCTGTTATTCCTGTCTTTTTTATATTTTAATTGTAACCATCTATTGTACTTATTGTTCGAATGTGTAACAGATTGTATGAAATAATAATAAAAAAAAAAATAACAAAAAAAAAATAACACATTATTGTAAAACGTGTACATTCTTCACTAATTTCAGAATCTAAAATATTCGAAATCAAATTATCAACATTCATGGACAATAAGAGTAATATTATAAAAATATTCTCACAAATGTTTGTCTAAAAGTCTTAAAAATTTGTCAAAAAATTATGAAAATGTATAACATTTTAATCAGTCAGACTAAGTAATAATTGATACTGTAACTTTTAAGTTGAAGATGGCTAAATAAATTATTAAACCTTTAACAATTATTCCACAGTATAATTGATAAATTATCACTTTTTAGTCCTAATTTCTATAATTTTAAGAATCTATTAGTAAGTACCCGTATTAACCGGAATCGGAACTAGAACAGAATTTTTTTTTTAAGAACCGGAACCGTTAAAATCATTAAGATTCCAGTCTCTGATTTGAATGTAGAAAATACATTTTATAATAAAATGGATTGATTAAAATTTTCTTTTATTATAATTGGTATAATTTTAGTTTAAAATTACATAAAACGATCACTCCAATGCTAATTTACTAATTACCTTTTATTTAGCTAATCAAATTGTATACAATTTTTATAAAAGATATTTTATTGTAATTTTAATATTCATCAATTATACTTAAATAACTATAAAAAAATCTATTTTTCAGAAAAAATAAAAAATTTCGTATTTTAGATAATTTTCTTGGAAAATTATGGACTTACAAAAAATTTTGTAAATTTATTTTTTATGAGCAATATTAAAATATATAATTAAATTTCTATAAATTTTTATGCTAAGTACTAAAGTTGTTGAGTTAAATTCGTAAAACTACAAAACTACCCTCTCTGGTAAATTTTCAATCCTCTTGAGGCACGGGAAGGGGGTGTCATCATGACCAAATTTAGTCCAAATTACTAACTTGTTTTAATAAACAAAATAGCGAGTATCTGGCTGAAGAATACTTTAAAAAATATTCTTCTTTTTAACTAACGATCATCCTATTATATATATGTACATATATTTATCAGAAAAAACAACAAAAATGTACGTATTAAATATACTGTTGTATGAAAGCGAAACGTAGGCAATTGTTAAAGAAGAACATAGAAGAATCATAACTTTTGAGATATAGTGCTATAAAAGAATGCTGAAGATAAGTTAGAGAAATATGGTAACTAACGAAGAGGTATTAAAAAGAATATCAGATAAAAGAGTTTTATAGAATAGTATCAAAAAAAGAAGAAATGAATGGATTAAACATATACGTGACATGGCGGGTGACTGGGATTAATTATAGAAGGGTGCATGGAAGTTATTTTGGAAGAAATTGATTAAAACCAATCTCAGAATTGAATACAGAAAAAAGAATTGCAATACCTATGCACATTGCAGCAGGCTATAATATTTCGCATGATTGGCACTGATTGTTCTGCCATAACCAACATTTATTTGTCATTAAAAACTATAAACCCGTATAAAATGGGCCACGAGGAAGACGAAAATGAATATCAAATAGGTAAGTACTGAACTATAAAATTGTTAATAATATATATATTTAAAAACATATTTAAAACATTTAAAAAAGTCTATAAAATAACTATTTTGAGAATATTTTTATTTTCAAATTTAATATTTATGAATTCACACTTAGAACTTTTTCTGTCATGTATCATATAGAAAAATGAAATAAGTGCCCATCATTTTTATGAGATATTTATTAGAGATGCAGCGTGGTAAAACATCAATGCAAAATAGTCTGTTGAACCATATTATAATGAATACATTTAATTACTATTTTGGTTCTTCATGTATTTACGTCTTAAAATTTGAGAGTGGTAATTCAATAATAAAATTTGTTGAGCTATTTTATTATTTAATTTAATAATATGAAAACAGCTTATAAACCATGATTTTGTACATAAAAAAAAATTTTTGACGAGTGAATTTTAAATTAATTTGTAATATCTTTTTAAACTGAACGTAAAACGTATATTTTCGTAGGTAGTCAAATAGATGAGTTAAAGAAAATTGAGTTGTAATTGCGAGAAGTAAAATACAACAGTCGTAGTCGACGAATCCGCCTGAAGCTTGTACCCTGATTCACACAATAACTGCCATCTTACGTGAGCTTCACATAAATTTGTAAATGATGCAGTAGTAATTTTTCGTTATATTAGAAAAACATATATATATCAATATAGAATTTTGAAACAATATGACTTCCGGCAAGCAGTTATATTACCTTATCGCACAGATTAGAATAGTTTTAGTATAAAACCACATTAAAATCCTGTTATAGAAAAATAGTGCAAATCGTTTTTATAACCTTGGAGAAAATATTATTAATCATTACCCGATTGGTCTTGGTTGATGAATAATTGATTTGAGGCCAATGTGCTACTTTGATAAGCATGTATATTTTTAATTGATGTACTGTTACAATACATATGAGGTCCTAATGCAGGTGATTTGTCTAAAGAATATAAATCAATGTATATTACACATCTTAATGTCAATCACTTAAAAGTAGAGATTATGCGTTACTGGATAATGTAACTATGATATAGGATAATATTCAATATTTCATATTGTTCCTTTTATTGGATTTGAATTAAAAATATTTGTAGTTATTCATTTTATGGACATTAAATAATATTTTATGAAACCATATTTGTACGATTAAGTTTGAGAATATCAAAAAAATAAATAAACAAATAATAATAATAATAATATATTTATGAGAATAAATAAATAAATGTATATATCAGTATTTATTATTGATCATATTATTTTGTTAGGTATTTCATATAAAATATCTACATTTTTACGTTTATTAATTTCATGTTAAAATAAGATACAAACCAATATGTGGTTTTATTGTATTAATCATGTATTCAATGTACCCTTTTTTTATTTCTAAAAATAAAAGTGAATATTAATGTTTTATTAATCTAATAATAATACGTCTCAAATACCATATACACAATTTTATATAATATTCAATATAATTCTTACAACTAACGTTATAAATCAATTACACGTACTTATGTTAAATTTATGTCAAAAATTAATTATATTCTGTAGTGTTCACTTATAGAATTCTAATATTCTACATTATAATTGTTAAATCGAAATTGACAGAATTAATATGATCAATGTTTTTAAAACTTTAAATATCAATTTTTTTAAAATTGATTTGTGTATTTTTACATATAATTTTAAAATTCTGTACTTAATTATATCTCAATCTAAATTCGTTCATCAGAAAATAATTTGCAATAATAATTCTACAAAAATAATGAATTTCGAGATCATACTGTTTATATTACTCCTAGAAGTATCTAGAGTAAAAAAAAAAAAAAAATTAAACGTTTTAAAATGTATATATATTTCGACTTTTGCACAATAGCGTTCGATAGTATGTAGTTTGAGCCTAATAAGATAACTGAGTAGTGTTCAGCTGCTTGTAAATGATCATAGAAATCAAAATATTATTTTCATGTTAAAAATTAATGCACGTGATAAACAAAAAACTATATAAAATGTAAGTTAGGGTATGTATACGTAGATGAATTATATTTTTTAAAGTTGGGATTTTAAGTATTAATTGACTTATGAATTCATTTAGAGATTCCAAATTTAGACATGAATATTCTACATGAAATCGAAGACAAAGTTGGTTTTTTATGAAAATAATTTTAATAAATTTCACTTATTAATTTTAAAATTAATTTTGGTTGTCATAACTTTAATTATGAAGTAAAATTTTGATTTTTAGTAATCAAACATTTTTATGAATAAATATAATAGTTTAATATTATTAATTTATTATTAATATTTATAGAAAGATATTCAAAAAGAATTTACTTACACATATTAAAGTATGCATGTTTCAGAGCTGTTTTGGCATCATCTTTAGTTAAAAAACAAACAAGTTTAAATACTTTTTATATAATATGTTGCTAATTAATTTGATGAATTATGTATCTTTTATAAATGTAAAATATTATTATTAACTATTATTTATTCTTCCTATAAACATTAACAAGTGTTAATGTACAACAAATCACTTACTAATAAAATATTTTTCACGAAGAAAACCTAGAAAGTATTACACCCTTTTTAAAATATTTGTATGTAATGTATTGTCGTTTTCTTTTTAACAGAAGTCAAAATATAATATCTACATTGTATTGATATTTTATTTTTTTATTTCTTAAATTAATAGATCAATGTGTCGTTTCATTTTAATCATAAATAATTATTATTTATATAATTCTGTATAAGGTTGCTATTAAATAATATAGTATAATTACGCACAGTGAAGTTAAATTTTTATTTTGTTTAATATACTATTGTTAATTTTATAATTTTGGTTTATACGTATAACATATATAGTACCATGACATTTCAATTCTAAATTTTCATTCGCTTCTATTATAATAATATCTAAGATCAAAAATATTAGTTGTTATTATTAATTATAAACATAATGTAGACAATTTACTTATGTTTGATTGTACGACAATAATTTTATAATTATATACTAATACAAAATTTGGATTATTTCAGATGAGTTGTTTCAATTTATATTTTGTGTACAATTTGTGAAATAGGTATTTATATATATATATATTTTTTTATAGACAAGCGATTTCCTTCCATCTACTAATTGAATAAATTTGTATGTAGATGTATTTCTATTATTTGCATATTTATTGATTTTAAACTATACTTTTGATGATAAATATTTAATTGACTATTGAACATTTGTCGTGTGTACTAACTATTAATTTAAAATATTGCAATTTGAGGATAATAATAATGCACTATAAAAAGGAAATAGATAATCAAAATGTATACATTTATGTTAAAAATTAATTCAAACCTGATATGTTTTTCAAACACCAGTTTATTGGACTTTCAAGAATATCATCTGAATATTCTAAAATTTGAAAGCCGTAAGTTTAATATTCTATTATCTCATACCATTAGAAAAATTGTGACATATTCAATTATTAAATGATAATAATGTTACATACTCATAATAGCAGCAGCAAAGAGCTCATTGAGATATTGACGTAAAATTCCTAAAATTTTCAGTTTTTTTCAATCACACAAACTTTCTTGATCACAATATATGTATGCAAAAAATATTAAGTGTCAAAAATCACAACATATTAATTATTTAAACATTAATTTTTAAGGTCACTGATATTAATATCAATCCAATAAGGGAAATGTTTTATTAAATGACGTTACTTTTTTTACTGGTTCTAATATCACGGAAAATCACTAGACAAATTAAAAAAAATTATATTTTCATATTTTACAATAAATAGATTGGTATTCATAATAAGATAAGTGTTGAAATACATCAGAAAATTTATAAATAATGATTTAATATTTATACATGTTTTCGTTGTATAAAATATAGAGACATTAATTTATATATCTTACAGTACATAATATGCTGTTTTATGATACTAGATTTCGCATTAAAGTCATGAAATATGTTCACAATACGATTAAAAACGAGAATCTATAAAAAGCTGCATACAAACGAGTTCCCGAGATATTTATTCTTTATGAATTTATATTTTCATATTTTACAGTAAATAGATTATCTATAACCTGAATAAGATTTAAAATACATTAGAATATGCTGATAAAAGAAGTTTTTTAAATATTTACGTCACTAAGACCAACACCAACATTATGAAAATTATAATTTACTATCTTGGGTTACAATTGGTAATACACTTCTCAAATCATGTATATTATGTAACTAGCTGTTATAAGGTTCCGCCTTCTTTAGTGCGTAATATTGAACCAAAATATAATATTTATTTAATCAAATTTACTATATTTAACCATTTATTTTTAAATTTTATTTCAACATTATCATTCATTTTTAGTGTTATATATTTTGTATTTTAAATGTTATACCTATACTTAAAATAAATTGGAAAAAAGGGGAAAAAACTTTTCAAATAAGTGGAGAATTATATATGCATTTATATTTCTGGTATTTAGCTCAATCTCAAGTCATCGTTCTTGAAAAGTATTAATTTTCATTACTTTATTTGTTACTTATATAAAACATCCCATCTTTAATGTTATTACTTGTTGAAGTTATTGTTTATCAAAATGTAATTATACAAATAAATATATAATTCAGTGAGCACGCTAATACAAACTTGTACGCATGCGATTATAAATATGTTCATATACATTTGGAACGATAATGTATTTTTAGATTGGGCATACCGGCAGACAGTGAATGAATAATAATAATTATTATTGTATTTATAGACTATACTCTAAATATTTTGGAACATACTATTATTTATGAGAAATTCCATCATTTTTCTATGGTTACTAACGTTTTTAACCATAGACTTTTAAACTGATATATTTTTTATTGTTATTCGTTAGTCTAGCTTTTCTCATCCTGGGGGTTAAATTTGTTTTACATTTAAAAGTTACTTAATCTGTGGTTCAACATTTGAAACATATAAAGTTGAATTATTTTCTTGTGATAACAAACGTTTTCTGTATTTAGTTTTTATTGTTATTATGGAGGAGAATCCTTTTTCACATAAATAAGAAGTAGCGAACGGAATCAATATTTTCAATGCTTCTTGCTAAACTTTTGTATTCATTAGACCGGGTAAGCCTAAACTTATTTAAATCTTGAGATGAAAATTCTAGTTGTAATGTTTTATCAGCTGATAATTCTACAAGTCGATTGTGAGTCTGAACTGGCAATTTGGCAACTGCAACAATATTTTCATCAAATGGATTAAGAATCATTTATTTGAGAAGTCATTGTTGTTACATGAGAAATATTCCAATAATTGAATTTTAAATTCTTTTAATTGATGAAAAAATAATTAAAGAAAACAAATGTGTTTTCATGGTGTTTGAAACACGATTAAGAATAAGACTTTGGGAGTTAACATTTTTTACAATGTAATTTGATGTTAAATCAAATGCAACAAAATTTCGTTTTGAACATTTCTGTGTTTTCGAAGCGAATGATACAAATACCAAGTTTTTTGAAAATGTGCTGTTTCGATCTTTAAAAATTATTTTAAATTAATTTCGCAATTTAAAAATCTGTGTTAAAACTTTCCCTCGCTACAACCACCTAACTTCAGTATAGAAAAGCAGTGACTTGTTTTTGGAGCCCATTTTTTCACATACTGTGGAAAACAATCTACATTTTCGACTCTTAATTTAATTTACTATTTTTATAGCTTTAGATAAGAAATTAGATAAGAAATTTTTTCGTATTTTTTTTGCGGCAAGTGCATGTCTACAAAGAAAACAGTGCATCCATTCAATATGTGGCATGCATTTTTTAATTTTACTAATCAAACCACTATTTTTCCCTGATATTGCTCTTGCTCTATCAGAACACACCGAAATACATTTATTCCAACCCAATTTTTCATTTTTTGTTGTTTCAATAAATACTTCAAATAGACCTTATCCAACTGCATGGCCAGGTCTTTATTTGCAAAAAAGCATATTTTCTATAATTTGAAATGAATGATTAAAAGAAGCAATAGAAATAGAAAAATGTCCAGAAAACTTGATCAGAAAAGATGGATGGAAAATTAGAAATACGTGAAAACCAATAATTCATCAAGCAAAAAACAAAACGTAAGAAAACAACCAACGAATATGAACATCCAGAATGATAAATCCATATCACCAAATAACAACCAGGTAGAAGAACAATGTAATATTGATTCGATACCAAAATGCAGATTTAGAAAAGGAAGAACAATATGCATAAAATGTAAAAGAACGAAAAAAGAAAACAGTCACCAGACCGCTACAGCACAACATAGAGAGCGTGGCCGGTATAAATATTAGTCAGAAACAAGCGGACCGCTCAGTGCAGTCAAGATAGTTAGTATACAGTGTTCCAAAAGTAGCGCCGAATTTTAAGTTGGCACTATGGTTTCCCGCGAAGATTGGTAGCCATGGTTTTATCATTTTTGTTATCTATTATCATTCCAATTAGTATTACCAATCCGTTCGTTGCTTAGTTTGTGTTGTTTATGCGATTTTTTAACCATGGACCAACTCTCTGCATAGCATCAAATTTTGGCGTTGAAAACTTTTTACAAGTGTAATGAAAGCCCCACGGCAACGGTTCGAGTGTTGCGTGGTCGTCTAGGATGTAACATTGCACCTAACGAATCCACTGTTCGAAGATTGGTGCAAAAATTCGAAACCACGGGCTCACTTCTGAATGACAAGAAGTCGGGGCGTCCGCGCTCAACTCGAGACGAAGAGACCGTCGAAGCAGTTCAACCAGTATGCTTATACTTAAATCGGAGTTCATGTACAATGTTTTTCAATACAAAATTTTCAAATTAAGCGGAAATTGAGTTTTCTATTGCAGTTTAAAATTCGGCGCTACTTTTAGAATACTCTTTACTACGTTCTCTGAAGATGGAACATGCAACGGTTTTGAAACGTCAGAATAAAATTGACAACATGGATATATTCGAAAAACACATCAATAATAATACTCCAATCCATGAAAGTTTTAATCAATTCATAACGAACATTTTGTCAAAATATTTACAATCTAGTTCTGTAAATTATAGTAATGTACAATCCATGATAAAAAAAACCAATACATGAATTATCACATATGCGATGTGAAGATTTTTTTAATAATATGTGGAATAATGTAGACATTCTAAGAGAAAAGTATGAAATTTATTTTCCAATATTCGTTAGAAAAAAAATCCATCTAAATTTGGAGGTGGGTTAAAAGAAATAGAAAATAGGACTGTAAAAAAAAATCATGAAGGTAATATATATTATATAATGTACATGACAACATCATAAATGATATATGTGTACGGTTTAATGAAAATGATGTACATATTTTAAACTGGATGCAAGATTTAATAATAAATGATAATCAAAAACCAACTTCATTTAAAGAAGTTTTGATGAAGACAGTAAAAAATCAGAAACAAAAATCGAATTTATTAAAGTCTTTATATTTTGAAAATACATTCAATCTACGATTGATTACCTTTTATCAGAAGATAATAAAATTGGTTTTCCAACATTGGCAAAATTAATTAAACTTTTTATTACTATACCATCTCATTCTGCATCTTGTGAAAGAAGTTTTTCGTGCTTGTAACGCTTAAAAAGTTATTTAAGAACAACAATGGGCTAGTCACGATTAAGTAATCTTGAGATTATTAAAATTGATCGTGAAAAATCTTTTATAATTAATAAAGATGATGTAATTAGAATATTTAATGTTGCTACAGAATTCCGTGGTCGCCGTTTACAACTTTAAACATAATATTTTACATATTAACAGTAACTATAAATTAACTAACTTTATATTATACAGGATGTTTCTGGAATGAATGAGGTCACTAATACAAATGTACTTAGTATGATGACATAATAAGGAAACGTTTGGATTTTTTCATATCAACAAAACCTAAGTATTAGCAATGTATTCTTAGAATATTATCTTAAATGTAAAAACAAATACTAAAATGATATTTATTGTAAAATTATCATATAAATTAATATATTACATCACTTTTCCTTATTCTGAAATTTGAGGACACCAATTATTAAAAATACATGGTCTTGACGCTTAATTGGCGTGAAAATGCCAGCGCGCAGATACCGCAACGACGGATAACGCGATTATTGAAAAGTTTATTTATGATCGAAGACGGCAACTCCGGTGAGAGTAAAAGGTCGCTTTCGCGAATTTTCGCGAACGTTCTGTCGTCGTTGAGTTGTCGTCGTCGAGTGGAGACGTCTCTCCGACCGTTTGTCCGCCGCCGTCCGTGCCTAAAAACGCGATCTAATATCGCCGTATATTTTAAATTATTTGCATTTGTATATATTTTATTGTTTTCTTTTGGTAGGTGCTAATCGCTAACCGTGGTAATCAATAGGCTAGAATAGCTTAAATTTATTGTTTTTATTTATTCAAGGCTTTAATATAGGGTGACCAGACGTCCCGTTAAAAACGGGATTGTCCCTTTTTTGATCATCATGTCCCGTTGTCCCGACAACCTTTAAACGGGACGCTTTTTATCCCGTTTTTAGAAGATAGTCCCGTTTTAATCCCGTTATTTCCATATAATTATATGAATTTTATGAAAAAAATATTGATGAACGAAATAAATATTAAATAACTACTGGCATACTTCAAATTTAAAACCAAAGTTATAAATAACAGATTACGGTTTTCGTGGAACGTATGTCTAGACTCAATGCCGACAAACAATAGGTAAAATTAGCGATAAGAATGAAATATGTTGTATGGTGTATAGTTGTATACTGTATGCCGTATGCGGTATGCTACAATAAGTCGTACTACGAACTAAAATATACATACTGTAAATTATTTATAAATTTATAATTAATTATATTAGAATAGATATTACATCGATTCATTTTGGATTTCATTTACTGTTGGTAATGACACTGTTGGCAGTCTATCCGTGAATTCCTTTCCGTGAAGTGTTATTATATTTTGTAATTAACGCGTACCTTTCATTCGATTTCCAAACTTTTAAAAAGAATACCTACTTAAGAATTAAGATGCCCAAGAGACGATGTAGTTTTAATCAAAAATTAAAAACGCAGTTTCCTTTTATAAGAGAAGCCGATGAAATAGGGAAAGTTCTGTGTACCAAGTGTAAATCTATTTTCTCAATTGAACATGGTGGGATATCAGATATCAAACAGCACCTACTAAAACGAAAACATGTATTGGCCGTGTCTAGCTCTAGCAGCTCAAATAAATTAACATCATTCTTGATCAATAAAGGAAAATCTGGACTATCGGATGAGAGCAAACGTGTTGCGGCCGAAGAAGGTATGTTTGCTTTTCATACTATCATGCATAATCATTCGTTTCGATCTATGGACTGTACGTCCTCACTTATAAAGAAAATTCATGATAAAAAATTTTCTTGCGCTCGAACGAAATGTGAATTGATTATATCAAAAGTAATTGCCCCTTTTGCAATGGAACAAGTTTTAGAAGAGTTAAAAAATACTAAATTTGTATCCCTTATGGTAGATACATCAAATCACAAAAATCTAAAACTTGTACCAATTCTTATCCGATATTTCAATCCACAAGAAGGAGTACAAATCAAAGTTTTAGAATTTAAAAATTTACAAGGTGAGACCGCGGATATTTTAAGTAGTTATATAATAAATGTTTTAAAGAAATACAATTTATCCAATAAAATTGTTGCTTTTTCGGGTGATAACTGTAATACGAATTTCGGTGGTGTCGCCAGAAAAGGCATTAAAAATGTTTTTGCAATTCTCAACGAAAATTTAAAAACTAATATATTAGGCGTTGGATGTGCGGCTCATATCTTACATAATGCAATGCAAACCTGTACGGATATTTTACCAATCGATATTCAATCCATAGTTAATAAGATATTTCAATATTTTCATATATACACTGTCCGAGTGGAGCAATTCAAAGAATTTTGTGATTTTGTAAATGTCGAGTACAAAAATATTTTGGGTACTGTTAAAACACGATGGTTATCTTTGCTACCAGCTGTTACTAGAATTATAGATTTATTCCCGGCATTAAAAATGTATTTTTTAACTCAAGACAAATGTCCTACAATTCTGAAACAGTTTTTCGATAACCCTGTTTCTATTGCATGGTTATATTTTATTCGAAGCCAATTGAAAGTGGTTTGCGACACAATAACAAGAATTGAAAGTGACAATATTTCAGCGAGTGAAGTTTATGAAGAACTGGAAGTATTATGTGGAAAAATAAGGAACAGGCAAAGCCAAAAATTTTTTACATCTAAATTGATTTTAATTATTGAAGACCTTGATAAAAAAAATATATACAGCAAAAATAATTTCATAGAAAATGTTGATGGTTTTTATAGTGTTTTCTTATCTTACGTAGAAAAATGGAGTTGTCATTTTGAACCGTTCAAAATTTTTCGTTGGATTCAATTATTAGATATTCCTGCTTGGGCAGACGTTCAAGAAAGTCTTCAATATTTATTTAAAAATAAAGATCTCAACCTGGATTGGAATGTGGACGAGGATCAGTTATTTGATGAATATAACCATGTAGTTCATGTGATACAAGTTAAAATTGTAGAATGGAAAAATTGCTCAAAAAAAGTCACAGAAAGATGGTGTGATGTATTTAAGACACTAAAAACAAATGAAATTTCTTTCTACAACTTCTCAAAAATTATTGAATACTCATTGGCTATTCCTGGGACAAATGCATCTGTAGAACGAATATTTTCTATAACAAATGCATTGTGGACAGATGAAAAAAACCGTTTTAATGTCGAAACCATCGGATCGATAATTATTGCAAAACAGCACTATAAAAGCATCACCTGTTCAGAATTTTATGAATTTCTTTTGAAGCAACCACAATTGTTGAATTCAATAAGTTCTTCAGAAAAATATGAAAAAAGAATGGAAAGTGTGGAAGACGAAATATCAAATTCATGAATAAGTGTAAAACATAATTCTTGTTAAAAAAATGTATTGTTAAATACTTTAATTTTAAAAAGTAAATTTTTCAAGTGATTTAAAAATTATAATAGTTTTAAAATGCAACATTGTGTTGTTTAATGAATAATGAAAAGAAAGTATTCCTTAATAATTAAATACTTTTATTTATTTATGTTAGTTTACTCAAAAAGAGTAAAGTAATGGAAAAAATAATAAATTGGACTTTACTCTCTACAGTTGTGTGAATGTATATGAATGAGTGTTTTTCGGGGGGGGGGGAAGTACCAACTGTCCCGTTTTTTTATTTTTTTAATATGGTCACCCTACTTTAATAGCCAAATTATTGTAAAAAAGCTCTAGTGGTTTATTACCGTATTCGTGTAATTTTTCATATTAAGATAGGTAGGTGGCTGGTCAGTCTGTGCTCCGTATTTTCGTAATTTATTATTATTATTATTGTTATTATTATTATTTTGTATATTTTTTTATATCATTTGTGGATTTTAATATTTATATTATTGTTGATAAAAAAGAGTGATTTTTTTATAGTTATATTCATTCTCATAATTGATTGTTAGTTATTAAGAAATTATTTATCTGTTTATATATTTATTTATTATAAAAATGTGAGTTTAATTCATTTAAAATAAATCACTAGATCGTGAAGGCCATACTTATACTTATTCTGTTTCTTCTTTAGTTTATTAATTGATATTACACGCGATTTATATTCAGTGTCCGGAGAGCGCGTAATATTATTTTACGCTCCCGTCCCGAACATTTTTGGTGACTTCGACATGAAAATGGTTATTTTCAACCAACGTGTCCTTTGCAACTTTTAAGGGTAAGCGGGAAAGTTTAACTATTGGTCTCTTGATTTCATTCCCGTTTGAAGTTTTTAATGTGACAACTTTTATAGTTTCATCACTTCCAGCGTGGGTCTTCACTACTCGTCTTAATTTCCACCTTCCCGGGGGCGTGAAGTCTTCCTTGATGATTACGATGTCTTCGACCCTCATTTGCTCTATCTTAGCAGTCTATCGTCCACGTACTTGCAATTGTGGTAATTATTCCCTTGACCATCGATTCCAGAAGTTTTGCATCAAAGCCTGTACATATTTCCATCTTTGCAGTTTTTCTACGTTTTCTTGCAGTAAGTCAGGCTCTGAAACTAGAAGTAGTGGTCCGTCGACTAAGAAGTGTGCTGGAGTGAGTTTTTTAAGATCAGAGGGACTAGAACTTAAAGGAATCAAAGGGCAAGAATTTAAGCATGTTTTAATTTGACAAAGTTAAGTCCCTAATTTCTTCTAAAGTCAGGCATGCACGTTTAACCACCTTAGTCAAATGATACTTAGCGCTTTTAACAGCACTTTTTCAGATACCTCCAAAGTGTGATCCGGAAGGAGGGCTAAAATGTCATTCTAAACCCTTCTTACGCTATGGTAACATATTTAGGTTTCATGTATCATGCTATTCTTTTGGGCACTGACAAAATTTGTTGCATTGTCACTATAAATGTTCGCACATTTGCTTCTTCTTTCCATAAAACGACGAAGTGCAGCTAGAAAAGCACTACTAGTGGGCTCCACAAAAACTGGTTCTAAGTGTATTGCTCTTGTTCCTAGATAAACAAAGACAGTGATCTATGCTTTAATGCTTGTGAGACGGCGTATTCCACTTGCAAAATCCACTGCTGTCTCAGTGAATGATCTAGCTGGTTGCACTCGTACCTTTGGGAATGTTGCTATAATTGAATTTTCAAATTTAGGTTTTGCGCGAACACATTTAACACAGCGACGTGTAACTGAACGAGCCATAGCCCTTCCCTTTAAAGGCCAAAAACGTAATCTCATTTCTGCCAGCAATAACTGATCCTTCATGCAACAAAGTTTTATGATAGTTTTTAAAAATTAACCAAGTCACTTTGTGATCGAATGGAAGAACTATAGGGTGCTTTCTATTATTTGTGACATTGGCGTTGTGGAGTTTCTCTCCTATAACTACAATTAATTGCTTCTAATTGATAAATGGACATAAACTTTTTAATTTGCTACAACGAGGTGTCTCTTTATTCTTAGTTAATGCATCAAGTTCCTTAATAAATTCATTTCTTTGAAGCGTTTCAGCTCATCAATAATTAAATGCCCGCTCATGGCTTGAAAATGGCGGCGGAGAAAAAGGAGGCCGTGGTGATAACTCGGAGAAGAGTATACAACGAAATATCAGTGCTCTGCGCTGGCCAAGATAGCAGATCCAAGCCGAGTGTGCGTTATCTCGGGGTCCAGGTGGACAAGGTACTTGGCTTCGTAGAGCATGTGAGCATTATCGCGGACAAGGCAGCAACAGCGGCTCAACAGGTGGGCTAATGCTTAATCTGAGAGGCCCACGGCAGAAGTTTCGGCGTCTGCTCTCCAGTTGAGCAACGTCGAGAATGCTGTACGCGGCGCCTTTTTGGTCGGAATCAATGCAGGCGAGAGATTGGGACAAAATGGTGGCGGTCCACAGGTACTCGCAGCTGAGGATTGCTAGCTGTTATAGGATGGTGTCCAACACAGCGGTGACTGTGGTCTCGGGAGTTCCACCCATTTGCCTGCTGGCCGAGAAGCGCACGGCTATCCACAACGGGTACAATCGGGAGGAAGCTGAAAGGGAGCTAATTGCAAATTGGCAGCGCGAATGGGAACAATGCCCGAATGGGAGATGGACCTTCCGGCTGATCGGGGACATTTACAAATGGTATTCGCGGCGGTTCGGAGAGGTCACCTTTCATACGACCAAAGTACGGCGTATTCCATTGCGACGCGTGGGAGAATTGGCGGAGGGCCACCTGTTCCGAAATCAAGATGGAAAGGATCTCTCTAGACAATTTGGTGGATATCATGCTTCGTCAAGGTAGAACTGAACGCATATCTCGAGACTGTTAACGAGGATCATGACGGCGAGTCCGAAGAGAGAGCTAGACAGCTGGTTCCTGGGACGAGGTAGTCAGATCGGCTGGCTAGTTATGTCGGATCGGGAAGAGGTAGCACGTACGCGATCCGAGACTGGCGGGCTATCCGAGCCGAGTCGTGAAAAAGGAAGTAACACGGATCCGGAGAAACTGTGGATGTTGTTTTCCTTTTTTATATTAGCGATATTTCGTATGTTAAAAATAACTATTATCTTCTTACTGATAAAGGGTGTAAACTGTCTGTTGTTGTATAAATAAAAGCCCTGCATGTGGTTTTATAATTTAAAATTTATTGTAGTTTATTTATTTTGCATTTTGGATATAAAATGCTATTTTTATAGTGGTTTACTTATCTTGCACGTTGGATTTATAATTTAAATATTATTGTCGTTTACTTATTATGCATGTACTAGTATTAGATTAGGAGATTACCTTGTTGCATGTTCTATTTTGATTGTATCTTTTGATAATGTTTAACTATTGTAGTGTATTTAAAGTAATGTATATATTGTTATGATTATTAATTAAATAAATGATGGCGGCACCTTTTCCTCCTGAAGAATTTCCAGGAGAATGTCCTGGGGGGGGGAGTTGGTAAGTATTGCCGGTTTGAGAAAAAGAAATTCATCCTTCTGAACTTGCCTCACTAACTTAAGCTCAGCGTCCTTAAGTTCTTGTTTACCTTATTTCTCGGCTCTTAAGTATTTAATATATTTAACAAGCTAAGCTAATGCCCGAACTAGTCTTCCCCATTCCGAATAAGTATTGAGTAAAACGTTTTCGTGTCCAACTATGGCTAACGTTAAATGTCTTGTTCTCAATTCAGGTAAAGACTGTTCTGCGATTTGATTATAATTATTGTTCCAGGTAGATGAATCTTTTGATAACCAATTTGGTCCAAACCACCAAATATCCGCTTCTTATAACTCTGCAGCTTTAATTCCTCTCGACAAGACATCGGCTGGATTCTCGTTCGTCTGTACATGCTTCCACTGTCGGGTTTTTGTCAACTCTAATATTTGACATACACGATTAACAACAAATGTTTTAAGATGAAATGAATGTCTATTGAGCCATCCTAATACTATCATCGAATTGGTCCAAAAGTGGAAAGTATCAGAATCAATGTTTCCGGACTCCGCTACTTTTCAAATAATTGTGCTAGTAGAAGTGCTCCGCTTAATTCTAATCGTGAAATAGTTGCACCCTTTAGTGGTGCTACTCTCGTTCTTGAACATAATAGACGAGAGTTCCATTTACCGTTCTGAATTGCAATACATGCGCTGTATGCTTCCATAGACGCATCACAATATCCATGCATTTCAACTTTATTGTTGAATTGAGGTATGCATTTACGAGGAATAGCGAGTTCTTTAAGTGATGCTAATTCAGAATAGTAACTTTTCCATTTCTCTTGAACACTCATTTCACGTGGTTTATTCTAATCTATTTTTAATTGCCACAGCTGTTGCAGGAATATTTTTCCTTTAATGAGTACCGGTCCAAGAAATCCTAATAGGTCATATTCTATGATTGTTTATTGGGGGACAAGGAAGAAATCTCTACGCGGTGTCCCCTAGTTACGGTGTACTTAAACACCGGCTAATTCTTCAACACCCAGGCACAACCATATCTCTCAGTATAACAATTATGTCTGGCGGGTTTAAAACCCCGCGCCTGAAACGGCCCTTGTCAGGGTCAGTATTTATAAATATCGAAGGTATCACAGGAGTCAAAGAAGAACTTTTATCTGCCATCTGCAAATCAACTGCATGCGATATTATATGCGTCCAAAAGACCCATCGAGACCAGACTATGAACACTCCAAGTATATGCGAAATGAAACTAGTAGCGATAAGGCACCATAGGAGATACGGTAGTGCTATTTTTGCAAAACCTAATATACTCATTCAGTCAGTCAAAATATATGAACAAAACGACACCGATTTATCTCAGTGCATCTAACAAACATATCAGTCTCATCGATTTATAAACCATCAAATTCCCCTTCCATAGCTCCCAATCTCAAATCCAAATGCGGCCTACAACACAATCGTAACATAGTCATACGTGATTTTAATAGTCATAGTTCAAGTTGGGGCTACACAAAGACAAACGATGATGGTGAAGCAGTAGAAATCTGGGCACAAGTCGAAGACATGGTATTGATTCAGGATATTAAATTATACTCTTTTTTCAATAGTGGTCGTTGGAAGAAAGGATACAACCCCAACTTTATATTTGCCAGTGAATTCATCAGCCATTTCTGTACAAAGAAGATGGGAGATCCCATTACAAATACACAACACAGGCCTATAATCTGCCAGATTGAGGCTATGGTAAGACCCAATATTGTCCCATTACAAAGGAGATATAATTTCATGAAAGCACAGTGGAACCTTTTCTTAGAAAATCTCGATTCAAGTATAGATAATCTCGAACCACTACCCGAATTTTATGAATCCTTTGTAGAAAAAGTAAAACGCATATCTCGGAAACACATACCAAGAGGATGCAGGATACATCATATACCTGGACTATCAAGCGAAATCATGGACAATTATAACTCATATATCAATATGTTCGAAAATAACCCCTTCGAAGAACAAACTAGAAACAAAGGGGAAGAACTCGCAAATGCCATTGCACAGGAAAAAAGAAACAAATAGCACGAACTTTTAGAGAAAACGGACATGAAACATAGTAGCAAAAAAGCGTGGGGCCTAATTAAAAGGTTAAATAGTGACCCTGCTAACGTGAAGGGAATGTCGAACGTCACTCCCGATCTAATCGCTCACCAAATACTATTGAACGACAAAACTCAAAAATCCAAATATGAAGATAAACCCCATAAAAGAATAATACAAAACATAGAAAAGGAAGAGAACCACCTCAGCCGGCCTTTCGATGAGGATGAAATGAACACAGCTATAAAGACAATAGCTTATGACAGTACGTAGCATAAGTACCTATAGATTAAAGAGCAAAATTATATTTTTTAGTCTCTGGGGAGGGGGTGGTGGTCCAGTACCCTTGAACCTTCCCCTTTAATACGCTACTGATTGTAATTAATAGTCTGGTAAACATAATTTTGAATTGTAATTTTCTTAAGGGTGGTATAATTTAATTTGCCCCCGGGCAGCAACATAGCTTAACGCGGTACCATTGATATCTCTTCACGATGATTTTTTCTACTATGAAATTTCCAAAAAAAATTTCCAAATAAAACTGCGTACAACGCCAATTGGCGTGAATCGCATCACTGTCTATGTGCATCTGTAATGTTAAATTTAAAATATTTATGATTCAATCAACGTCAACACCTACTCTTTTATTTTTGGTCAGTGTCCTCTACAGATATTGTAAAGTATATTTTTACGAATCGTTTCTAAGAATAGATTGTTTTTCCCAAAAACCTACGACATTACAAATATGTTGTTCGATTATTTACAGCACTAAATGTAAATTTTGTTTACTTTTTGTATCAAATTTAACCAGTACGGACGTGTAAGAATTAAGTTATTTACACAGGTACAATTAGACTAAATAGATTAAACGATGACTGGAAAAAACATCAAAAAAACTTGGGAAGGATACATCATATTACTGTCCAACTTATCCAGATAGTCCAAGACTATCTGTCTTGCCTTTGTCTTGAATCATGTTTTTCAAAATATCATTCCTTATATTTTTATTATTTATTTATTTATATACTTATTATTTATTTACTTACAATATAAAAACTATTTTACTTTTTTATTTTTATTTTATTTTGTAAACGAAGAATGATTTTGTTTTTAATTTCTGTTTGTAACATTTGGTATTTAAAATAATAGAAAACGAGTTAAAAATATAAATTATAAATGATAATATAAATATAGTTAATAATATAAATTGATGTAATTATTTATTATTTTATGACTTCGTTCTTAAAAAAAAAATAGAAACGCCAATTGGCGTCATTCAGCATGTGATATGAAAATTATTCAACAGTGCTGACGACGCCAAATGACGTCGAAATAAATTGTATTCCTATTTTGCGTACGCATACGGTGAGTCCTACCAAAATATGGAACGCAGCGAACGTGTTAAACTATTTTGTATTAGTTTGAATCAGTAGAACTAAGAAATGTATTTACTACGAAATCGTGTATAAACAGAAAGGCACGACAACAGACTATTTTTTAAACTATGGTTTAATTTATATACTAGTTTAGTTGAAAAACATATTCTAGTAGTAAATATGAAGTCATTAAAATTGTAATTATTTTGAAATAATTCAATATACTGTGGAAATATTTTAATATTAATTTGTCAATTTATTAATAAAATTTAACCATTAAAGTTTGGCAACAAATCTTACTTTGAATGGTAAAATTATGGTAATTATTATTATGTTACTCACCATGAGAATATGCATATTCAAAAGCTTGTGTTCCATTGGAGTTTTCTAAATTGAAAAAATATTAAAACAATTTAATGTATATATGATTGTATTGTATTGAATATTGTAACATAATTAAACATTATTTTATATGTATGTGTATACCATTGATGTACATAAAAATGTAATACACTATAATTGTATTTGACAACTTAAAATAAAAATATATTACGTTTTACACAATACAAATATAAAATAATTATTCTAAGTTATGTCATACTATCTATTTTTCCAATTCCTGTGATTTGAGCTAAATGATAATTTACATTTTTATAATAATGATTGATGTAAATCGAAAAAATAATTGACTATTATACAATTAGATTAAAATTTTTAAATTATAATATTTTAATGTAATTTAACGTTAATAAATTTCAAATTACTAATATAATTATTATGGACTACATTAGAACAAATTTATATTTCAGATATATTAAATATTACAGTTTATAATATTACTATATAAATATATAGTTTAATATAAATAATATATAACAATTATATAAAATATTATAGTTATATAATTTTTATATAAATTATATAAATATGTATAAGTATATTTTTTAAATTTATATTTCATCATTGTTCTATATATAAAATCAATGAGAAAACCTTACATGAAAAATACATAAATATCCTACTTTACTCTATGTGTCGGTCAAAATAAAGATAAGTAAACAGGTTAATAAATAAATACGGTTTCGTTTAATAACTCATTTATAGAATATAATTTTTTCAAATATCTGGAAATGTTGGTTATAACGTTTGGGTAATATCAGCAAAAGCTCTTTATATATATTTACTAATCTAATTTTAAACATTTGCCTTATGAAATTACAAAAATAAATAGTTCTCATTATAATTCCTCAATATTGAATAAATAATTAATATTTAAGTAATTGATCAACAGAATGCTAAGTAAAACAAACTATTTACATTCTTGTAATATAATAATATATTGTGTTTTATTTATGTTTTGCCCTTATGCAGATTTATTATAAACAATTTTTTTAAATTATATTTTTGAACTATCATCTATATTGAAGTAAAGAATTTTGAAATTGCCTTGATGGTATGAATTTAAAAATAAATATATAACATTTTGCAAATTTCGAGGTGTGAAAACAGTATATACCACAACAACTAAGAAAGTTAAAAATTACGAGATATTAAATAAACGTCATCTAGTCATTATCTGTTAATATATCGTTAATATATCTTATTTACAATAGGCAATTAACTAGAAAACTCTCATTGCAACATATTTTAAATGCCAAGTACCTATTTAATGCAATTATATTTTATCCATATCATCTTACGCATGTTTGACTTTCATTTTTAAAATGGATTAGTTTATGTTTTTAAATATAAATATATACAGTGCGCGACAAAAAGATAAAGACACAACATTTAATCAAATAAAATTATATATTTATTTAATGGAACTAGTTATTATTAATACAAATATAATTTATAGATTCTATATACTGGTAAACTTCAGATTGTACCCAAATTATAGCAATATTATTTTCTTTTCTTGATCATAAACTAATAAACAAAGATTTATCGATGATTTTATTAAGTTTTGTTGCGACAAAATTATAAAGGCAGTCAGTTTCGTTGCTTATTTAGTGATTGTATGATCAAATTATCCTAATGTAATACTTCTACTATACTTAATACAACCTAACATTATATACTGTATTAGCATATTTTGTATAGTATTGTTATTAATTATTAAATAATTTACCATGGGAAGAGCAAAACCATTATCAACTGAAGAACGAGGAAAAATTACGGCGTATAAGGAATGCGGTCTTTCAAATCGGAAAATATCGCGTAGACTAAAATGAAGTTCCACGATTATACATAATTTTGTAAATTTTAGCCAAAATTCCAATTCCAAGAAGTCTATAGGTCGACCGCAAGTATTAACTGATCGTGAGAAAAGAACAATTTTAAGAGTTGCATCAAATTCTGCTTTGTCTGCACGTGGTATTCTCAATCAATGTGGTGTGAAAACTTGTATTCGTAATGTACAAAGACTATTAAAACGCACACCAACACTCATTCGAAAAAAAACTATTACGAAAACCACCATTAGACGAACGTAATAAAAATGCAAGATTGAACTTTTCAAGAAACAAAATGAATTGGTCAAAAAAATGGAGAAAAGTAATTTTTTCAGATGAAAAAAAATTTAATTTGGATGGTCCTGATGGATTTTCGTATTACTATCACGATTTAAAAAAAGACGAACTTATAATGTCAAGACGTCAAATGGGAGGAGGATCTGTAATGATTTTGTATTTTTTCTTTAACAAATTTTTTTCAATTGGTTATAAGGACGTAGTGAAGTTGTTTTTTTAGATGGTAGAATAAATGCTTTGAAGTATAAAGATCTCCTTAATACCCAAAAGTCATGTTTTCGGCAAATAGCAGGAAGACATTTTATATTTCAGCAGGATAATGTGCCAATCCATATTGCTCAAATCATAAAATTAAGGTTTGAAACAAATTATACACCAATATTAGATTGGCCTGTACGATCTTTAGATCTAAATATAATTTAAAATGTTTGGGGACTACTCGCCAAAGAAGTTTATAAAGATGAGTTGAAACAATTAATTTTAGATGCTTGGGCATTAATTTCCTAAGATATTATAAAAAAGCTTTATGACACAATTACAAATATAATTTTTGCCACTATTCGTGCTAATGGAGGTTCACTAAATATTAATATATTTAAATTATGTATATAAACATTAATAAATATAATAAATGTTGTAATATCGAATAGTTTGTTTATTTATAGATATTTGCCTTTATAATTTTGTCGCAACAAAACCTAATAAATTCATCGATAAATCTTTGTTTATTAGTTTATGATCAAGAAAATAAGATAATATTGCTATCATTTGGGTACAATCTGAAGTTTACCTGTACATAGAATCTATATATTTTATTTGTATTAATAATAACTAGTTTCATGAAATAAATATAGAATTTTATTTGATTAAATGTTGTGCTTTTATCTTTTTGTCGCGCACTGTATATATATATATATATATATTTATTTATTTATATTTATTAAAAAAAGGCCTACGATAGTATAAATCGACAAAGTCTCTACAACATAATGGAGGAGTTCAGGATCTCACAAAAATTAGTGATTTTAACAAAAATTTTCATGGAAAACACACAGTATAAATTAAGGGTCGAATCTACGGTGTCAGAAGCCTTTAAAATAAGAACTGGCTTAAAACAGGGCGATTCACTATCCCCTACCCTATTCAGTATATCTTTAGAAAAAGCTATAAGGGAATTACAGCTAGAAACAACTGGAGTGGAAATCGGTCAACAACACATACAAGTACTAGACTTTGCAGACGATTTAAATACACTGGGAAACTCCCTAGAGGAGACGGAAAAAACGGCTCTAGCCCTTGAGCAAGCAGCTAGCAAGATAGGTTTGAAAATCAATGCCGAGAAAACTAAAGTAATGGAGTTGCTAGAAAATGGAAACAACCCTGACACGGGGTCCCTAACTTTCGAAAAAGTAGATGAATTTCGGTATCTAGGAGCTATGCTGAGTGCTAAAAATGATTGGTCGAAGGAAATAGGAGTGAGGATCTCAAAGGCTGAAAGAGCGGCATTGGCCTTAAATAAGTTCTTAAAATCAAAATTATTTTCAAAGAAGACTAAGACTAGACTATATAAAGCAATAATAAGGCCGACGCTTACCTATGGCTGTGAAGCTTGGACTACCACCAATCAACCGAAAGAAGACTTAGGACTTTTGAAAACAGAATTTGGAGGACAATATGTGGACCAACTTATGATAGCATCAAGGCAATTTGGAGAGAAAAATACAACAAAGAACTACAAGACGAATTAGGAATTGCATCAGTTACCAGCTTTATAAGAGGGCAAAGGATCCAATGGTTAGGACACGCGATGCGGAGAAGCGAGGATGATATAAGCAGAACAATCCTAAATTGGAAACCAATGGAAAAGAAACCTCGAGGAAGACCCAGGAAAAGGTGGCTGGATGTTGTGGAAGAAGACCTTAAAAGATTGGGAGTACAGGAATGGAGGGAAGTAGCTCAGGACCGTGAAAAATGGAGAGATATCGTGATGGCGGCCAAAACTCTTAGAGAGTACTAAGTGCCAAAGGAAGAAGAAGAAGAATATATATATATATATATATATTTATTTATTTATTTATTTAATATAATGTATATTCTTACATATGCACTCTAAAACAAATTTGAAAAATGTTATTATTAGTAACTATCTTTATTATTGTCATTGGGTATAGTATATATGTATTTGACAATGGTAATTTAGACCTTCATAAGTATACTGTAAACGTCTAACTAGAAAGGGTTCTGAAAAAAAAAATTAAAATTATCTTTGCTATAGCCAATTACTCATAAATAAAAATTATGAATATATATAATTGAATGAATAACAGTAACATGAAATAAATAAATACTTTAATCTATTACAAATGTAAAACAATTTTAAAACATCATATATCTGTATGTTTTAGTGCAATATAATTGAAAAATTGTCATCCTATTACATGTTTTTATTAAAATGATTAACGCATACGAGTCCGCGTTAAGTGAGACATTTTATGTCTTATGTGTAAAAATTTTTTTTTCAAATTCAAATTTAAATTTTTTCAAAACCGAAACAATGGTTGCCATGGAAACAAACCATAAGTGAGATTTAGGTTTTTTTTTCTGTAACGCTTTTTCGTGACAGTCCCCAGTCCCCAGTGGGTATCTTAATTTAAGTAACGTTTTTCGTGGACACTTTTTGGTGGACACTTTTTCGTGACGGTTTTTTATTTTAATGTGCTAAAGTAAAGACATAAAATGTCAAAAAGAAATAAAGTAATAAAATTAATTTATAAAAATGGCAATTGATAACTTTTTCGCCTAATTGCTAACATGAGTTTCTATTTTCCAAATTGATCAGAAATAAATCTATCATGACATTCTTGTTTGTTAGTGTCAGATCCTTATCAGTGCAAATGGTTGGAAAACTTATTGATTGAATATTTGAAATTTCATTCAAATATGTTTTATATTTTGAGTGTATTAGAGTATTCTTAAATTCTTGAGTACAATTGCACCAAAACTTGTGTGATACCTACAACCTACATCGGATTTCAGTAATCTGTTTATTGGCTTCAGGATGTACCTAATGTCACGAAAGTTATATCAATGTTTATAATAATATAATTATTTATTATCATAAATATTCTATATGAATAACAAAAAGCAATATAATGTAGAAAAAAATTTATTTCACATTCTAATAATTATATTTAAATAAAATTTGTATGTCATATACGAGGACTGTCCAGAAAGTAACAGATGTTTTGAAATAAAAAAAAACTAAGTGAAAAAAGCAATTTTTATTTTTTACAATGTAAAGGTTAATTCTTAGGCTAATTTTTTACATAATCGCCATTTAAATTAAGGCATTTATCATAACGTGGTACAAGCTTTTCAATACACTCTCTGTAGAAATCTACCGCCTGCGAGTTTAACCACTGGTTTACATCGTCATGCAGTTCAGTATCAGTTTCAGCTAAGTTTACTAACCACGATTTCATTAATTAAACTTCGTGAAATTTGTGGGAAATGTTTTGAGAGTTCTGTAATCGTGAAACGACGATTTTCACGGATTTTTTTGTCGACTTCCGCCACCAATTCATCATTCACAAGACTAGGTATCTCACTGCGATCCTCATCGTGAACATTGGTTCGGCCATTTTTAAAATCAATGCACCACTGCCTCACTTGGCTTTTATTCATTATTCCTTGGCCGTATACATCACAAATCTGGCGATAAATTTCAATTGGTTTGTGATTTTTTGTCAACAACAATCATATTACAGCCCTCACTTTACAACTGGCGGCATTTTTAATTGCAGCACTCATTTTAACACCCTATTGAAAACAAACTACGAAAGGTACGATGCGCAAGTTACGACGGCTGGTTGCATTCTGAGTGTAGTAACACCTGATACCGCGACGGCAGCGCTAACCCCCTCCACTGCGGCGCCAGACTGAAACGTCTGTTACTTTCTGGACAGCCCTCGTATAAAGGATAAAAAGAACACGTTTTTGAAAGATATTGATTTGTACTTTAATAGTTTTATTAAGTTATTTGTCGACGTTTCCTAAAAAACAAAATTATTTACGAACTAAGAATTAGCGAAAACGAATGCCAATAACAACATAGTATTCAACGAATTTTACTAAATAACCATATATTTTAAACAAACTATAAACAATGTCCTTAAAACCAAGTAAATAATTGAGATATAAAATGATGTTTAAGATTGCTAAACGCTAACACTGAAGTACTGCAATAATTAATTGCTGACGACCACTTTCCTATTTAAGCTACTATTAATTGTATTTTAATATATTTGGCCATAACGTTTTTATAATAATATAAATAATAATTTCTCAATAGTTGAATATTTTAAATTTTATTACTAGTTTGGTAGAGGTCGGTGTAAAATGTTTTGAGGTTAATCCACAAGTTAATGTCATAACAAAACTCCGTTGGTCCTATTGCATTTGTCATATCTATAAAAGAAAAAACTAATAAAAACTACACATTGCTTAAGTTATTTACCAATCAACATAAATCGTTTAATTTGGCCATTAACTCTATATATATAGTTAATATGAATTTTAATAATAGTCGAAAATGAATTGTTTTTTTTATTGATGTTATTGTGAATTTAAATTAATCTCTGTTGTATTCTATTTTGCAGTGAAATTATTATACGTTATTTATAATATAAAAGGTTAGATTTGAAAAGTTTAAAAAAAGTTTAGTTGTTCATAAAATTGTTAAAGAGTTATTCAAACCCATTATTAAAACATTATAATTTTTATATTTTTAATATTTATGTTGAACAATGATACATACCAATAATTTGTAAAATGTTTTCAAGCATATATTCGTAGTATTTATAAGAAACTACTAAAAAAGTATGTTAATCAAAATATTGTATTTCTTTAATTGTCACAATGTTTAATAATAAATAAGTATTTATGGTTAACTTAAAAAGATGTGTCTTATGCAATTATCATTATTTTATTCAATATTAAAAATGATTTTGTTAAATTTATTAGAAAATAACGCTACAATTATTGTCAAAAAGATTTATTTTTTGTATATTTACAACTAAAAATTAAATAGTTTAAATTTTTTTTAAATGCTAAAAGTCATGTTTCATGATCATAATTTTTGAAAAAATTTAATTTTAAAAATGTTCATTAAAAATTATTCATTGACTTTTATTACTAAAATTAAATTCATAACATATTTACTGTTATTATTTATATTAAAAAAAAATTAAAATAAGTTTTTTAAATTTTGAAAAAAAATTTATTTCTTGAATTTATTTAATATCTGTGCGTCCTTTTGTATAAAATATATGAAACTATAAATAAGGTCATATGTTATAACTATATATATATATAAAAAAGATGTACACTTATACTTTTATCAAATTAAAATAATTGTTTTTCTTTTATAAAAATTAAAATAGTTGATAATTATCATATGAGAATATTAAATAAATTATAACATACCATTCATTCCTTTAAAATTACAATCTTCGATTTCCAGAGGAAAAACAAATACAACTTTATTAATATCAATATTTGTAAAGTTTTACGTTTGTTGTGAAATAACTGGAAAATTCATTGACCCACCATTAATTGTTTCGAAAATTACTTTTATTATTTGGAATAGTATTTTCATTATATATCTTACAGATACAATGTATAAATGATAAAAAAAAATTCTTTTTTAATATTTATTAGAAGGTATGTGATTCTTTCATCCTAAAGTACCACGAGTGATAAGTAAAATATTAAAGTGACTAATTTGAAATATGATGATAATAATCAACTGAATTAAGTTACAGATTTACGTAGTAAACTCTAAGTCATATGTTCTTGAAATGCTGTTTTTAAGATAATACCAGTATTAACAGTATCACAAATAGTGTGAATGTAGAAAAAAGTATTTTATTTTGTTTAGCTTTAACATTAATTATACTATTCAATAACAAAAGATATAATTAATTAGCGTTATAAATATTTTTATCAAAATTCTTTAGGATAATTAATTGTTAAAAACATATATTTTCAATATTCGACTATATTAGAATATAATCAATGTAAAAAAAAATATTCAAATGTAATTAACTTACTTATTTTAAAAAATGCATAATACAGTACTGTCTTGGCATCATAATTACCTAAGATATAAAAATAATACAAATTTGTTTTGTATAGTGTTATCTTTAAATAAAAATGTAGAATCGGTAAATTATATATACGAGTATATCAATATAATTCAATAATACTAGTCAACAGTGAAGAAGTTGCTAATTATAAAATGAAAAAATAAATCTGTCATTAAAAAAGCCATGTTAGCTCTTGTTTTTAAGTTACAATGCATTTGATTATATGAGTTAGTGGATGCATAGTCATGGAAGTTATTGTACTTTTATCGCTCTAATAAAAAGTTAAGAGATACAATCAGTAATAGTAATCAGTATTATTACATAAAAAGTTAACATTTATAAATCTGTGCGATAAAATCCGGCAATTGTTATTGTTATCTGTGATAAAAGAATTTTGATAATCGAATTTCAAAACATTTGCTATCAAAAAGCACATTTTTGTTGTATAAAATGGAAAAATAGTTATTACTTTATTGGAATAATTATAAGTAGAAAAATTATAAATAAGTATTTTTTGCTTTATATTATGTTATATAGGAGTTGTGATTTATTTAAGTGACTCAAATTTATGAAAAAGATATAAATTTATAGTTATGAAATAATATACTTATAACTCTTTTTCGTAACAGGCACAATTATGCCACGTCAGTGTATCAACAAAGTCGACCACTTTTGTTATGTTTGCAGTAACCTTCGTAGAAGCGAAATACTTAATAATACTTCAATTATAAAAACTGCATATCACTTATATTTTGGGGTACAAGTTAGAGACCAAGATTAAACTTTGGGTGCCTGATATATGTTGCAATAATTGTGCAGTTAGTTTAAGAAGGTGGCTAAAGATAGAAAAAAAATCCATGTGTTTCGCAATCCTTATGATCTGGCGGGAAACGACTAATCTACATGATTTTTTACTTTTGTATGGTGACCCCTCTAAATCGTGAACAGTCAAGAAAAAAGAAGGTTGAAATTAAGTACTCGAATATTATTACGGCAATACGACCAGTACCTCATTCGGACAAACTACCGGTTCTTATACCACCAAATGAATTTGAAACTGCAGTAGAAGATGAAAACAATTTAGAAGAGATTTAAGAGGAAGAGCCCTCAGCTTTTACAACACATGATCTTTATTTTGAGCCTCACTCAGATATTTTAAACGAACCTCATAGGATTACTCAAGGTGAATTAAATGATCTTATTTGAGATTTCAATCTCTCTAATGACAAGGCAGAACTTAGACAAGGGTTTCTGTTTATAGAAGTAGACATTCGGACATTAAGCAGTTCTTTAAAAAGGAGAACAGTCTTGTATTTTGTTATGATGTTATTGGTCATATGAATATTCTTAGTATAGACTATAATCACCAAGATAAGAAACTTTTTATTGATTCTTGTAAGCTCAGTCTTAAAGCATTGTTGCTTTATAATGAAAATAATTTATATCAATTTTAATAGATCATGCCATTCATATTAAAAAACGAATAAAAATATGAAACTACTTTTGAATGCAATTAAATATAAGAATCATCAATGGCAAATATGTGGTGATTTAAAAGTTATCGCAATATTATTGGGAATGCAACAGGGGTACACTAAGTACTGTTGTTTTCTTTGTGAATGGGATAGTAGAGCAAGATCATTGCATAAAAACATTTGGCCTCCTCGAGAAAATGTAGTACCTGATGTAAAAAATATTAAGAGTGATCCTCTTGTGGCTCAAACAAAATAATTTTGCCTCCTTTATACATCAAGCTGGGATTAATGAAAAATTTGATCAAAGGTATGGATAAGGAAGGCGAAGGATTTCAGTACCTAAAGCAAAAATTTCTATATCTCAGCGAAGCTAAACCCATAAAAGGAATATTTGTTGGTCCACAAGAAAAGAACTTTTAAAGGATGAATATTTTAATTTGAAATTAAATGATTCTAAAAAAAAGGCGTGAGATGCCTTTAAAGAAGTTGTACGTTGCATTTCTTGGAAACCAAATAGATGATATCTATGAGCATCTTATTGAAAATTTGTTACAAAAATACAACCAATTAGGGTGCAATATATTTCTTAAAATACACTTTTTAGATTCTCATCTAGATTTTTTCCCAAATAATTGCCGTGTAGTGTTCTCCAGAACATGGAGAATGTTTTCACCAGGATATCGCTACAATCAAAAAACGATACCAAGGCAAATGGGGTGTATCAATGCTGGCCGACTTTTGTTGATTTGGAAGCAGAGACATTCTAGAAAAAAGCTACAAATGACAAGCAAAAAACGTCGTCAGCTCGAATAAATTAATACATTAAATGTTTCTTTTTCGATTAATTCTTTATGTATACATATTCCCCTCCCCCTTAAAATGAGTCATAATAATATTATTACCAAGTCATTGTTTAATTATTTTTTTTATTTTTGTCTTTATTTGTTTCGTTTTCAAATGATAATATTAATTAATAAAAATCCGAACCGCAGCATTGTGTATACAAGTGCTATCAAAATATCCTTAAATATCTCAAAAACAAAAGCTAATATAAACTTTTTATAGTAATATTCGTTTTCAACGTCTCAAAATTACGTAGAATAAAATATTTTTCATTAGGAAACTTTAAAATAGTCTAGTTTTGTTGGCCAGTAATTATAATTGAAGAGTTTGGCAGAACAACGGAACAAGCGTCAGTCTCGGCCATATTGCGTTTATCGGTAGAATATCGGAGCACGGGTACAATTTAATGTATACGATAACTATTGCATTGAAATGTCATTTAAAAATAAATTGGGGCTCAATTTAGATTTAGTTTTGATTCGTGGAACAGCGTGACACATGCCAATGATATCATCTATTTCTAAGGTAACTTATACTCGTAGTTTAGAAGCAAGGATGAAATTACGAATTCCAAATTTGTGTTTATGAATGGTTTAGAATTAGTTACTAAAGGCTGAAATAATTTTTTTAGGAATTTGTGGACTTTAAGGTACCAGAGTAACGCACCTCGCAGTTGCTCTTGTCTTGTTGTTCGGCCGAACTCTTCAATTGTCGTTTTATTTAACATTTAACTGTGCAAATGAACTATTATGTTACATACTGTCAAAACCTGACTTATTTAAATATTCTATAAAATCGTTTTAATTTCAAAATAATGTTAAAAAACATTTATGTTAAACAAAATTTATGATTACTTAATTTAACGAAAGCCTACTGAGCCGTTAGAAAAATCGGATACACAAAACGAGAACTAGATGCTTTGTGTATAGACGCCAGTGTTCGGCAGCGACCATTACTCGTTGTAGCCGTGTATACAGAATATTTTGTATAAAAAACGCGAACATTTTAGACGATATAAGCTCGAGCGATGCAAGTGTCGAAAAATTTGACAACAGCATTAGTATAGACAACATTTATGTACGAATGATTTTCGTCTTTTTGACTGGGTAATAATAAATTGATTCGAGTGTATGATGATTTAGTAGGAGGATTTGGTGCAAGATTAGATCTCCTATAGCATTTTTTTTCTATTAATAACCGCAATTTCTGACTTAGCGTATCACACCGTAAATTGGTACGTAATTAAGGCAATGACGTAGTTAACAGTGGTTTCTAACCCCCCCCCCTCCCCCAACACGATGTTTTTTATGGTTATTTTAAATCGTTGTACTAGAAAATTTTTAATTGTTAAGATTCAAAGAGTAATATTAGTAAATGTGTTGACACGTCTTGACAGTTAATAATAATTATAAGTATTGTGAAATAATATTTGAAAAAATTAATTTAATCTAAAAGTGGTTACATTGTTATTATAACATCCAACTTCAATGTTTGAGTTTTGGTGTCAAAATTTCAAAAATATTTCGTTGTTTTATATTTTTTAATGTAATTATTACTTTAAATATCTAGTAGTTACCAGTGTGGTTCAGTATGTTGTAAATATATTTTGGTAATAATTGATAGAAATAATAACATATTGTAGTGGTGAACTTGGTGTAAGTTCATGTGATTATTATTACAAAAAAAAGTTATAAATACGTCACTGAATTAAGGTTCAATAAACCTATAATAAACTAATATTATGGTATAAATGATCAATAAGTTTTGCAACTATATATGCACTTGTAAATAAATATAATATATGTAAGGGTGGAGACGTGTTTAAACCACCTGTTATTTTTTTTTTAAATGTAGGTATAGCTTTAAAAACGCTGACATCTTACTATCACATCTGTAATATCAAATAAGTAAAAACTACCTAATCCAAAAAATAAGACTAAGCCGGCGACTCCGCCAATATAACATTTAATATTTTGTCAAATAAGTATAGTGTTTTTAATTAATATAAAATTAAAAAATTGTAATACTCCTATAAAAATAAAATAATATAAAATATAAAATAATAATATATATAAAATAATATATATATATATATATATATATATAAATTATATATATATATAAAGAAAATATGTCTAGAGTAATTAATAAATGTTTGGAAAAGTAACAACTAGTTTGGACTGTAAGCATCATCAGGTTACAATGAATAATAAAAAAACAAAAAGGTATATAAAAATAATATGAAATTTATAAACAAAATACATAGAATATATTATAAATAATAAGAAACAATTATAAACCGACGGTCATAGTAATATAGATTGTATTAAAACAGCTGGTAAAAAATTATGTATCATTGATAAAAAACATTATTTTTAAATCTGCTTGTATATTTAAAATATTACTAAAACCATTAAGATTAACTTCATATTAATAAGTAATTCTTCTAATATTGACATTTAATTTATTATAATATTATTTAATATTTATTTTTATTTATTTTTCTGTTAATGTGGAAAGGGATCAGAATACTTCCACGGCCTCCTCAGCCAGTCGTAAGAGACCACTAAACGAAAAAGAGGTTGCGTCAGGTCTACACCTGGTGTAAAATTTTGTCAAATAGTATGAGGAGTCTTAAACCAAACGTAGGCAGATTGTCCCATCTCGGATGTGTGTGGAGACATCAGGTGAGAAAGATAACGTAGCTAGAGGTGGAGGAGACCTAAAGAATATAGCGTGTGATACCAGCCGGACCGCTTGTGCGATAGCTGTTTCACCAGTCATATGTACAGGTCTACCCAACGCTTGTAGTGTCAACCGTGTAGGGACATCACCACTGATTTCTAGGATGAACTTGCGTCTAGGTACGAAAGATAAGTTTAAAGTAAGAATAGGTACGTAGCATGTTGGAACGTTACGTTGACTGGTAGAATTAAAGAATTAGAAAAAACATTGAAGAGAAGGAAATCAATATTTGTTGTGTGCAGGAAACTATGTGGAAGGTGAAAAAGCAAAACAAATGGGAGATGAGTATAAAATAATATATCCAGGTAAGACTAGTACAAGGAATGATATAGGAGTGATAATTGACAAGGAGATAAAAAGTAAAATTTTGTAGACGTGGTAAGGAAAAGTGATAAAATAATATAACTAAAATTAATTTTTTAGGAAAAAACCTTGAATGTTGTAATTACGTATGTTCCACAAGTAAGATGTGAAGAAAAAGACAAGGAAGTGTTTTGGCGGAAGATGGATGAGGTGATGCAAGGAATACTAGGTAATGAGGATGCGGTGACTTGCGGGGATATGAATGGGCATATCGGTAGTGAAAGAAGAAGATATAAGAAAATGAATGGAAGGTATAACTTTAAGGAGAGAAATGAGACTGGAAAAATAGTTCTAGATTTTGCATTATCGTATGATCTTGCAGTAGTTTATACCTATTTTAGGAAGAGAGAAGAGCATTATATAACTTATAAGAGTGGTGATAACAAATCGCAGATTGATTACTTGTTGTGGAAAAGAGAGACTGTAAAGCGAATTTTGGATCTAATCTAAAGTAATCCTGGGCGAGAGTGTAATAACATAATATAGATTGATGGTATTGGAGTTGTGGTGTAGTGGGAAAAGGGCGTACAAAAATAAGAAAAACACAGGAAAAAGAAAAACGAGGGTTCGATAGTGGAAATTAATATGGGACAAAGAAAAGGAGTTTTTAGAGAAGGTAAAGGAAAGGGTGGTGTGTAATGTCCAGAAAAATATAAATAATGTATGGAAAAAGATTGTAATATATAAAGAATACCGCAAAGAAAATTTTTGGTGAGAGTAGGAGTAGTATGCCAGAAAACAGAAACGTGGTGGTGAGATGAGGAAGTTCAGAAAAGTATAGAGAGTAACAAAACACAATTTAAGGTATGGCAGAAGAGCAAAAGGAGAGAAGATTAGGTAGAATACAAAAATGTGTGTAAGGAAGCAAAGAGAGCAGTAAACAAAAAACGAATTTTAAGAGGTATGGTGAGTTGTAGGATAAACTAGGAGCAAAGAAGAGTAAAAAAGAAATGAATAGATTGGCTAAGGTTAAAAAAAAACGATCCAAGGATTTTCAAAAGGTATTGTACATAAAAATTGATGATAAGAGGGTGCTAACGAATGTTGAGGATGTGAAAAAGAGATGGAAGTAATATTTTGAGAAATTACTGAATGAAGAGTATCCAAGAGAGACTGTAGAGAATATTTCGTGTAACGAAGGTCTAATAAATTTAATTAGTGAGAAAGTGGTATGGAAGGCCACGAGAGCGATGAAAAAGAAAAAATCGGTAGGACCAGATGAAGTACCAGTAGAAGTTTGGAAGATATTAGGGGATGTAAGTATAAGGTGGTTGAAAGTTCTTTTTAATAAAATGATTGTAGAGAAGAAAATGACAAACGAGTGGAAAAAAAGTGTAGTACTTATATTTAATGGCAAAGAAGACATGTGAAAATATAGAAAATATAGAAGCATAAAGCTTATGAATCATAGTATGAAGATTTGGAAAAAAATTATAAATAAAAGAATGAGAAGTTAGATGTCAGTAACTAAAAACTAGTTTGGTTTTATGTTTGGAAAGTCGACTATAGAACCATTATTTTGTGTGAGATAGCTGGTAGAGAAGTATAGAGAGAAAAAGAAAACGATTTGAATAGTGTTTATAGATTTAGAGAAAGAGTATGACAGAGTGCCGAGAGAAGTTTTAAGGTGGGCGTTAATGAGAAAAGAAGTCCCAAAAACATATATTGATGTGGTAGAGGTTATGTATGAAAGATTGTGTGCCAGTATTAAAATTATGTGTGAAAGAACAGAGGATTTTAGGGTAAGAGTAGTGGTGCATCAAGGATCTGCTTTAAGCCCTTATTTGTTCTCTGTAGTAATGGTTGAAGTGACAAAAAAGATACAAGGGGAGGTATCATGGTGCATGATTTTTGCTGATGATATAGTTTTGGTAGGAGAAAATTGGGAAGAAGTTAACCAATTGCTTGATTTATGGAGATTAGCATGAAGAAAGGGGATTAAAGATTAATAGAAGTAAGACAGTGTATATAGAGTATGAGTTCGATAAAAGAGAAGAAGTCGATGAAATGAGGAATGTAATGATAATAAACGGAGACGTGGTAAATGAGGTAGAAAGTTTTAAGTATTTAGGGTTCTTTATACAAAAGAACGGCGGTTTTGACGAGGATGTGAAACATAGGATTAAATGCGGATGGATCAAGATGAGAGAAGCGTCTGGTGTTTTGTGCGATAAGAGGATTTCAATGAGGCTGAAAGGTAAGTTCTATAGGAGTGTAGTGAGACCAACTATGTTATATGGTTCAGAGTATTGGGCAGTTGACAAGAAAATAGAACAGAGGATAGGTGTAGCAGAGATGAGTATGCTTAGATAGATGAGTAACAAGAAAAAATAGGATAAGGAATGAATATGTAAGAGCAAGCATAGGACTAGCGTCAATCGTGGATAAGATGAGAGAGAATAGACTTTGATAGTTTGGTCATGTTATGAGAAAAAATAATTAGGAAGCTGTAAAGAGAGTTATGAAAATTAACATTTAAGGAAGATGAGGACGAGGAAAACCAAAGAAGAAGCGGTTGGATGCGATTGAGTGTGATATGAGGACTGCGGGTGTGGGTGTAGAAGATGTGTGGAGGTTTAAGACACAGGTGGCTGACCACAAATAACTACATAATGGCGAGGGAGAAGATTTTTTTGCTTATGTAATATATTCAAATCTTTTCCTATATCGTAATGTATACTATGATTACATTCTAAGACATATTTAGTAAAATTAGATTTGGTGAAGATTTTTTTTTTATTATTTCTTTGTATCAAATTTTAAAACTTCTACTAGTTTTTTTTAACTAAATTAAAAGAAGTTGTAATGTGATTCACTATTGCAGTAACGGCCGGCGGAGTAATAATATCTCCATACGCAGCTCCAATCGTTATCATATTAGTGTAGTGGTTATCGTCTGTTAGCTAAGTCTGTATGCGATCGGTTGCGAGCGTTGCCTCAACGTCGTGACTGGAAAGTTGCTTAGCTACGGGATTATAACCACTAATAAATCAGTGATTTTTATTAGGTTTCAATTAATTTTCAAGTGTTCTCATGTTCTCAGTGTCAGCGAATTCTTTAATTTCGTGTGTTTTCTTCGTGTTGCGATGACACTGAGAAGGGTTCGTTTTATAGTTCATGGTGAACAGATCCGAGTTCACTAAAACCGTTTGACGGTGTTGGATTTATTTCTTTGTTCTCTCGGCATTTCATTCATTCAAGTGAGAATTTTTGCATTGTGAATTTATCATTTTCGTGCCCTGCTGTAACGTAGCATTTGTTCATACCACGTTTTCGTTTGTTTTTGTCTTCGTGAATTGGTCAATCGGACAATGAGGATAAATATCGTTCCAAAGCGAGCTGTGGCTTAAATAATATTTTTTTATTCTTTTCAAGATATTTACCGGAAATCATTTCTTCTGTGTTAACGTGGTTTGTCTTTGTGATTTTTCTTGTGGGTGCATGCAGCAGGGATATTTCGTCGTTGTGGGTCCTGTGAATTTTCGTGTATTCTTCCGTGTGTTTGTGCATCAGTAATCGTTAAGTTGTCGGGGTTGTGTCTCCCCCAAATTGGGCTCCCTTATATTTCAGATCCCAGACAATTACGTGCGTAAATCAATTTACTGATCACAGCACCCCAAGTAATTCATGTGTTGGCCGACCAATTTAATGTTAGATCATTTCATTTCATTTTAAGTATTTATTAAGAGATCGTATTGCGTAAACATTAATTTTATATTGGGTTTATACCTCATTTTTTTTTTTTAATATTAATAAAAGGAATTGTTATTGTAAGTAACTTAGCACATGCATAGCGTAAGGGCTTACCTACTATTTACCGAGCGCCGGTAACGTGACAATATTATTATGTACAATTGAGGTGATTAATATTTTTAAAATATTATATTGTCCATAATTACCAATGCATTTTTCTTTTTTGTGAACATGAGATCCACCTTTAAGATATTGTAAAATACTTAAGATTGTAAATATTAGTTAAGTAATCAAGATTCTTAATTTAAGATTACGCACCTACATTTATACGACATTAATTTTCAAATTATTATAATTACAATAAACAATTATAATAATTTTAGAAGTGTAATTTATTAGTTTTTAACCATATTTTTAATGTTTACATTTTTTTATGCACAGTTAACTAATGTCTAAAATTTTAATTTGAGATTGTCTAATCATGCAATATTAGATTGATAATAAATTGTTATATCTAAAATAAGGGAAATGTATGTAAAAAAAAATCATTACGAACTATGTGGGCTGTTTTTCTCACACCAGTCTTCTGGATTTTGGTGCATGTTATCATTATAAGCTAAAAATTTACCAGATTCATTTAAACGTTATATATATATATATATATATATATATATATATATATATATATAATTATTTTACAACTATAATATGTTATATAAATCCATGATAATTAAAATAGCTTCACATACTCGACAAAACTGCACTATAAAGATGTTCGAGATATCGATGCAATATATCTAAAATATTACAGATTTTTTCATTAGATCTGTTTTTTCTATGCATTAAGAAAATTATATTACTCTTATTTTTATACATAAAAAACATAATTATTAGTTAATGTTAACAAAAGTAATTTGATAATATAGCTTATGTTATGGTTAAGAAAAAATTACAACTGTTTTTCGTTTCACGTTCAGTGACTAAAAATAAAAAAATTTAATAATTTTATAAATCTTAAAACATGTTTTTCTAAAACCGTTAACATATAAACGCCAATTAAACGTCAATATACGATCTCGCGTCGTTGCCTCGATGGCCGATACCCTGAAGCCATACACGACGATTATGAAAATTATTTATAAAATCATTAATTAAAACAGCGGCGCCCGTCTATATACATTTTTTTTTCTTTGTCTTTGAGTTGCCGTCGTCGAGTGGAGACGTTTCTCCTACCATTCGCCGCCTTCCACTGTATGTATTATAATTGTAAATTTTATATTTTTATTGTATGCTAAACGCCACAATAAATTGCAAAAGTTATTTTGTAAACCGTTTTTTTGTTCAAACCCAATGTCGTGCACGCGTCAAATCGTATTTTACGTTATCTATCTATAAATATAAAAATGAATTGGTGTCTGTATGTTATCGATGCCTGGCCAAACCGCTGGATGTATTTTGATAGGATTTTTTCCTACATACTCAGTGTGGACTCGGCATGGTTTTTGTCTCTTAAAAGTTTTCAAAACCCAACTCCTTAAAGGTTTCAAAACCCAGCACCGGTAAACCGGTGGTCCTTCGCAACTACGAGTTGTTTATCTTTCGCCATAACTAAGGGTGTAACGTCATATGGTTACCAAGGGTAACTGTCACAAGATTTGTATAAAGATTCTGGCGTGGTTTTTTATTAGTTTGTCATTAGAAAATACAATTTCTCAGTTTTCGTTGGTAATTAGTAATGTTGCGCCTTGCAAATGTGTAGGTTATTTGCGTGTAGTAGTAATGGTAATGTAGCCTTTATCGACCCTTATCGTCAACGTTTTAGCGTCGTACGTGAGAAATACATGCCAACTTTCAAAATCCAAGGGCCAATCTATCATCGCGCTTCTACTTCTGTCAGATTCTGATTACAAATTTCTCCACTATATCATCGACAGTTATACCCCCCAACGGAAATCGATTGGTCGATCTACATCTGTAGCACGAACGATAATGGCCTTTCGAGCTTCCGAAATAACCGAGCAACAAGCATCATGATTGGAAACCGACCGAGATCGTACTGCTCATGCCCGCTCGATTGAAACTGGAGAGCAGTGAGCATCACGACTAAAAACCGACCTAGAACGAACTGCTCAAGCCCGCTCGACTTATACCATTGACCAACGGAGAGCAAGTCGGACTTTAAGAAGAGAACACTATGATCGATCTAGATGGACGCTGCATGTTGAATTGGATCTTGCTGCATTCCATTACGATGCGGAATATGATTACAGTTGCCAACGAAGTGTCGTCATTGGAAAAATGGACAAGTTATGCTAATCTTGCCGTGCATTGAAATTTAAAAGGAAACTCCAGAAATGTGCTGCGCAGGTGGAAATGTGAAATTGTCAGAATTGTCATACTTCCGGCTGCATTTGGAGGAAGCCCACGATTTATGTATGAATACGCACAAGATACAACGACTTACGTTCGCGCATACTACTGTCCGGATTTTTTCATAACATTCACGTGAAATCCTACGTGGGATGAAACTAGAGAACTTCTGTTGCCTGGACAATCATTTTCGGATCGCCATGACATCATTACACGTGTTTTCAAACAAAAATTGAAATCTTTTATGGATTTCATTTACAAGTATCATGTTTTTGGTGAGACACGTTGTTGGATGTATTCCATTGAATGACAGAAAATAGGACTGCCGCATGCACATATTTTGATTTGATTTTTTGATGGAACTACACCAGGCTAAATTGATACAGTCATCTAAGCAGAAATACCAGACGTCAACGTTGATCCATGCTTATTCGAAGTCGTTACCAAAAACATGACTCAAGGCTCACGTTGAGCAATCAACAACAAATCTCCATGCATGAAGGATGGAAAATGCAAGAAATGCTATCCAAGAGACATACACGCCGAAATTATCACTGGCAATGATGGATATCTCCAATATCGTCGACGATCAACTGAAGATGGCGGCAAACTCATCACTCTAATCATGCGCAACAATGACATTGAAGTCGATGATCGTTGGGTTGTACCGTATTCACCATTACTCTCTAAGACATTCAAAGCACACATCAATGCCGAGTATTACAATTTAGTAAAATTGATCAAATACATATGCAAATATATTAACAAAGGATTCGATATGGCAGTTTTTGGATTGGGAAATGCATCTGCGCCAATCGATTAAATTAAAAGATATCAATTAGGACGCTACATTAGTAGCAATGAAGCTGTTTAGCGTTTTTTCTCATTTCCTATTCATGAACATCATCCAACAGTTGTTCATTTGGCTGTGCATATTGAGAATGGACAGCGCGTGTATTTTACAACGGAAAATGTACATGCAAGAGAATTTTTGCCACCGCAACAACGTTAACTGCGTTCTCCTCTTTGTCTATCGATGATTTGTTCGCAAGAACGCTTCTTTCTCAGAAGTGCCAAAATACTGCACATGAAATGCATCACCCAAAACTTTTCAACATCGTAGACAGGGCAAATCCGTTGAAGGACATCCGAATTTATATTCGTCCATGCCTTAGGCGGTCTCTATACAGTTCATCCAAACAATCAAGAATTGTTTACATGCGATAACTATTAGTTAATGTACGTGGACCAAAATCCTTCCAAGAACTGAAAACAGTCAATGGTGAAGTATGTTCGACCTAACGATAAGCTTGCCAAGAATTAAATCTTCTTGAGAACGATGCCCACTGGGATGCCACGTAGGATGTCACGTAGGATGACGACGTAGGATGCCCATATCCTACGTCGTTTGCGAGCAACGAATATCGATATGCAATTCACACCAAACGTGTATAATGAGGCGTTGCTTTTGATCGAGGATATATGTTTGGCAATTGCTAACAAAGGATTGGTGCAATTTGGAATGTGTGCACCGATCCGACCTACTAATACCGCATATGATCATGATTTGCAACGTGAAACACAATTTGATATTCATGACTTGGATACATATGTTGAATGTATCCATAGCAAAAAAGCTTTAGAAGCGCTTCATCGTACACTGGAAGATTTGAGGAGTAATAGACAGCCTTTTGGTGAAGTCACTCAATCTATTGTCAAAGGATTTTCGACAAATTCTGCCAGTGATACCAGGTTTAACACCCGCTGATGAACTTAATGCATGTCTCAAATCTTCAGTTCTATGGCGACATGTCAACAAATTGACTTTGAAAACCAATATGCGTGTTCAACTACAAAATTATGCATTCGCCTAACGTTTCGCAAAACAATTGCTGGATAATGGGAATGGGAAGTTGGCAATTGACTATTCTACTCAACGAATTATATTGCTAACAAACTTTTGTAAGATGAAATCTGCCAAACATGAATTAATTCAAAACGTGTTCCAAAATATCGCGCGGAAATTTAAAAATCATTAGTGGCAGAAATATAAATATACAAATTTACATTTGCCTCTTACAACGCACGGGTATTCATCTAGTTTGTCTTATACAAATAATTTGGTGCTAATAGCCACAATACTGTCGCGACTCCCAATATATATTATATTGTATTTATATACTCGTATATTAAAAAATTGTTCTAATAGTTAGATTTTTGTATAAGAAGTATTAAGCTCTAATCGTCTATATTTTTTATATGTGAATTGTATTATATAGCTTTATAGGCAACCAGCTCTGGCCAGGAGTTCGCGCGCCGACAATTAGTGAGTATCCATCTACTTTTTGTTACTGTTATTATTTATTTACAATAATTTTTTTTATTTGTGCTGTGTGAGTTATTAGAACAACTAGTTTATTTATTTTATTATTTAATAAAATTTGTAATAATCGACTCTAATAGTTGGCCGCAGTAGGCAATATATTAATTATTTGCCTACTAAATAAATTGTTATTTATTACATATTCAATTGTTCTTTATTACATATTCAGTTGTTCTTTATAATATATCTTACCACTACCATAGTTATCAATTTTATATAATTATTATTACTGTTAAACATTTTTAACTTTTGGACCAAAAGGGCGGTAATTTCTATCAATACTTTATATCACATATTTGGTATCAACAATATACGGAAAAGTTGGTTACTATCACACATCAGCGTTAATATTATTTTTATATTATTAATTTTAAATTACCTCTACAGAGCGCGTAAGTTGATCAGTAGACGTCCGTGAAGTTGGCCCCCCTACTTTGTCCAATTGAATTCAAACACGTGCCAATATTTTGCAACTTATTTGTAACAATTTGCAACTCAATACTTTTTAAGTTATCGCAATTTTTCATTAGGGGGGGCCAACTTCACGTAGCCCCCCCACTTGGTCTGATCGACTTCAAACATGTGCCAATATTTTGCAACTTATTTATAACAATTTGCAACGAAGGTTTCAAAATTTGCAACTCAATATTCAGGGGGTAATAAACATTCTTGTAATGGGGAGCCGGCTAATAGTCCTATTAGGTAGTTTATTGATATACATTTATACAATTACACATCTAATATTTTTTATTTGCTACGGTATATAAAAATGCCCCTTGAAGGTAACCGAATCATTTTACATAAATTGTATTTATTTTTATTCTGTTTTGTAAAACCATGTTTTTGTGATTTTTAATTTTTTTATTTATGTGTTGTGACTAATTCTTCAATGGGTTGCCCTCTCACCTCTTAGGTTGGAAGTAATACGTATATTATATTATTTTAAGTATTTGTGAATTATTTAGCTTAGAGACAAGATGCGAAGATAATATATAAATTACAAATTAAATAAATAAATTAGTATAAGTTTTAACGTTGATATGTATCTAGGATTATGTCTACTATAATAATGATTTTGAGTATATGTAAACATTTTTATGACTTGTGTAGTTGTGTTTTCCGCAAGTTATATTATTTAATTGTATTTATCTTAATATATTTAATAATAATTATTACTAAAATATTATTACAATATAATATAAAATTATTTTTGTATCGATCGACAACGTTTATTACAGGTTTGTTAATGAACACCATACATCCTGCCACGACAGGATGTGGTCATGTGGATATAAATAGATTTTCAGGGTTTTTCTAATTTTTTACAATATTAACAAAATTAAATAGATCGATCATCGACTACGCATAAAATTGTTTCATTACCACAAGATCCTTGGCGGTATACAGTTGTATTTAATTTATATTATTCATATCAATACAATTATATCATACTAAATCCTTGTTATACAAAATGAAATAAAAATGCAAAATGATTACTATAAACATTTGAATTATTTGTTCCTGACCAAAAAACTAAACGTACTTAAATTTTCATTTTGAAGCCAGGTGTTCGATTTGATCGCAATTTATGAGTATTTAATATACCATTAATACCTGGTGCATCATCTATATATTTGGTTGGTCTTTTTTTTTCTTTTGATATGCATAATTCTTCATTTTTCAATTTCCAATTTTCCTAATAATCCATAGAATCAATTGATGTTTTCAAAGATTCTTAACTATTATAAGATAATTCTGACATAAAAATCGACTCTAATGAATGAGCTGGTTATAATGTTTGAATTGAAACATTCAACAGGGTAGATTCTTCTAAGTCGTTTTGTCCAGATATCTTCTTCTTTGTTTTTTAATTTCTTCTTAATAGTTATCGGATAACTTTTTTTTTTCAGAGTAACTTTCAGTGTGTACAGTTATTAATTTATTTTCAAGTTTTAACTGTAATTTTAAATTTCGAAGTTCTGTACTTTTAAATAATTTAGAATTAGACATAGTGGGGAGGCTACGTGAAGTTGGCCCCCTAAACGAAAAATTGCGATAACTTAAAAAGTATTGAGTTGCAAATTTTGAAACCTTCGTTGCAAATTGTTACAAATAAGTTGCAAAATATTGGCACGTGTTTGAAGTCGATTGGACAAAGTAGGGGGGCCAACTTCACGGACGTGATCAGTAGATATAAGTTATAAGTTACTATTTGGTGTTCGAGCACGCGTAATATTGTTTTACTCTCCCGGCCCGTACAATATCATTGTTTTGTTTAATAATATATATTATATGTTAACGTGCCCTAATCACGTTAATCCAATGGTACCCAACTGATATACCAACACTGAACCACTTAAAAAATAAATTAAACAAAGTAATCCAAAACTAGAAGAATAATCGTTATAGTTCTTATATTAAACACCTAACAACAGTGGATAACTCGATTTCAAAAGCCATTAAAAAATTATGCCAAATAAAGCAACCCACTTTCCACTTTGTAACCATGGACAATAACTGACTCTGACAAAGCACACATATTTGTTTACCACCTTTCAAATGTGTTTAAACCCTTACAATATCACTCCTAGTTTAACCCAATGATTCATAGTAACAAACTTTCTTGATTCTCCTCTTCCTATGTCACCACCTGCTAAACATACCAACTGTTCGCGCCGTTTTGTATGCGGCGTTTTTTTGTTGTTGTAATACGTGGTTTTTGTGTTATTATGAATTATGTTATCTGCCGACCATGGATGTATGTCTCATTAGGGGAATCCATACAAGCTATTCAAGACCGCCCGGCTCGAGTTTTTGTTTATAGGCTCTCTCGTCGTCGTATCGTCGAGTCGTCGTCATCGCGTCCGAATAGTGCTTCGCATTCTTTAGTTCGATCAATTTTACATTTTTTCTTGTGCGTTTTGCGTTTCACGTGACCATAGTTATTTTCAAATATCTGGCCGACCTTTGGATCCCGTCGCCGTCAGGTTATAGTTTTTGTAAATTTTATTTTGTATTTTTTTATGATATTATTATCGAACTGTTTTTTTATATTAAATAGGTTAAGCAATTTTGTTTTCTGTTCGATTGTAATTACGTTTAATATCCGAACGACGTTGTGTATTGTTAACCCGTTGTTTTGTTTGTCATTTTAATAAGATTATTAATATTGTGTTATTTGGAAATACAGTCCGCTTTATATTCACCATTATTTGATTTGTTTATGTTTTTCTTAATTTTATTACTTTCTTGAAACACTCTGTTTCACCCAAATATCTTTTTCCTTTTTTGGTTTTGTGAATTTTATAAAAGAAAAGAATTGGGTACGAAACACCAACCCTGGGGAAATTCAAAACATTATTCATATACTTCCAGTAAAGAAAGCGCCTGGACATGGCCTAATGGGTATCCTCATGGTAGAAAATCCTCCTTATAACTTAATAATTAATTAACTATACAAGTTAAAGGATAACTTATCCTTCTTTCCTATATATTCAAGTCTTTATTTCGCTTATTCCTATTTTCTAAAATCTTGAAAAAATCGTTTCTTATAATAATCCTCAAACTAAATAACATAGTTCACCACCGTATAGACCAGCGGTTCCCAAATAGTGTGAAGACACGGTCTCCTAGCTATAACTTATATTGGTCCGGGGACACCCTTTTTTGTAAATACTTTTTACATTTTTTTAATTTTGTAAAATTTTGTAAAAATTTCTAAAATGCATGTAATGTAATTTTTCAATTTTGTATAAATACGAAAATGAAAAAAAAATATAATTGTATGATTTATTTTAATTTTAAATATCTTTTTGTAATAAACACAGATTTATTAAAAATACAATATAAAGAGATTTATTTGATTTAACACTTTATTTTACATACAATATTATTGTAAATATCTTTTACATTTTACAGTTTAATTAAAAGTTACTTAAATTAGTTATTGCATTGATTTTCTAACTTTATGAGACGAGTGAAACCTTTCCTTTTTGTTTATAATCTCGTCCAAGTTCGGCTGCACGCTTGATATTTTCAATCTTAAATCAGCGTCAATATTAAGTTTATTACAATATTTGCTGTTTCCTAACCCAACCCGAATCCTCTAACATCAACACACGAATCTCTGGGGTTCCGCAGATCACTAATTGGGAACCACTGGGACAACTGAGACCAAATAGTCTTCTTCCTATTCTATCAAAAATATTTTAAAATACTCTCTTAAAATGACATTGCTTTTACAACTTAGTTCATTATTATTCCCAACCAATTTGGATTTAGGTCTATCTACTAACTTCACTGCACTGTAGATTTTATTTTCATGAATTTAGAAAACAAAGAATATTGCGCGGCTGTTCTTCTGAACATACCTCAGGTATTTTACCGTGTTTGGCACGCGGGGCTTCTCTATCTCTCTTCTCGGCAAACGCAAATGAAGGAGGGGGTTAAAACCTCACCACTCTCCTCATAAAATTTAGAACGTTAAATAAAATATGTACAAAATTTTAAATTACTTTACATGAAAGTAATATGACCAAATGTAATATGACCAATGAACATTTATATTATTACATTAACAATTAACGTTGGAAATTTGAAATTTTCGGAAATATTTGTTATCTCTTTCATCACTCGTCACTTAACTCCAAATTCCACTTACTTCGTCCAATCACCAACTTCAAACTGCTCCTTATAAAATATAAACTCACTATCTATAAAGCCATCGTCAGGCCTGCTTGGTTATATGGAATTCAAGTCAGATGCCCTGCTAAATTTTCAAACTTTGAAACATTAAAGGCCTTCCAATCAATCTGCGTTATCTCCGTTAAATCGTTTCCGCTCCCTAGTACATCACTAATAACAACCTCCTTAAAGATCTAAAAATTCAACCACTCGTCCAGCTTAAAGAATATCTATCTCTTCTTTCATTCTAAATTTAAAAAATCACATATAAAACGTCTTTATTTCCATACGCTTTCCGAAACCATATCCATAGGTACAAATAAAGCTGGCCAAGGTATTTTCTTGATCCCTTTTCTTTGGGGGTAGGGGGAACAAATAAATATATTGCTGAACAAATGTTAACTAAAAGGCCTGTTGGGTAGTATCATTGGATGTCTTTCATTCTGTTACGATGTCACTTAAATTCAAATATTAAAATTGCTAATTGTACATAGTAATTATATATTGAAATTATTTTTGTAACAAATAAAAAAAATGTATAAATTAAAACGTCATTGTTTTATTTAAAAGTATATATTATATGTTAACGTGCCCATAGCGCGTGTAATAATGACTTTTAATTCAATCAAGTTAAAGTTATGAGGTCATAAAAATATTTAAACTATATAATATCTGTATCAACAACTTCAAAATAAATGCATGTAAACATTATATTAATACAAATTAAAAATATAAACATTTCCCGATGAAAAGCATTTTATAAAAATATATATGTGTGGCCATGTCCAAAATTATGTAATGATTAGTATTATACTTTAATTATTTAGCTAGATTCTTAAATATATAAGTTATCAATAATATAATTTATACTCAATTGGTGTTTACTAATTAAATTTAATATAGGATTAAAGATACTAAACTGCATTTTTAATTATGAAAATCCCAAGGTTACATTAAGAATAAAATATCCTATATTTAATGTTTAAAAATTAAGTAAAGTTCACTTACGGAAGTAGTATGCATATTTGAATGCATCACTTTTACCAAAGTTCACTAAACGGTAAAAGTAATACAATAATTCAAAGTTAATAATGTTATATCTTTTTGGGTATTGTGAATTATAAAGTTGACCATTTATAAGTAAGTCAATAATTTATGTTTATATATATATATATATATATATATATATATAAACATATATATATCCGCGAGGAGATAAAAAAAAAACGGGAATTTTGTTATACATCCTTTATTCTTCAATATTTTAACATCAAATTTTTATCACCCTCAAAGTAAACACCATCGATTGCAATGCACTTCTGTATTCGTTTTTTTCCATTATTCAAAACAGTTTGTAAATTCACTTATTGAAATCGCCTGTAATTCATGCAGCGATTTTTGTTTCACCTCCCCTACAGTCGCAAAACGTTGTCTTTTCATGTCTCTTTTGAATCGGGGAAACAAGAAAGTCACAGGGGGTGAGGTCAGGTGAATGGGGGGGGGGATGATCAATTGGTGTCATGCCATTTTTCGTCCTAACCTAACCGCCCTTTTATTTCGAATGCTTTCCCTTAATTTCTTCAAAACTTGCATATAGAAATGTTGGTTAACCGTCTGACCCAGTGGAACAAACTCTGAGTGCACAATGCCTCGTTAATCAAAATAACAAATGAGTATCGTCTTGATGTTCGACTTCACCATGCGGCATTTTTTTGCACAAGGGGAGTGAGGGCTCTTCCACTGGGTAGATTATTGATTTCTTTCGAGGTCATATCCATAGCATCATGTTTCACCATCAATAATATCTTTGGAAAAACATTCTGGGTCCACTTACAGCTGATTTTGCAGCTCCACAGCTCCAAATTCGGCTTGAATTTGACGCTCTTCTTTCTCGTATGTGAGAAGGCGTGGAACTAGTTTGGCTGGAACCCTTCTCATGTTCAAATCCTCCGATAAAATTTTTTGAAATGAACTCCAAGACAACCTGGATATACTTACTAATTCATCAATAGTTCGACGATGAGCTTCAAAAACCAGAATGTGAATTTTTTTAACGTTTTCATCAATTCTTGACGTGGAGGGAGGCCCAGATTGAGACTGGTCTTCGATCGATATTTCTCCACTTCTAAAACGTTGGGACCAATCCGTAAACACGAGTTTTATTTAATGCAGTATCCCCATAAGCTGTTTCAAGCATTACAAGAGTTTCCGCAGGTGTCTTCCCCAATAAAAAACAAATTTCACAGCCGCGCGTTGTTCTCGGCATTCAGCAATTTCACGTTTTCGCCGAAATGAAAAAATATCTTTCACAGGAAAAATTCTCTCGGGCGAACCGTTTCACTTATAGCGACCACTCAACGCATACTGACTCGTGAAAAATGTTCTTTCAAAACCCTGGACCGGTAGCTAGGCCACGCCCTCCCCACTTCTCCACCACTAGCCCGATTCCCGTTACTTTTTGCTCCCCCCTCGTATATATATATATATATATATATATATATATATATATATATATATACATATATATACATATATATATACATATATATATATACATAATATCACAAATATAATTATATTACATTTTAGATATTATAAAAAATATCAAAAGAACTATATGATTACACTTACAACTCATCTTTCCAATTATTGAAATTTCATCTATATCGTGATTTGATTTATTTAATATAAATATTAATATTCATTTAATACATATTTAACTAAAACTATATTAATTTATTACACTAATATTTTTTATCAAAGTTATGCTATTATTACATTTTCAATAATTTTTGTATTTTAGTAATATCATTTCATATATGATATTTTTTTAATCTTCAAACTAAGTTAGGAAAATTTTAATACAAAAATATAGAAGAAAATTGACCAAATATATATGATTTTATTATACTTATATTTATAGTATTTTTTTTGTCTTAATATTGTCATATTTTATGCAATATATATCAACATTATTAATTATCTTCATAATGAATTTATTATTACTTTCATGAATTAAACTATTAATTTTATTGTGTTTTTCGGAAATATCCACGTTTTTATTTTTATTCTGACATTTCAGAACCATTGCAGGTTCAATCCTTAGACAAGCACAATCCCTTCCGACTGCTATGACTGTGAGTCTGTCAAGTTGGCCATCCCACATTGAAATTTTGAATTTTTTTTATTAAAGTCATTTTTGTTACGTTTGTGCCGTTATCCCCGTCGTTTATGCTACTCCCTATCAAAAGTTATTCGATTTTCAATTTTTGATGAACGAGTAACTGAACGATTTACTAAACATAATATCGCATTAAATAATAATAATAATAATTTAATAAAATAAATAAATCATAAAATAAAACACTTGAAAAATAATCAATATAATAAATTTAATTATCCTGGGATTTGCAAATTTAAATGTAGTTGTAATGAATGTTATATTAGTAAAACTAAATTTTAAAACTAGATATGAAGAACTCATATCTAAAATAAAATTTAAAATTAAACCCAAATTCTAATTTTGCTAAACATATTTTTGAAAATAATCATACTATTACTTTTAATGTATATATATATATATATATTATTTTGTATGCTTAAAATTTCTAAGTTATGGAAATGTTAAGCATACAGAATTATATTTATATAAATTTATTTTTGGAAAAAAATGTAATAATAAATTTTATAATATTTTAAATATCAGTATATAATAAATATTTTTTAACATGTCATAGTTGTCTTAAGAAAAATTTAATTCATTTTGTATAAAATGTCTGCTTTTTTATTTTTATTCTTTACACTGTCTTTTTATTGTAATATTCATTAATTTTTTCTATACAATAAAATTAATTTTTATTTAATACTTTAGTTATTGAATTTTCTATTTCATTTTATACCTTGTGATAATTTTTAATGGAAACTGATTAAATTTTGAATTGATGGACGTCGCTGACTTATTAGAAACCAACCCAGTTATAAAATATTTACTATTAACTCAAAAAAAAAGCAATTTTTGGATTAATGATATTTTTGTGGAGAGAAAAATGTGTAAATGTATGTATAATATATTAATTGATATTATAGGAATACATCCTACAAACGTTATTTTTGTTTTTAAAACTCCCAAATTAAATTGAAAATTAAATAATATAAGTGCGTTGGTATAATTTTATAGAAATTAAAACTATTGATTCATATTAATTAAATAATTATTAAATATTTATATATATATAGTAGAGGATAATTAGGTCGAATGAAAACTACTGGTATGATGAGGATGTGTGTCATAGTAAGTAATGAAAGTAAAAATCAAATTGGTAAACAATGAAAGTATTTTCTTCGTCTGCTATGCATATACATTTTATTTACAACACCAAAAAAAATGTTTTATTAATATTGTAATACATTTATTAGTACATAGACTTATCAATATAAAGTTAAAATGTAATACTATATTAATAATTATGTTCAAGTCTGCTACATATTCTACATATTTTTTAATGTATTATGTGTATATATATATATATATATATAATAAATGTTTAGTATTTACAAAAATATGTAATTATTAATCTTACCTGTGCATTCTAAAATTAATTTATAAAAATAACTGTTAGGAATTAGTATTCTACATTTATATCTTAATGATTATAAGTCATAATCAATATTATGTTAGATGCTTTTATAACATGATTGGTTATTTCAAAAGAAAGGGTTTTTGAAGAATTATTTTAATACATGATATAAAACAAAGTCCTTTGTCGATTATTTAAATAACCCATGAACGGATTTTTACTGGTTTTAACAAACGGATCAGTCCACATTCCTAACCTTTTTGTTTATTCTTTCATCTCATAATCTACCACATAAACTTATCAATTTCATTTCAACGCTTCTAACCAGGGCCGGCGAGAGCTATGGGCGATCTGGGCGACTGCCCAGGGCGCTAATCACAAAGGGGCGCTAAAATGACAAGAATTAGACTTTGAAATTTTTTGAGTATTATTGATTTTAAAAACAAAAATTTTAATTTTACTCATGTAGAGTATATAATATAATATAATATACACTATTAATTTGAAACATAATAATATGTAATGTATTTTTGATTATACTCGTATTACACGAAACATTGGTAAATGAACAAGTTAGGACTTCTAATTATTATTTTTTAACACTAAAATATTATGAGCTAATAAATTTCCGGTTTCACGGAACAGTGGAGATAATGATTAAAGAGTTTTTTATTTTCGACATACTTTATTATGATTATCCATACATTAGAAATTTATGTACAAAATACAAATTCAACTATGGATTTCCATTCGATAACAAAACAGCCTACACTAGTGTACTTCGAATATTGTTTGAAAAAAAGATAAGATTATTTCCGGTGGGAGAAGTTCATCATAATATTGTACCATACATAAATTGACGAACTAACCTAGAGCATCATTTAGTCCTTGTTTGGTATTGGTGGAAGGTCCACGACCAAACTCGCGATAACGGACGACGGCGGCGGAACGTTTTAGAACTTTGATTAGAACCCGGCGAGCATCCGTCGGGTGACGACCGGTTTCCGTCAACGTATACGACATCGTGAGTGTACGGCCGTCGAAGTGGCGTGGTCTTTTCGTGCCGTCTTCGTTAATTGGTCTTTCGTACCGCCTTTCGTACCTTTTACGCGTGTGCGCGTAAATATTCGTTGGACGCAGTGAACGCGTGTGCGTCAAATTCGTTGAACGCAGTGAAATCGTGTGCGTCAAATTCGTTGGACGCGGTGAACGCGTGTGCGTCAAATTCGTTGGACGCGGTGAACGCGTGTGCGTCAAATTTCGTGAAGACCGCTTGAGTTGGGATCTAGGCAAACTGGAAGATTAATTGTATAAGGACGACGCGAGTCATCGGGGTCACCTGCTAAAAGCACCTCCTTGGCGTACAGTCCTTGTGGTTGCCATTCTCTTAATCTCTTCATATCTGATGCAGCTTCAAAATCAAAGGAATCCATCATTCTTTTTGGAATTTTGCAACGAATATTTGTAATTTTTTCTGCGTTTGTTTATCGTTGGGAAATTTTGAAATCACATGTGCCTAACTTAACTGTTAAACCATTATGTACAATGCGTTGGGAAAGTCGCATAGATAGCGTTAAAGCAGTGCGATATCAAACGAATGAAGTACATGATGCGTTGATGGAAATTGCCGAATCACCGAATGCGGATTCTGGTACAAGAAATAAAGCTGCAAATTTAGCAAACCAATTACTAGATTTCAAAATTTTAATTTTCCTTCAATGTTTGGTATGATTTAATTTTTCAAGTTAACATCGTAAGTAAAAGTATGGAAACGTTGACAATGGACATAGAAAAGATAACAATATTAATGGATAGTTGTATAAAATATATTGACGAATATAGAGAAACGGGATATGTAGATGCAGTACTTTCTTCAATAGAAATAGCTAAGTCATTGGGTGTAGAATCAGTAATTAACGAGCAAAGAGTACGGAAAAGGAAAATGTTTTTTGATGAAAACCAGGAAGAAGATCCTATATGTACAAATGCTGAAGAACTTTTTAAAAAAGAATTTTTCTACTCTCTTATATACACAGTCAGAACATCGATTAGAGAACGATTCACACAACTAAAAGATCATAAGCTATTATGGGGATTTTTGTATAATTTGAAAAATTTGCCTTGTTCTGAATATCTCAAGGCGTGTTGTAAAGATCTACACGATGCTTTTTCGGACGGAGATAATTCCGACATAAATGCAATAGAACTTTATAACGAACTAAAACATTTAAGTACAATATTACCAACTGATATATAACACCACAGCTAGTTCTTAAGTTAATTTATGATATGAAATTGGTAGATTTATTTTCGTATGCATGGATATCTTTAAGAATTTTATTGACGATTCCTGTCACTGTAGCATCAAGCGAACGAAGTTTTTCAAAGCTAAAATTAATAAAAACATATTTACGGTTCACTATTACAGATGATAGGTTATCATCTATAACAATATTATCCATAGAAAATGATTTAGCTCAAAAGGTCAATTATGAAGAAGCAATTAAAATGTTTTCTGAAACTAAAGCTAGAAAAGTTAGGTTTTAACTAAATAATAACAAAACTTCATGTGACTTAAATTACTTTTTTAATTTATATAACACTTTAATTAATTTCTTTATTCAGAATATATCAATAACGACTAAAATATAACTTGATAAATAACCAATATTATTTAAATTTGATAATAAATGAATTTGTAATAAGATAATATAATTTTGATTACTTATTCCCCGCAACAGTTTTTAATTTTTAGTTACATTATGTTTGTAGTAGATATAGTAGTAAGATATAGGGTACTTAATTTAAAAAATTATATAATGAAATTACGATTGAGTATAAAAAAATTTGTCATAAATATCTATGTTAAAAAAATGCAATCATTTTTTTCTGAAGGGCGCCAAATAGTGGTTTTGCCAAGGGCGCTAGTATGAGTAGCGCCAGCCCTGCTTCTAACTAAACGTGAAGTTATCTACTGTGCACCTTCCGGCTCACAGTTAACATGAGCTACCTATATGGGCCCCCCTCAAGGCAGTAGTTGAAGTCCTTTTTTATTTAATATTTATATATCATCTGTTTCCCGCGCGTTGGAGGAGACCAATATCCCTCATCTAATATACGCTGACGATATAGTTGTATTTCGATCCCATAAAAACATTAATTTTGCAACTGACTTACTTTATAACTTTATATATTAAATAATTCTTTAAATTCTATACATCTCTCAGTTTCCCTCATTAAATCAAAAGTACTGGTTTTGACAAATAAAAAGTTTTGAAATCTCACCCATTTATTTGAGTGATTGTACATAATGCCAAATATTTAGGCCTCATCCTTGATAGTAACCTTCGATGGAAGTCTCACATTCCTTATATTACCTCATCCGTTTCGAAATAGTTCAATCTTCTTTAATCCTTTGTTGGTAACTAGTGGGGTTTTCACTCAACATCTAGCTTACAAATTTACAAATTTCCCCCTGCTATTTTGAAAACTTAACTCTCTACAGGCCATGTGTCTCCACACAGCTCTTGATACACTAATATCCGCCTCTAATCACGCTCTAAACACAGAAGCTGTTTACCTTCTCTTCATATCAGGTTCCACTGGTTAGCTGGTATGTTCTTACTGAATTTAAAATCTTCTTCATCCTCTGACATTATCGAAATTGTCCGATCCATCAATTCCAATTTTAGATTCATTCACTGGTTTACTCCACTACTTACTGCTTTAATTCAGTCCTTCAATCGTGCTCTGGTATATGTTGAAGTTAATAACAAACTTCCATTATACAATACACCTTATCCAGCTATTTTTTTCACTCCTAATTTTCTCTCATATGAGCCCAAAACGTTACGCTCCGTTCTTCCTTACATTTTCAAACATTTATTTCGACAATATATTATTGACAACCATTCATACAGTACATTAGTCTTCACAGACGGTTCCGTCACAAGCACGTCAGCAAGCTATGCTTTCCACATCTCTAGCATTCATGTACAATCATCGGGCAGCCTACCTACAGTAATCTCATCTTTCACCGCGGAATGTTTTGCTATTCTGGAGGCCATCAAATGGATTGGTTCTCTACCGTCCTGTTTCTATTTAATTATAACGAATTCCCAGTCATGTCTCTAAGCCTTAGCTAGAAATCTTTCTCTGTCTAAATGTTCTTCTCTAATCTTGCGCATTTGATACTTTCTATGGTGCCTTAATTTTTCTAATCATATAAATGATCTTTTATAGTTTCCAGGTCATGTAGGCATTTAAGGTAATGAACATGCAAATAGTTTAGCTAACCACATCACAAATCCTATTTTTATGGGCCCAGCAAATTGCTCTTTCACCGATCTGATTTCAACCTTACGTAAAGCTACCTTTAACCTATGGAAATCCAAGCGGTCTAATTTCTTCGTTTCCTATGCTGGTATATGCAGACAATTGGTTCTATCCGTTTCATATAAAACTTGGTTTATAGATCTACAACTAAATAGACACATAATTCTTAAATATTCCAGACTACGGCTGAACCATAATAAACTACCTAGGCTTGCATTTAAAATGGGGCTAGACGATAGTCCAACCTGCATTCTCTCTAACCATAATTATTTTTATTTTGAATACTAGCCTTTAGATATAACTTTGAATTTTATATGTATATTTAGAATATATGTGTATGTATGTGTTCTATGTTTTTATAATATAATTATTTTATTTTATGTTATTTTTCAATGTTTTTTTTTCTTAATTTTATTATTCAATTCTATATTTCGCTTGCGTTTGATGTATTATATTTATATCTTATATATATATATATATATATATAATATATATATATATATATATATATATATATATATATATATATAATTGTAGAGATGTATAATGGTTAAAATTTCAATAAAAAAAACTAACGGATAAATTGTTCCCAGATAAAGCTTTAAGTGAATACTTGTGGATATTTTTTGTGCAATTCACGAAGTAGGATCAAAACCAGCGTCTGAGAGGCGTTTTTAAATGTGACGTATATTTTTTATCTATTTAAACCAAGTTGTTTCAATATGAACCCGAGAACAGACGTGGTCGGCTGTTAGGTTAGGTATAAGGCTTGCAGTGGGACGCCTGTTTCTTTGTCGATTATTTTTATTTAGTATCAAAGCTTGGTATGTTGATTTGAAGATGTTACATTATTGTTAAAAACAGGTTATTTAACAAATGTGAAAATAATTCTTCAAGAGGCTAGTATGCCCCGGAGGCCAAATGTAACACGCAGTATGTCAGATGTCAAAGTAATTAGTTCAGTACGCAATAACGAATATGTGAGGAAAGAAAAATTTGTTTAATGAATAACCAAGAGAGGGATTTTTCACGAAAAATTTGAGAATATTCATTTGTGTGTAACATTAGATAGTTAAATTGTGATAGACATACATCACTGAGAGGGAAATTGTCATCAAAAATCCGAAATAAGCACTTATTGTTAAACCGCAATAGGCATGATTCTCGAAATGGGAACAAATCATTGTCTGAACGTATTCGTACGTGCCGAATGCCTATCATTATATCGCAAAATTCATGTTCTCTAGTAAAAAAAGATTAGGCAATATAACCGTCTGAATTAGATCGCGATTAACATGTAATTTGTAGGGAAAGAGGATTATTTGTAGAAAGAGAACATGGTTGGCCGAATCACATGTATAAAATTATATTTAAACTAATAAGGAGTTGAAGCATAATTTTAATACATGGTCAAATGAAGTTTACTTTCCTATACATTTTGATTCTTATTTATATTATATAAATTATCCGAAGTTTATAGTATCTAGTGATGCTTCGCGTCGTCACTCAAAAATCGCTGAAAGTGTGCAGTCTTTTAAGTGTGTAGTTATCTAGGTGGATAGTCATTTCGCCGCAGTATTCTTTTTACGTACGAATTATTTCTCGGAAGCAGATTTATCAAGTAAATTAATTATAATGAAATTTTTATCTGTTTTTGATGGACTTAAAGGCGTCCGCTGTTTAGTGGTCCTAATATAATTGTTCAAAGAACATTGTTTTTCTTGTGATCTTATGTGAAGTCTTTTGAAACGCAAGAAAATAATTTTACATTCAAAATAATTATTTATTTCCAAATGTATCACACTGTGTCAAAAATTATACTTCCGTAAATAAGTAATTATTTAATAATTTTAATTTTGAGAATTAATTATTATATCGAAGAAATCGAGTATTTGCTTGATGAATATATTATAAAAGAATTATTTGTTCACAATTAGAGAAAATAATATCTTAATTATAAAAGCCCAATAAGCATAACGCAAATATAGTAGTCAAGGGAAAACTAATGTCTAAAAATCTTGAATTGTGTGTTAGTTTCATAAAGATCATTTTTGATGATGACTGTCTCAGATGTATACCAGACACCACGTCGTTGACAGTTGATCCTCCAGCACATTTGTAAGCAAACATGGCTCATTTGTATGATATAAAATTAAGTTTTAAGTTAAATTGGATTAAAAAAATATTTAAATTCATATTTGAACGATGTGTCATTTAGTGTATATTAATCATCAAAGAAAACCCAACTACTAATAAAACAATCGCCCAATTTCGACCAAACCAAAAAGTCATAACAATAATTACAAATTAATAAACTAAAAAAGTATTGTATAATATATTTTTCATAAAATCTGATATAGAATAACTTACAATAAATGTATAAATTATATTTACCGTTTGTATCAGAGTTTTCGACTACAATTGATATGAATATTAAAACAATGGTGAAAAAATTATTCTTAAAGGAATCCATATTTATTTTCTTATTCGTGCAAGAAAACTAATATTTTTTACAACTTAACAACATGCTTTTGCGGTTATTATATGAATCTGAAAAAAATGTGGTCTGGAATAAACAATACGCAAATCATACTTTTATATTACTCATTGCATAGCTGAATAAATAAATGTTATCAAAATATTTAAATTAAGTAATCACCCAAATCGACTAAAACACTATAACTTTTTAAACATTCAAATAAATTAATTACCATAAATTATACAAAAAATTATTATATTTCAACTGCGTAATGTGATATCTGTAATACAGAAGTATTCATATCCATTTCTTTATCAACATTTTCATTTTTATAATTTTTTCTGCCACGTATATTTAGCTCTGCCTATTAGTTATGATAAATATTTACAGATAATTTATTAGAAAAATGACAATCCAGGCCTTAAATTATATTCAAATTATTAAAAAATAATTAGTTCATATTATTTGACTAAGTCAAAGTGACTCAGAGAACACTATCCAGTGGATAAATAGTTATAAGCATTGCAACAAGATCGATGTTAAACTTAATCACTCTATATGCATTATCTCTGGTATTGTCAAATTAGTTCTTTGCAACATTTTACCACCACATATTCGAAGTGAAACAGCTACATACAGAGTATTCAAAATATTTATCAATCATACTTCTTCCGCTACACCAAGATACGTTAAACCAGAACCTTAGACTATTGTCTAAAAAACCTGCGTATCTAATAATAATCAAACTTATTGAAAACCAGTATGACGGCATGGATGAATAGAAACTATATTAGCAGAAATCATACAACTTTTTTGTTGCACTTGAGGTATAGAATCATTTTCCAGAGTTTATTACATTTATGACCAAATACCATGTATATAATATACATATAATAAACTATACAAGTACAATAAAATAAAATGGTGAGACCAAAAGCCCTTAGTGGTGTGACTAAAAGAAAAAAAAACACGAAAAAAAAACAAACCATTATAAGAACCTATTATAATACAATTTAAGAATAATCATTTTTGAAGTTTTAAATATTGACTAAAGCCCCTTAGATATTATTTCAATATACCTATATTTCATATACATTACATTACTATAATACGTAATTTGAAATTGTTTCTGAGAGTGTTCCAATGATAATAATTATTATTAGAATTATTTTAATAATAATTAATAACCTCTATAGTTAAACACCACATAAAAGTAGAAACACTATAAAATTCATAGGTAATTGATTATTATAACTTCAAAATTTAAATAATAAAATCCAAAAATATTAAGTAAGTACTTTGTACGTTTTCATTAAACATTAACTATATGTATAATTTTAACAGTATACACATTAAGAAATGTTTGATAATTTATGTTATGGTTTATTTAATAGCTTGAAAAAGTAGTACCACTGTAATTATGTATGTATATTTTAAGTAAAACTGATGAATTAAACTTAAAATCATACTACCCTACTGACCTTGGAAAATGTGATGAAACAGTAACCGATTCACTGAAAATAATTATAGAAAAAGCATCATGAAATTTGGACCATTTAAGCCTAATATAGAATTTCACAAGGGCAGAAAATAGATGGTACTACTATCATACTATCATGCGGTAACAAAGGGTGGTTTAAGGATTCCTCGTGTTTGGTGTTGTGCTATTCGATGTTGTTGGCTATGGCATATTGTGAAACATGTTGGTGGTTTGCTAAACGAAATAATGAAAAATTTCAAAATGAATAGATCAATGATATGAATGATTGGCAACATTTATCTCAAAGTATACAACAGTATGAATCATTAGTACAACATTTAGATTCACCTACGGTAAAATCTTTATGGATTAAAACCCAAAATATTGATGTATATGTAGAAAAACAGTATACTCATGAAGCAATGTTATGGATAAATGTTTTAAAGCATATCATAAAAATTATTTTAAGTTTGACTGCTGGTAATACAGCCCTAACAGGTAACAAAGGTAGTTTAAAGAAAAAAATCCTAATGAATGTAATTTTGTACGAAGCATCAATCTTCTAGAAGAGTTTGATCCTGTTTTAAATAATAGATTGAATGATGAAAATCAGAAAATTAAATATCTTAGCTCATTAATTCAAAATGAAGTAATAGACATTTTATAAACTAAGCTACGTCGTATAATTTGTAATAATTTTAAAAATAGTTGTTTTTTCTCTGAAAGATATAAAGATCTGAGAAGATATAAGTTCTAATTTTACACGCCAAATATTATCCTTGAGCCATTTTTTGTTGTCAAATTTTAAGTGATTATTTGAAAAAAATTAGCATTCAAAATTTAGCAGAATATCTTATATATAACGATTTTACAAACTTTTTTTCTGATATATTTACTAGTATATCTATATTTTTGACTATTCCTGTAACATAGGCTTCAGCGGAATATTAATTTTCAAAACTTAAACTTATTAAGGACTAATTACGTAAATAACTTCTCAGGATTGGTTAACAAATATTGCTATTTTGAATATTGAAAGACTTTAAACTTCTAGAATAGATGTTGATACTATTATTAATTATTTTGCAAATTTAAAGTTAAGAAAAAATAATTTTTAATATAATTTATTTTGTGTTAAAATACTATTTATATCAAAAACAAATAAATAATTATAATTATAAAATAAAATATATATATTTAGATAATATTTTAGAATTGATACATAAGGAATTTGTGCCTCAAGGACAGTCCGTCAACGCTGCTTTCTTCAAGGAAGTCCTTGCGCGCCTTCTCCGAAACGTCAAGCAGAGACGACCAGACTTGGGGAAAATACTTTTTAAAAGTATTTAGAATATATATTCCGAATACTTTGAAAAAGTATTTAGAATATGTATTTGAATACTTTATGACAATAGTATGCCCTAAGTATTCTCAATACTTCACAATAAGTATTTCAAATACTTTTATAATACTTTTTTTTTACTAGTTTTCAGTAACACAAATATCAAATATAGTAATTATATTATTATATAGTGGAATTAACATAATAACTAAGAAGTAAACTAATAATACCAATTAATTAAAAATTTAACACAATTATAATAATATAGTGAAATTAAATATATTTTATTATTTGAATAAGGCTGGGCTAAAACACCAAATATAGCAAGATTAAATAATTGATGTTTTTTTAAATATCTACATCTGCTATTTGCTATTTGCTACTTGTATTTCTTTTTGAAATTATTATTTTTTAGATTAAAGTTAACCCCTGTGGGTAGGGGGGCAGAATACACCCACGGTAGTCCATGCTTGTCGTAAGAGGCGACAAAAATGGACCTGAAGGTGAGCAGTAGCGCCTTCAGTACTGGCTATAGGTGGATGTTTCGTAAGCAGGTACAGTTATAGACAGGTGGAAGTAATAGGCATGCATGGAGACCATGAACACGGCTACTACACTGCGATGTGGAAAGCAAGAGGAAACTGCCACATTAATCTCCTTAGTTAATTAACAAATGAACAGCACAATAAATGATATAATGTATGGAAACGACCTTATCGGAGAGGTTATTCCCGGCAGGAGGCCAAACAAGGTACCTCAGGTCGTCACCAAGCGAAATCCTTGTAGTATGATAGGAACATGGAATGTCAGAACCCTGTTGCAAACAGGGAAATTAGAAAATCTTAAGATTGAGATGAAACGTCTCAAAATTGATATTCTGGGGATAAGTGAAATGAGATGGAATGGTCAAGGTGACTTTATATCGGGAGAATACAGAGTCATCTATTCCGGTGGTGATAATGGAAGAAATGGAGTTGGCATTATTCTGAATAAAAAATGGGCACAATGTGTGAAAAGTCACATTGCTTACGATGACAGATTGATAATGATAAAATTGAAATCTGCTCCAAATGACATCACAATAATACAAGCATATATGCCCACAACACAAGCGAACGATGAAGAAGTAGAGGAGATCTACGAAAAGATAGAAGAACTCATTAGTCTCACAAATAGTAAGGAAAATCTAATTATCATGGGGGATTGGAATGCGATTGTGGGTGAAAATAAAGATGGCAGAGAAGTTGGTAAATATGGACTCGGAACACGGAATGAAAGAGGCGATCGTCTTGTCGAATTTTGCAGGCAACATGATTTAATCATAACCAATACTTTATTCATGAACCATAAAAGAAGATGCTATACATACAAAATGCCAGGGGATATTTACAGATACCAACTAGACTATATCATGGTAAAGAATAGGTATAGGTTCAAAGTTTTTTATGAATTATAAAAATGAGATGAATAAATCCTTGTTTATGGACTCAGTTTCATTACTTTTTGAACAAACCCTATATGCTAGCGCTATCTTGGGCAGCGTCTTTTTCTTCTATCAACTACCACCTGAGTGACGTAACAGTATCGGATCGTCTTCACCCCCCCCCCATACCCCGCTACCAATATCAGTGATGGTGGAAGTGGCGAGGGAGTGGAGTCGTACTGGTCTGTAAGCGGAATCGCCGTGACGAGGTAGTGTGCGAATACGTACAAGCTCCAATCCATCTTGCCACAACAGTTTTTTTTATTTTTTTCTTTTGTTAATTTTGTTCACTTTCCCGAGTCCCCCCTCCCATCGTTTATTTGTTTATCTTCACCTTGTGGTTTTAACCATTGTTGTGCACTGTTTGTTGCGTTGTTCTCTCCTATTAAACTTGGTCGTTCACCGAGTACCGCGACACGATATTCAATTTAAGAATTCGTCACCAGTTACACTCCGTCCTTATCCAACCGCAAAACAACAATATATAAATGAAATATTGGAGGAACAAAGGTTGGTTGAACCTAGTACATCACCGCGGTCATCACCGGTAGTACATTCGGAGCGACGTTGTTGCTGCTACTGTTGCTCGAGATCTACTATCTTCTCACCTACTTCCGGCCGCCTAAAGAAAAATGTCTTTGATAGTATCACAGAAGAAGAGTTCCAATATTTCTCCAACATAGTTCCTAATCCCTGAAATATCCTTAACGGGTTTTGTTTTATAATGGTTATAATTGTATCTGTTTATTATAATATATGCATATGTATTACACTCAAGTGCTAAGCTAAAATGTATAAAACAAAGTTTAATAAAATAAAAAAAAAAATTTTTAATTTAGGTAAAATACATATATTTTATATAAATTGTATGAATCGATGTAAACCATAATATTTGTTATTTATTGATTTTGTATATTAAATATAGTAAGGAAATTAATTATAGATATCAATTTGTATGTTAACATAAGATCATTTGGGGTTGTTAATTATGTTAAGTGCAGAAGAAAGTCAATGGCAACATATTTGTTTTAGTCTGATCATAAATAACTCAACTAAATTCAGTTTAGAGATGTTAATTATGGTCAATAGATTATTATGTACAGTTGAGTTGATTAATACTTTCACAATATTATACTTTTTATAATTACCGATACATTTTGATACTTTGGAGTCGAAAAATTTATATTTCGAAAAGTTTGGAAACCCTAGGATTGAATACATTAATGTAGTTATGACATTCCTTAATTTAAAAATAGGTTCATACGATATTATTTCTTAAATTATATATAATTACAATAAGCTATTTTTATAATTTGAGAAATTTATAATAAATATAAATTTATAATTTATTGGCTTAAAACAATATATAAATTGTTTATATAAGTCTATTTATATTCATGTTTTCATGAACTATGTCCACTTAGCTATAGCCCAAAAATTTAACGTGAGATCATCTGGTCGAACAATTACAAATCAATAATAAATATACTAAGCAGTTATATATAAAATAAGGGAAATATATTTATAAAAAAACTACGAACCGTATACGTTTTCTCCACACCAGTATGTTGGATTTTGAAGCATATAATCACTATAAACTAAAAATTGACTTATTTCATTAAAAGTTCATTGTTTATAGATATGTGTAATTCATACCCATAAGGTGTTATATTAATCTATAATAACCGATTGACAATAAAATTAACGTACTCGACATGACTGCATTATAGAGGTGTTCAAGATAAGTAAATAAAATATCTAAAATATAAAAGAATTTTTCATTTAACCTGTCATTTCCATGGAATGCGAAAGTCATATTATTTATTATTCTTATTAATAAAATATAAAATGTGGTAAACATGAAATTGTAATTCATCATTATTTAATAATAATAAATGTAATTTTGATAAAATATATAAAATATTGTATAAATTGTGAATAAAAAAATACCATTATTTTTTGTGTTTTCATCATTGACTGAAAAAAAAAATTATTGTTATTTCTAATTTTTCCTTGAATATGTTTTTCTATTATCGTACGCAAAAAGTTTTCTGATTTATTAATTTGTTTTTTATTTTATTTTATTTTTTATTAGAGACATATTAAGACGTATTAATAAACACACAAATCGTGTGATTATGTGTGAAATAATTATATCATTTAATTATTGAAAAATATTGTAGGGAATTTCGTGTTGTAAAATATATTTGAATTATAAAAACGAATAAATAAAAAAAAAAATAATAATTCCTATAAAAAATTGTAAAAATAAATTTATTACTAATGTAATTATAACAATATATAGTTGTGTATTATCTAATAATAATGTCCAATAATGAATATTTAATGTTATGATTTATATATACGCTCATTGTTTTCATGAAAATTGTTGAATTTCTTTTAATATGTTGATATAATTTCGATATATGTTAAATGAAATTATTATTTTATATCCTCTCAATTACATTATATTTTAGTTACTCTTTAAATTTTTCCAAAATGCGACTTAGAATGTTCAAGATTATCAACCTCTGTTATACATAATATATTTCCATATATTGTAACTTATAAACACTAGATTGGTGATTATTATATATTTGCATTGAAAACTAAATATAATCAGAGAAAATTGACAGTCACGTGCAGGGAGATTTAATATCATTAAAAATTAAGTTGTTAGATATCGTTCCTCATTTTCACATGATTTCCAAAATTCATTCTTCTAAATTTTTCAAAAATAAATTATTTTGTACTCACTGTTATAATAGGCATATTTGAACGCTTTTATGTTATCGAAATTTACTAAATGACAAAGTTATAACAATAATTCCAACATAATAATACTTTATTCGTAAGATTTTTTAAAATTATTAAGTCAACTATTTATGAGTAAATCTATAATATATGTTTATTAGGGTGACAATAAAAAAAAAATGATTTCTGAAAGTCCCACCCAATTAAATTATTCATTTAACTAATAAGAAGGTTCACAAAAAAATTTAAAGAAAAATTGTCATTTTTATTGGTTGCACAACATATTTGAAAATTTGATACGTTTTACATAGTTCATTAATAAAAAAAGTCATAGGTTATCTATTATATTACGAATTTTCAAACATCTATAGTTGATTTATTTGGATTTGGATACTTCTGTCGGTGTTGTTCAACTACTTGCAAAAGATACTGCTTTTGTTCTTCCTGGTTGGTAAGTATTCCATTGAATGTTTGAATCAATGAAATTCCACGTTCGGCTGTATCATTTATTACTTTTAATTTTTGAACTCTTGTACGACCGTCAATGAAATGTCTGTTATTTTCCCAAGCACTTGGATGCAGATTTAAAAAATCTTGAGATATATCTAAGGCTGTAAATAATTTTAGGGTATTTTTAGAAACAAAGTCGCACAATTGCACTGTTTGAACTGCAGTCGTCTCAACTGTAATACGCCGTAGAGGAAATTCGGCTCCTTTTTTCACCAATGATTTTACCATATTAAATTTAATTTTGGAAGATACTCTAGTGTCAAAAAAAGCTAATCCAATAAGTGTCTCACTTAAGTACCATAAATGTTTTGAGAAGCTTTTAGTGGCGGCATCAGCTATAACTTTACTTGATGTTTTGTATCTATCGAGTTCCTTCAAGAGATTTAAATCGTTGTATGGAGCTAATTCTCCAGAAGAAGAAGTATACCAATACTTAATATAAACTTTTAATACAAAAACGTTGAAGACTCGAAGTGCAGATAGTTCTCGAGCAGTTAATTTGAACTGTGATCGAAATAAATAAATTTTCATACTATAAATTAACTTAGCCATCCACCTAGCTTGGTGCAAAGCTCCAGGTGTATGAATGTTATAATCTTTAGCAGTTTTATCTCCTAAAAATAGAAGACAAAGTTGTAATAATTCCTTGTAGTCGTCTCTGGGTTGACATTTCACCAACTGGTCATTAATGAACTGGACAAGGATATTTTTTTGTGGTTCTAATTTCTTGGCAACCATATCTTCTATCATTCCACTTTCGTATTTTTTTTTGTCAATTTTGTTCCAGTTATCTGAAAATCTTTGAAAAATTTGAATATTGGGACCACTTGAAACTCCCATTAATGCATTAAATACTCGCTCAATAATAAGTTCCAATATATGGTGTCGAAATGCTAAACTAAGAAGGCCTCTTTTGATTTTTTTTTCAAGAAGTACACATGCACCACTGTTTACTCCACTGTTACTGGATGTTGTATGAAAGGACATTAAATTAATGCGTTCAGTCAAAATCCATTCTTCTAGTAACTCAAATACTGCATTTGCTTGTGCTTCTCCAGTTCCATTGGAAATTTTTGGCACACCAAGTAATTTCATAATACCATCTTCTGATACTACAACTGCAAGGCGATCAATTTTATCTTTTGACGTTAAAGCTGGAAGCAATTTTCCGTCCCAATGAACTGTCAATGGGATAGTCGGAACAAATGACAATTTTATTTCGTCTGCAATTTTCTCTCGATATTCTCGACGAGCTCGTCTAATTGACTCTCTATTAAGAGTGAAATCCTGTATGTTATGCCCTAACGATTGTACTGTAGCTGATAAAATATACATAGCATTTCGGTCATTTACTTTCGTTCTATCCAAAGCACATGCGACTTTAGAAGTTACAATATTAATTGTTTTTAAAGTATTGACCATCTCAGGGATATTATTTTGTTTTAACTTTTTGTTGGTAGGCGCATATAACACATCATCATTATCACTACTGCTGCAGTGAGAATCAGAACAATCAATATTTTGTTTATCAACTTTTGACATTTTTTTTTCTTCTTTTAACCGTCCAGTCTCTTTTTTTTCCTTCAATTCATTTTGCAACTGTCGTTGTTTACGTCGCTCTTCTTTTTTAAAAAATGTAGTGTCAATTGGGCCCATATTTCCACGTCTTCCTTTCTCTCGCTGAGCAAGAAGAAACTCTTTATCTTATAAGAGATCTTATATTTATAAGAGTTAAAGCATCTTTATGAGCAATATCGAATAAATTGTCAAAATCACTGACGAATAAAGATTCTATCTCTAATTGATGTGGTGTTTGTCTAGAAGCACTTTTTTTAATATTCTGCCACCTACAGTGAATTTTTTTAATTTTTTCGGTAACGTGACATTCTTTTTGTGTGGGAATTTTGGCTTTCTCCCAAAAAGTAAAAACTTCCCTAGCTGTAATTGTAGCACTTGACTGAATAGTTTTTTTTTCGTGCAAGCGCGAATGAAAAGCCTGCGAAGTACTTGTTGATTAGATGGAAGTTTACATCCGGAGATGGATTCAAGTGTTCCTCCAACCAACCAAACTCCATGATTTTTATTATAACTTTTAGCTGCAGTACTAGTGCTAGCCATATTATTTTTGTATTTAAAATATATGTATGAATTAATAAACTGCAAAAAAAGACTTGTGATAAAAACGTATAAATTGGCGTAAAAACAGTACAACTTACCTTAAAATATAAGTATAAATTAAAATACAAAATTACAAAATAATAATCGGTAACAATGTAAAAGTTTTACTGTTCCTAACACACAATGTATACTGACAAACGAATAAAGTGTAGTCACTGGTCAGCATGTTATCGTCGATAATATGAACGTTAAACAAAATTGCGATAAAACTGCTATTAATAACCTCGGTAAAAGCATTGATTTTATAATATATTATATAATCAATGATTATACTAACTATTTATCTTTCCAACTTTTGTAATTTCTACTAAATTGTGATTGTATATATTAGTTATAAATATTGATTTAAATATATATATTAGTTATAAATATTGATTTAAATATATATATACACATAATAAATATTTAAATAAGTCTACATAAATTAATTAAACTTATGTGTGATATCATGTTCAAGCTTTTATTGTTACTGAAGACGATTTATAGTAATTAATATATTTCAGTATTCATCTTTTGTCTGATATTTTTTTATCTTCAAACTAAATTAATAATATATAGAGAAGTAATTAAAACATATATATATATATATATATACACAGGGTCCGGCAATAAAACCTCCCGTATTTAGAGATAGCGCTGTGTGAGTTGTGGTGGTGATACAACTATGGATGGGATATCGATCGATAGTGGTGTACGGGCCATTTTTAGTAGGCGCAATGGCGTGGACTGGTGAACATCGCGCATTTTTTGTAGAGGAGTATATTCGTAATGGTGGTTCTGCGATTTCTACTCAGCGAGCATTTCGTATCCGGTTCCAACTTGACCGACATGATTCTGTTCCGGATAGAAAAACAATACTCGTTTAGGTGTCCAACTTTAGAGCAACAGGTTCTGCACTGAAGAAAAAACCGTCTGGCCGACCTTTGACCATAACTACACCGGAAAATGTGGCACGTGTGAGGGCGTCCAACCAGCAATCTTCAAGGCGTTCAGCAGTTAAACATGCCGCTGCCCTGGGACTTTCTGATAGGAGTGTAAGAAGAATCCTGCACAGAGATCTTCATATGCACCCATACAAAATGATGATTACACAAGTTATGTCCGTATTTTTTTAGAAGAAAATGGGCTAAAAGTAACGGTTAATTAGGATTCGGTCACATGATTGAGACTTTCCTTCGACCTAACCTAAACCAGCTTGCAAGGAACCATGTGGAGAATTCTGGTTTCAACAAGATAGAGCCACAGCTCACACTTCACGGCGTTAACTAGACATTTTGAGCGAGTTGTTTCCTGGACGTCTTCTCTCTTTGCAAGGAGACATCACCTGGCCCCCGAGGTCACCCGATCTATCACCTTGTGATTATTTTCTATGGGGATATTTAAAGACGCAAGTTTACAGGCATCGCCCCATATCACTACAAACACTTAAGGAGGCAACCACACAGGAGGTGGCTGCCATTACACCAGCAATGACAAAAAGAGTTATGGAACACTTTCGGAAAATGCTTCGTGAATGTATCAACAATGAAGGACGGTATTTGACAGACGTTATATTCAAAACTAAGTAATTATTTTATACAATGTAAAATGGCGAAGTTTTGTGTTAAGCTCAACAATACGCCAAAGGAAACATGGGACATGCTTAAAGAAGCTTTCGGGCACGCTTCCATGTCCTACTCGCAGACAAAGAAATGGCACAAGTCGTTCAGGAAAGGTCGGGAAGACGTCACCGATGAAGCCCGTTCTAGACGCCCAGCAACATCGCGAACGGACGAACTCCTCACCCGCGTGCACAAATTGTTGAACACAGACCGACGAATGAGTATTTGTACGATGTCGGAATTATTGAAATCGCCAAAAATCATTGTCCATAAGATTATTTCGGAAGACTTGACCATGCCGAAGATTTGCGTAAAATTTGTGCCCAAAGTTTTGACAGACGCTCAAAAAGTGAATCGCATGGAAGTGTACAAGGAGCTGAAACAACTCTGTGCGGATGATCTCAATTTTTTGAACAACGTTATCACTGGTAATGAGCCATGGGTATTTGAATACAATCCAGATCGAAGCGTCAGAGTGCACAATAACATCGCCGCGCCAGAAGAAAGCTCGAATGAGCAAGTTTTGCGTGAAGTCGATGATCATTGTTTTCTTTGATGTTAAGGGGATTGTACACCACGAATTTGTACTCCCTGACCAGACTGTCAATGCTAAATTTTATAAGAAAGTGCTTCAAAGGCTGAGTCACAGAGTCACCCGCGTCCGAAAAGAGATCCGAGCGTCATGGAAACTGCATCATGACAATGCTCCATCTCACACAGTCTTTGTTGTCGCCTTCTACTTGACTCGGCTTGGTGTCGAAACGATTCCCCAGCCACCCTACGATCCAGACTTAACCCTAGCAGACTTCTTTTTATTTACTCGACTGAAAAGGGAGCTCAAAGGACATCATCTGGCCACCCTGGAGAACGTCCAAGCTACTACGACGACCTTACTAAACAGTATTCCGGCAGAGGAATTTCAGGGAGCTTATACAGTATGGGAATCACGTTGGCAAAAATGTATTGAAGCGAAAGGGTCTTATTTTGAAGAATATAAAGTTGTAGTACTTGTATGTTCAATAAATTTTGTAATAAAAATCAGGCTCATTACTTTCCGGACTAACCCTGTATACGACCATTTTGGTAGTGTTAAGAACCTCTGCCATATTAATCATGAACAGAATATTATAAGTATAATGTAGAATGTATATGTAAAACAATTGTGAAAGAGCGACTGTATGTGAATTCTAAGAATCAGCCACACCACGGGTTTACGCTCGGAATGTGCTGGGTGAGTCTTTTTGGTCACGTAGGCCTTTCGGACACCGAGTGTCTGCCCCACTGGTCAGACAGTCGTGTTGGGTCTCTAGAATTGTGCAGAACCTTTTTGTTACTATTATTCAGAACTTTTCAGAAAATCATAATAAAAATACTTTTGTAAACAGATTTGTTGTCTTTTCACCAGAGTATTTTCAATTAAATTAAATTATAATATTTAGTTGTGTAGTGCTTCCAGATTGCACATAACAGTGGTATACAGACCGTATACCCAAATGCGTCACGTCTGGGTTGCAGTAAACCCAGGTGCAATATATGTTTACACGCATTTACACACGTGAATCTAACCAAATACATCGGTCATACCGCACGCCATCCTTGTGAATGGTTCACATTGGGAACAAGCTCTTATCCACGGATCGAAAAAGTTTCACAATGAAGAGGGAGATGACATACATGTTACTTTCAATCCTGCTGGAACGACAGAAATCACCTCTTCATGAAGTGAAGAAACGATGAGCTAGGAGACCCAAGTTGAGGCACACCATGCGATGGAAGCTTCAGTCTGTCCGAGGCAAACGCGGACAAGTTCCAAACAGAGGAGGAAGAAGAGAAGGACAACTACAATTTTTCCTCTTTAGAGACTGCTCCAGACAGGGTGACTCACAATAAGGGCTGCTTAAGAGTGTCTCCAGCTACCCCATGATACCCACCTACAAGCATGCATATACGCTGAAGGGGAGGAATGGGTCATGTATCAAATTGGCAGTGTATGACAAGTTACAAATTCTTTCGAATGATTTTTTCAACTTGGGGGGACTGGCCTCTCATTTTGAAATGCTCATAACTCGAAAACAGTGAGGTTAAAAGTTCTAAAAAGTTGGTTACGAATAGTTATAAATTAAAATAATCAAAGTGGTGTTATTATTATTCCAATTTTAAATTAACATATTAATAAAAATTTACAATAAAACATTTTGTTAAAAAAACTAGTTCCAACAAAGTTTGGTTTATTATAGAGAATACAAATGTATTTACAATAATGAATTTTATTAAAATTATTATTATTTATTTTATCTGTATAGCACAAGTATATGATGCTTACCCATAGCACTATTTTCCATATAAAAAATTCAAATAAGTAGTTCCTTATTTGATTTCTACAATTGTATTATTAAATGAAAAGAAGAGTCTATAAAAAAAGTAACTAAAAATTGTTAAAAACCTGTAAAATGGTTGACAAAACCGATTTACACAAATCCGATTTTTTTTGTTATAAACCTCAAAATAATAACGCGATAAATTTGAAATTTTTACTAGATATTTTTTTAATGTTAAACATATAAAAACAATTTTTTAAATAATTCGATCACTTTTGGGATAAATACAATATTTCATACAAGTTCTCCTGTTTTTTTATATATTTAAAAATTAATAATTTTAGGACTGAATTTTCTAAATAGTTTTATACAAGGTTCATCGTATAATTTTCTAAAATATTAAATAAATTATTAATATTGGTAATAAAATTGTACAGTCCTAAAATCTCTTTCTAAATAAAATAACTTGCTTGAATAGATTATTCAGAAACAGCACTTGTAACTCCCTTTATTAAAAACATTTAAAAAAGAAAAAATAATTGAAGGACTAAATTACATTTAAAATACTCTTGAAAAAGAATTGATGAATCAATATATACATATATGTATATATATTTATATATATATTACATATATATATATATATATATATATTACATATATAGTTATTTTATTCAAAAATTTTAATTTATGAAATAAAAAAAAAATGTATTTTGTGATTTTTGAAAAATTGTTAAAATATTATCTGTCCTAGCATATATTAAAATTTGAAATCTTAAATCCTAAAATGATTCACGCTAAGAATATTAATCGAATATAATCCATTAAAAATCTCGAAACGTAAGTTTTGGATGAACGAAGGGTAGTAATAATGGCGAGAAAAATTCTTGAAGTTTCAATACCAGAGAAGAAAAACATAGAAGAATAGATTTCCTTTGATTAAATTGGGTTATTATCATATGTCCGACTTGTAAAAACTAAACTTATGTGCTGTATTCTTTGGATTCAATTGAAACCAATGCCGGGCACTGTTCATTACTGATTCTCTGCAAAACTGTGGTAGCTTTTCACCCGGTAAATGTTTTTCCACTAATTTTTTAACTTCTTCATTATGTTTCTTATGGCGCATGTTAGAATAAACATCTTTGCATTTCTGAATTCTAAAAATCATACAATACAAAAAATATGTGTTACTAATGGGGATACAAGTTTGTATTTTGTAAATATAATTTAATTTTAATTTTATTGAAATCGATAAAATTATTGTTATTGGTATATTTTATTATGTTTATAATAATTTATAATAACTATTTTTATGGTTTAATTTTTAATTCTATCTTTATTTACATAAAATAAAAAGTACAAGATACACATTATAAATATTAATTATAATTGGATATTTAATACAATATCCCATTATCCGTATTTTGAATATGTGTATCGAAGACTACATATAAAATTCTTCATTTTAATAAACATAGCATGTTAATTCATTTATATTTATTATCACTATTACTTAGGATACTTTATTTATAGAAACTTCAAAAGGAAATAATTTGTACTGAATAATAATATGTTTGTTATATATATATATATATAGAATCGTGTAGAATAAAAAGTAATTCACTAAAATCAATGATTTGCGATAACATTAAGAAATATGTGTAACTGTGTTTCATTAATAATATAAAGAGTAATTTTTTATAAACTATCATATAAAATGAGTTTTTGTTTATTTATAAATACAAAGTATTTGGGTTTAAATCGAAATTTAAAGATCTCCAATTTGAGATCGAAAATCAAATCATATTTGAAATTGTGTACAAGTAATTTTGGTAATATAAAAAATACCCCTTTTATCTGATTAGATCACTAAAATTATATTATACTTAAATAAAACGCAAAACCATATGCGAAATCATATTAATGATTAAAAGAGATGTTAAAAATATTGTATTTAATTAAATCGTAATTGAAATATATTCCGAATATAAGTAATAATCAAGTAATGCTAAATTAGTTACATTTTATATTCGAAATACAATTGCCTGTTCATTTTAAGTGTTGATAAATAAAATATTCGAACTCGTCGTTGTGTATTAATATGAATTAATTGCTTATCGATTTTTCATTTTAGTGGTAAAACTTATACGATAGGAGTTAACTCACGGATTGCTGGGATCATCGCACACAAGGCTCACCATTTCTTCAACGTCCATCGTTCCTGGCGCCCTGAAAAAAATTTGAGTTAATTAATCTTACAATATATTTCATTTATTTGTATGATTTTTCCCAGTTGGTTATAATTACTGCTTCGTTATAATTTAATGTCTGATTTCATGTATATATATATATATATGTATATGTATATTTATATTTTGTTGCATAAATTGTAGTAATAAGCATATGGTACAAGTTTTGTGTTTTAATTATAAAAATAATTTATATTAGTGTGCTTATTTATGAAGCAATGAATGTAAAGAAATTATCCTAATATAAAATTTAAATACATTTCATATATACTCGAAAAATATCACTATGTGTAAAAATATTTAAAAAAGATATTTTTAAATAAACTTTTAATTGTGATTAAAATATATGATTAATTACAACGAAACGTTCTAAATCAAACCGATATTTGTTTATCAAAACCTAAAATTTTAATTCTATATATAATATATAGAGTAAAAGTTCGACGATCTGTATTAAAATTTATTCAATAGACATTACCTAAATATGCTTCGGTAGTGTATAAGACGTTCAAAAAATGTTACAATAAATTATTTAGACAATATATAGCGTATAGTAAAAATACGATTTTTTTTTTATTTTGCTCATTATCATACCTAGTCATTAAATAAAACCAATTGATATTATTTAAGTAATTTAATTAAACGCTTTAACTGTAGCATATTATAATGTATCAATTGATTTATTGAAAATTAAAAACCTATGTCAAATGATTTCATAGGATTAATATGTCAATAAATAATAGTATAAACTATAACATAAGTATAATTTAAGCACTCGTACTGATTTCGTCTTCTTCTTATTTTTGCCCTTTCGAATGTTCTCTCAACGACTGTGGATGGACGTGGTTCATAGTCGTTTCTTAATACAGGTAAAGTATTGCTGGTTGTTTTTATCCTCGCTGGTTGTGCACACGATATGCACGTTCCCCTATAAAAAATTATGTTTTATTTATAAGATCTTAAATTATAATTAAAAAAAAATTTAAATACTCGGTACAAAAATCATATTCATACATACAGAAATGACGAAATATTTGTTGGTGTGAATTAGCTAAAACTAAGCTTTTATTCATATATACGCAAATAAATAAACACACACACACGAAACAAAATAATGTTAAAAATGTTAAATAAAAATATATCTTAAAATAATTAACATTACTAGTTCCTAGGCTTTGAAATAACGAATGTAGGAGTATTTTTGTGTTTAACAATACGTTCAACTATTACCTATTATTCAGGTTCAGATTAATCGAATAATTCGATTCTTTTATTTAAAATAATAATAATATAAAAAAATATGCAACTGAATGTTTTTTTAAATATATATGGTTTCTTACTCAACATATTGCGCAACGCCTAATGCTTCAGGATCTCTTAATATATACTGTTCCATATCTGTTATTATGTTCCGGTACGCGGCTATTGTATGGTTTTTAAATGTGACAAATTCATCTTTGTTTGATTTACCTATTACCAGTCGTTCTATATTATTTTGGTTTAAGACTACATTATCACTCTATGTAACAACATGAAACAAATCTATTTTATTAATCTGAAGTTTTATCACTTTTTAATTTAAAAAAAATACTTACTAATGTACTTAGAAAATCATGTACGATTTGAAATTTGTTAGTAAATTCATTGTAGAATTTATGGAACTGTTTGACAGTTAGTCTTTCATTTGACTTTTGTTTTACGTCAAAAGGTTTTTGGAAAAGTGTGATTGGCTGTTTTTTTAATTTTGCCAATCTTAACATCCCTTCTTTCGACTATTTAAAATCCAATATAAATTAATGCATCACAATTATATTTTAATCCATAATAATAAAGTTATGATAAAAAATAATAACGATAATGTTAAAAAAAAAACTTACGCCAAGATCTATTTGGATTTCGTTTTCTATATCTTCCTCTAAATTCGGAAAATATTCACCATCAGGTAAATCCTTAAAATAGAAAATAATATTTATAAGATGATACTTATTAAGTATTGAATTTTTTTAGAGTGTCCCGTACAAACCTCATTTATGACTTTCGAGTTATTTAAAGTATTTTCCATTAACAATTCCATTTTGCATTCTATTTTGCTCAATCTTCCTAATAGCTTTTCCACGTGTTTCAGTAAATTATGTGATTGGTGACTAAAAGTAATGTATGTTATTATTATACAATTGTAATTTATTTCGTATGAATATTTAACAAACTTTTTTATGATATATTTATCGCTGGCAAATTGGAAATGACTTAGTTCTGGCACGATAACTCGACTATGATCTTCAAACTCATCTGTGGTCGCCAGAGTTAAATTTACCTCATATGTATCAATTGTACTCGTAGCATAAATCTCTGAAAAATATTAAAAATGTGTTTCACATACAAATATTAAAAAAAAAATTTCTCGGTCCGTAAAAATGTCGCATTCGTTAGCACGAACAAAATTATTCAGTAACTTATGTAATAAAAGACCAATGAAATTCGAAATTTTAAACAACATTTTAATAAACTATTAATTTTTTACTTGGTTCTATTATGAATGTCGGAGATCGAATGATTTGTACTTTCTTCTTTTTATTCGGCGTAGAAAATTGACGATAAATCGACGGAATTGAAGACAAGGTCGATGAAGTCTGCGTGGGAAACAAAACCATTACAATAGAGTTAACGTTCTTACGAACAAGAAAACATACTTGCGTTGGTGGCGATCCGTCATTAGAACGGATAGAAATCGTATTTGTATTATCTGTAATCAAAACAATTACAATTATAAATTCTCGCATATTTCCGATACTCTCGTTTTCATTGCTATTAAGTCACATTTTTATCGATTTAACTTTGACCAGATATCAATAATTAAATAAATTAAAGTACTCGAATAACGTTGAATGTTTCCGAGAAACCTCGGAGTTTATTTCGTTTAAATGTTACCCTATGACCTATCCCGGGACATATGAAAGCTATATATGAGAAATTTTGTGCCGACCGTTTGAACGGTGTAACGTCAATGGAATTTATAACGTATAAACAAGATTTCGCGTTCTAATAGAAGAACATCATAAAAACATAATCGACGTGCGTATATTTTTATCAATTTTTTATTTGATTATATGTATACAAAATAATTATTTACCTGTTGTTGTCTCAATATTGTGTAATTTTAACGAATGCAAATGTAGCTCATTCGTAAGTGAATCAATTGTATTTTGCATTTCGTTTACTCCGACCATGATGTCCATCATTGTTCTTAGATAATATTAAAAAACATTTCATTCGTATTGTACATAGAAATTAAATAATGTTTATATAGTTGTTATCCTTACTGAATCAAACTGTTATTGGTTATTTTATTTTCCGATATCTGAAAATAAACATTGCTTTAAGAAATACGTATTACAACCGACTTAATGCGATTTGAAATTATTATATCATATAAAGAATATAATAAGAACGCGTGACGAGAAAGATGAAAACAATGCAATATTTGTATTTTTATCAATTAATAAAATCAAACAATTTTTTTTTTGTTTCTCAAATGTCATTTTAACACATTTATCACACTGGAGTTTAATATGACAGAAATTCAAAATTTAGTTTTTTTTTTTATTTAATTGTTTTGTATTTACGTAATGTTACGAATTGAATAATGTAAATAATAAGATAATAAATATATTATTTTCTGTTTGCTAAAATATCGTAACCACGTCCGTTTAATAATACGATTGTCAAGAACGTGAAATTATAATACCTGCCTATTTTAAAGAATTTGGTGTATTTTCGACAAAAAATTACCAACCTATCCATACAATGGTTCAATTGTTGTAAATTTATATTTTGGAATCACATTTGTAATATTCAAACGAACCACATAATAATTACAATTATTTACGACGAAAATTGATTAAACGGTGAACAACCCTAGGTTATCCTTTATAACTAAAACAAATATAGTATTTAACATTTATTATATACTATTAATTTATAATATGTCACGCAGATGATAAATGAACTATTATCGTCTCTAATTGTCAGAAAATAATTTGCTAATAGTTAACGGCAATATGTTATTTAAAGATTATGGAATTAATAAATTAATTATATATTTTGTGTAAGTTTTTCCTACATTTCACATTTATTATTTTAAGTTGCTCTAATAGTCTAATTAAAATAAAATCATACCATCTTTTCGCATTGTTTGAGCCCTCTTAGGTTGATAGCCCCGGAATCGTCAATTGATTCTATCACTTCTGTTCTCAGAAGTAAACTTTTTTTGGAGAAGACGAATTTATCCTGAAAATATTTAACTTCAATTAATTATTAGTCAAACATGTTAACATAGATTTAAACTTGTTTAGTTGACGAATAAAAACATTAATAATAAAAACAATGTATAATCTGTGTTCGCAATTTATCACTGAAAAATACGATAAATATAAAATACTTTTATACACGCTCAAAAACAAAAAACCAAGTTTTAAAAGTTAAACTAAAGAAGAATTATCGATTAACATAATTTTTTTGATGTAATGTCACATGAAATTATGTAGTTAAACGATTGACTATGATTTATGAATTTAATAAATGGATCTATCTCAACAGATTAGACTTTACCGGATCTATATTGGATATAATATCATCGTTTTCTTCATTCTCAAGTGAAATAACTGATGGCGTCGACGATTGATTATATTCGCAATAATCATCATCTCTAGATAGAGTGAATTCTCTACTTAACGGGTATGTTTTGTCATCCGGTAACCCTGTAAACACTCTCTTAAAAAAAAAAAATAAGGGAAAACCAATAATTATTTAATTAATGTGTATAATATAAATATATTTATATACAGTTCACAAAATGTCTGATGTCGATATAATTTTTCTTACTTGAGCACGAGGTGCGTCAGGACCAGTAAAGTCTACATTGAACTCGCCTAAGTTATTACGATCCACAATTATTTTCAATAAACGGTTTAAAAAATGTAAATTTATATAACCCTGTAAATGTATAATTTCAATTAATAGCATTGAATTTATGAAAACGATTTATTTACTTAATTATTTGACTTACGTTTACGGTGTCGATAGACATTGGAATCAATTGTTCGACGTTAATACTATACATTATAAATGTTGATGTAGAAAATTAGGTAATTATAAAAATAACTATTCCAACTACAATAACTGTAATAATTATAAATTTCTTAAGATAGCTATAAAAATAACGCTCATCAAATTATAATTTATAATAATAATATCGTTGTTATAAACATGTATCATAGAAACAGTTGATATGTAAAAAAAATTGTTTATATAATTGTTTTGTATTTATTTATTTTTTATTTTACCTATTCTACAGATGGTATATTATTCACTCATTTTTAATTATTTTTTATTATATCTTAGAGACTCATTCAAAATCGTTTATAAACCTACATTTTATTTTATTAAATGTAATATGTTAATTTAAGGTACTCTCAATTTTTAAAATGAAAAAAGTATTATTTGTAATTTAATTTGAAACTATGTTATTCAAAAATTTAACAATATAGGTAGAAATCATAGAATTGACTAGTACACTTTATAAAATTTGTGTGTTTAAAAAATGTAAAATATTTTGTCAATAACAAAATATCATTTTCTTTCATAAATAGATTCTGTTTTTTATAAATTTTTTATGTACATGGTGTTAAATTCCCAATTCCTTATATTTATGTACGTTTTAGAACATAGACAGGCACATAACTAGGGGGGTGGCATGGGGTGCCGGTCACCCTTAAAAAAATCATTGGGCCCCTAGCTGGCACCCCTGGAAAATTTTTTAACAAAATTTGCATTAACTCTTTCAGAACTAGTGACCTCTATAAGAGACACAACAATATTTTATTTATTATAAACACCGTGTTGATGCATTTTAGCCAATTATTTATTAAGTTTGCTGGAAAATTCCCGTAGAATCTGAAAATAATTGTATAAATAATATGTTATTGGATTTCCACAAATATATACATACATGTTTATCTGATATTATTTCATCGTTATTATTTGAAAGAAATTGTTTATTTAAATGTTTGTATAATTAAAATCGACGTTGGTTTTATTTCCTTATTTAATTTATTTCTCTATTGTGGACAAACGTCGAAGTATTTTGAACCAATCCTCACACTGTTTCGTTTGATAAAACTAATTTTATCATATATTTTGTACGTGTATCTTTAAGTGGACATAAGGACATAACGCTCGTATTTCGTAGTGGTCACTTCGTTCGTGTGCCATAAATATTATTTTTATTGCTCCCATTACTCGTTTTAAATGCTTGTACATCATCATGATATTTATAAAATATTTTAATATAACTTAATTATTGTTATTCTATTATTTATTTTTCTTACTAAATGGCTAAAGGGTTACTTGAACATGAAATTTTTGATTTATTGGGTGATGGTAACGTTTCAAAAAAAGAAACGAATGAGCAGTTCGATAATGAAAAACTAACATATTTTGCATAAAATGTAATATCCACTTGTCTTGATAGTACAAGCAATGGTTTTTTTAAATTTTCTTTAATAAAAATTTAAAAACAATTTTAATCATATTATTATATATAAGTAATATACTAATATATAATAAATTGTTTTTATAGCTACTTAGTACAAAGAATATAAGATTTGTTAAATGTGGTTTTGTTTTTATATAAATATTTTTTTTATTTGTTACATTTCGTATTTATTTATTAAAATGTTATTATCTATTTTGTTAGTTTAAAATTTAAATATTTTTCGTAACCTTTGTGACCCCATGTCACTTATAGAGGATATACTCTAGAACTAAACAAAAATTTAAAAAAAAATTTTTAAATATTTTACTCCAATCCAGACCATACTAGAACAAATTTACCAAAAAATAATTTTTATTTCATGGAAATAATTTCAGGTCTGAAAGGGTTAAAAATCAGAATTATGGCTACTTTGTTGTTTACGTGCGGTTTATCATCACGCGTATCGTATAGCGGTAGCGATTTTACAGTAGGGTTTTGTAAAGCATTAGGCACGCTGAAAGGAGTTTCACTTTTTTCACCCAGAATGTGATAATCTCCGGTACGTTATCGTGACAGAAACTATAATATTCTGAATATACTTCTGAACGGTTATTAATAACCGCATGGTTCTGTTGTCAAACCTCGACACTTTGTGGTACCAAGCGTAGTAAGCGGTAGAACATAATGGAATGTCCAAATGTAACACCGTTCATAAATAAATATTTGTTTTTGTTCAACGGTAGCCGGTAATTCTGTGCGATACTACTGCTGTAGTGTGATGAGGCCCTTAGTGTTTTAATGTTAAAACGTAATAATATGTGATATACTAGTGTGTAATAAACTGTTAATAAATTAAGTATCAGAAAATCACTAATCATAGAACTTAAATGCGATTTTTTTTGTTTTTATAACATTGAACTGTGAGTACTTTATTTAATTATAGTGTAGTGAGTATATAGAAGTGTAGTATAGTATTAACGAGTACAGCAGTGGCGTAACTATGGGGGATCAGAGGGTGCGGTCGCACCCGGGCCCGTTCGCACAGGGGCCTGAAGTAATACATTTTTTTTTTCTATTAATTATTAATAAAAACTAAATTTTTCTATTATAATATACTTTGAAACTAATCATTTTTTTTCTCTTAATAATTCAAAATTATTGTAAATTATCATTATTTTTATATTATGTAGTAGCCCGCATGAGTATAAAAATTGTTATATCAACGTATTACGTAAAATTCATGAGTAAGGTACTGCAGAAAAACAATATGAGTTTGACAGTTTTATTATTACTGTTAAACGTTTCGTTTTATTCCTAGCATAAATTTATTATTAGTTACCGGATATCAACCGTGTCATTAATCTTTATATTTATTATTACGTTATGGTTTTGATATTATTTGAAATCATTATTCATTAGTATGTTCGTTAAGTTCGTTAGCAAATAAGAAGTCCAGAAAAATATTTTAAGATTTGATTTTTATATTTATTTTGATTGTTATTTGTTACAATTATAACTATTTACTAATTTTTGGTATGTACATAATATGAAGTATTAAACTAATAATAAATATTTTTTATTAATTAAATGATAAAATGATAAAATGTGTATTTAATAAAATATGCAATATTTTTAAAAAATTTTAAAATAATTTTAGTAAAGTAAATATACTCCCTTAGTTCTTCTTAATATATATATACCTGGACGAGGGGGCCCGTTGAAAATTTAGCTCCCGAGCAAGGTTAGATCCAGTTACGCCACTGGAGTACAGTATATTCATAAATTATAATGAAGCGGATTAATGAATATTTTGTGAAAAACGGTAACAAAAAGAAAGTACCGAATAAAACAGAAGACGAATTTGATGAGTACAATGTTGATAACACTTCAGGTAAATACTAAAAACTTATTTCTAAATTCGAAAGCATGTTGTATAAACAGCTAAAAAAATATCTGGCTATTGCTGAAATTGCCAGACAGTAGACAGAGAACTAAAAACTTAGATTATCAATGACCATATGAATTTCTTCATATAGTAGTATAAGCTGCTGCTAGCTGAGGCCCAATTAGCAAGTTACGTAACGTCCCTTTTTTATGTAGCCATATATGTGACCATGTATAACTTAGATCTGTGTATTTTTTTAGCTGATTATAAAACGTACCTTTCTTAACACAAAAATTTGTGACGTGTAACTACAAATTCAATTTTGAAATTTTTATTTTGCTTTTTTAGTGTTATTAATTTTTAGGTTATTTTTTCTATTTTTAGTTCATTTTATGGTATTATTTTTATCAATTTCCATAAATTAAAATCTTTACTCACATATTTATAAAAATGTTACAGATGAGTAAAATTACAGAATAAAGTGTCAATTTTGAATTTAATCAAAATGTTTATAATTACTTTTCATACATTTAATTTATATTTTATGTGCAATTATTATGAAAATTAAAATAATTAACTTACCAATAAGACGATAACTTCTTGAATTTCTAAAACTATTGATTTTCAATGCATTTAAAAACAATTTTAAGCGATTTTTATACTATGTTTTATAGATTTTAAATACATTTTTTAAGATTTTATAATGCATTAAATTCACAGCCGTATAAGTTGGTAATAAGTATAAATGGTGAAATAATAGTTCTTAAATTATATATCATGTATCATAAAAAATATATGCATTATTGAATTACTAAATGTAAAAATATATGCATTATTGAATTACTAAATGTAAAAATATATGCTGTAAATGTATATATAAATAATGCTAGTTTTAGTTGTTTAATACTTTATTTAGATAGTGGGCTGGATGATAAATGTTCAACCATACAATCTATTGCTTCTGTTATTGATTCATGTTACAATGAGACAGGTAAATCATAATCATTTTAGGTAATTCATAACATCATTTTAATGTCCATTTTTTTTTTAGTATGTGAACTTAATGTTAAAACAAATATTAATAGCTTCAATTTAAAAACCGGTTTGTAATTTTAATTATTGTTAAACTTGTTAAAGTCTTAAATTGTAATCTTGATAATACAGAGGCGGACTAGCAGATCGGGAGAGTGGGAAATTTCCCGATGGACCGGTCAAATAGATAAGTCGAGGGCCGCTTTGAATGTGGATTTTATACTTATTTAATTACTTCAATTAATGATCTACATGTTCAAATTCAATTACAAATTGACTGTTAGACCCGATTTGGATGGTATCAAACATTTTTTTATGTATTATTTCAACACCTATAACAAATTTTCAAACATAATTCAAAGCATTAGATATATGCTCTACAATTTTTCAAGTATTTAACTTATAGTACCCCATTCAATATAGTTTAGTTTGGACATTTATACAAAAATGTATCTATGATATTCACAATGAATGTGATATTAAAAACTCTTCACTTATATCATTAATTTCTGATGCATATATTTAAATTTCAATAATTTAGTTATTATAATAATATATTTTACAATTATTTTTTCACTTTACAACCATATTATAATTTTTAAAATATAATGAATTTAATTTGCTTTATTTGTAAAAATATATTTATTGAACTTGATTAATTCATTGAACATTTAAAATATGTTCATTCATTAACATCATTAAGTTTTTATCGGTGTGGTAAAGTGCATTGTTCACAGACTTTCTCATCTTATCGTACATTTTCTAAACACATGCAATTTGAAATTCTCAATAATAAAGATGCTAACTTTAACTTGAACATTATTAATAAAGAAAAATAAATGAATAATAATCCCTTAAGTAAGATTTCTGAAAAAAAATTAACACAAATATAGAAGGGTTTCCTTAGGTATGTGATTATAAAGTTAAATGATAATGTAAAGCTAAAAATATTTTTTATTTTAGATTCTGTGGTCCGGGTACTAAATTACGTGAAAGGCTGGCACGTGGTGAACGTGGAATTAACAGTTTGGGCGAATTGGCTAGAGAACACGATATAGCATATGAAAATAGTAATTCGTTTCACGATAGACATAAAGCAGACGAGATTTTAGAAAATCAAGCTTGGGAAGTATTTAAATCAAATAATACAGGATTGAAAGAAAAAGCAGCCTCTTGGTTGGTAACTACAGCTATGAAAGCTAAACGCAAGATGGGTGCTGGATGTGGATTTAAATGCGCGGTCAATGCCGCTAAAAAAGCAATAAAAAATAAAATCGGTGAGAAAAACATTGTGAAGTTGACAAAAATGTGTGTTGCTGTAGCTAAAAAATCACTATATAGAAATAAAAAATCGAAAATTCCCAGAGTAATACCAATACCGAAAAAGGGTGGAGTGTTACCGTTAATACCTATATTCGCCGGTTTGTCTGCACTAGGCGCGCTTACTGGTGGTATTGCAAACGTAGTCAAAACAGTTAACGATATGAAATCTAATAGAAACACTCCTATTCACATGGGTAAAGGTTTATATCTCGCACCGTATAAAGGTGATTCATATAAAATTGAGAAAGGTAATGGTCTGTGTCTAGCACCGTATAGAGGAGATGGATTGAAAAAAAAAATCAGAAAAACGAAAAAATTAAACAAGTCAAAAAACTAATTTTTACGTAAACCAATAGAGCGTTGTACGATTATGAAGTTATAAAGTGTGCGCGTTTGTTGAAAATACCTCACTTCGTTGGTGTATTTTCAAGAGACAGGTTACCACTACAGCCTAAACATAACGAATCAGCAGTGGTTAACTTGGATATTGAAGATAGTACGGGCACACATTGGGTAGCGTATAAAAAAAACGGAAATCTTATAGAATATTACGACAGTTTTGGAAACTTGGCTCCACTATTAGAATTACAAAAATATTTTAATGGATATGATATAAAGTATAATTACGAGAGACACCAAAAATATAATACAACAAACTGTGGACATTTGCGTTTGAAATTTTTATCATGTACACGATAACATTGGATGAAAATTCTTCAAATTTGTCTTGCGATTTTTTCCCGTCCATAGAAGTCAGTAAAGACGCCAAGATATGTCTTTTAAGTTTACAAACAAATAATTCTATCCCTAATATAAACGATAAATGCAACCAAATACGGATTGTACATAAAGATTCAACAAATAGTGTAGTAAAAGATGTGTATACAATACCTACTGGCTCGTATGAGTTAAATGAATTGAAAACGGTAATCAAACAAATATTATCGGCTACTGTGACTACGTTTGAGTTGAAAGCAAACAACAATACGTTAAAATTCGAAATGAAATGTAGTGATATTGTCGATTTTTCAATGGATAATAGTATAGGCCCCTTGCTAGGCTGTACAACTGACAAAAAAATATGAGGCTAACGTGCTATATCAATCGGACTCATTGGTTAATATGACCAAAATAAACTGTATATATATTGAATCAAACTTGGTCTCGGGCTCATTCAACAATGGGAGAGAGTGTCATATATTACACGAGTTTTATCCAAATGTGCCACCTGGTTATAAAATTATCGAAATTCCAAAACATTTGGTATCATATTCTCTTAATTGCACGACAATCAATCAAATTAGTTTAACTTTAAAAGACCAAGACGGTAATTTGATTGATTTGCGAGGAGAACCTATTTCAATACGGTTATTAATTCAAGATAACATTGACGATGGGTAAACAATTTTATAATATAAATTCATCAACACATCCACAAAACATTCATCAGCACAAGAAATCCATCAGTAATGCTAAAAGCGTCAATAAGAGAACGACAAAAGTGAAAAAAGGTATTCATAATAAAATTGTCAAGAAATTAACGAAAAACAATTTAAATTTTCTTCGTTCAATAAAAGCTGTATAACAATAGATGACGGCTATTTAAACGTGACGGGTGTCTATGTAGACGATTGCCGGATAACTCAAATCGAATATCATTCATTTTTACCGTATTTAACATCGGCATTATCTAATAACGACGAAATATATATTGCATTACATAATACAGAATCGTATACTATACCGTGTGATAGTTATATCTATATAGAAGGAACCATTGACAGACCTGCAGGTTTGGTCGAATACGTTCGTTTCATAAACAATGGTTTGGCATTTCTTTTTTCCGTAATGAAATACGAGATAAATGGCGTTCAAATTCAAAAAGTCATAAACCCGGGCATAACTTCTACCTTGAAAGGTTATTGTTCGTACAATAATACGGATATTATCGCACGTTGTAATAGAGCAATGACTTTGTTGATACAAATAAAGATTTTATGGAATCAAACACATTCAATGGGTGTATCAACCTTAAAGACGTATTTGGATTTTGCGAGGATTATAAACGTATTTTAATCAACTGTAATCAGCAACTTACTATGAATAGATCGTCGTTGGATATTAACGCCATCAAGTTGTTTAAAACCGATAATATTATTGAGACGAATATAGCTAAACTCAAAAACGTTAAAATAAATATTTTAAAATATTTTGGAGAATGCCCGTGGTCAAGGTTAGCGATAGAGAAAAAATTACACTTTTGAAAGTGATAAACAGTCATAAACCGATTACGTGTGCGTTTAGAACATTGGAACTGTGCGAATACCCGGTTTTACTGCAAAACACCACATACTCGTGAAAAGTTAAAACATCAAACAAATTAGAAAAACCACGCTATGTTATAATTGGGTTTCAGACTAATAGGAAAAATAGTGCTGTAAACTCTATGTCATATTTCGATCATTGTAATATTAAAAACTTGAAAGTTTATTTAAATACCGACGTGTTTCCCTATGATGATTTTCAATGCGATTTCACCAAGAATAAAATAGCTACGTTGTGCAGCTTATGCAGAGTTTCAAAAATCATATTATGATAACGATAATGTCGCACCATTACTGGATAGAGTAAATTTCAAAAAACATGCTCCAATCATATATGTTGATATGAGTAGATAAAACGATAACGTCAAGACGCCAACCGTCGACCTACGGATCGAATTCGAGGCACATGAAGCGTTTGCAGAAAACACATCAGCATATTGCTTAATAATACATGACCAAATTATAACTTACAATCCTTTCAGCAGTGATGTAAGAACATTGTAAATAATTATTGTATAAATTAATATTTATGTAATAATAAAAATTTTTTTTTTTCTTTAATAAATTTGTGTTTTTATTTTTTATCCATATAAAATAGTAATAATATATTATATATAATTATTTAAACTCCATAAATAATTCACGTGCTGTTTTACAACGAATCGGGTGGTCTCCAGTACGATGTTTTTTCGGAGTTGGTGAGGTCGATCCATGGTATAAATCAAACCTTGACGGCCCGTCGTTCTCGTCAACCGCCTAAAAAAAAATATTCAATTTAATATTTATTTATCATATAAAAATCAATTGTATATTTACTTTTGGTGTCGGTGTCGATAATAATGGTGAAATAAGTAATTTGGTTTCATCGTCATCTTCAGGGGACTAAAAAGAAAAATAGTATTATTTATTATTTATATTTTTGCTACAGCTGTATTTATAATTACATCTGATATAAAATTTTCTTGCTTATAATAGCTTGAAATATCTTCAAAATATGTTGAAGGGGGTGAAAAAATATTATATTAATGACTTTTATTGTTTTATTTTATTTGTAAAAAAAAACATATTTAACGGCCGCTAGCGGTTTTACGCATAAACACACTCAGTTGCAACTTGCCACTGACGTACATTTCGTAGTGTGTTCGAGAATATTCGCGCTCCGGCCCGGCTCCTCGGATATTTCCCACATTCAGAAATACGTTGAATAACTTCGAAACTCGAAAAGACGATAATAAACCTAACAATATTATATTTATTTTTACCATGATAAATTTTCGAATTTGTCGGTATACTATGGACAAAAGATATTATAACATTTATACCGCTAACACATTTGCATTCTGCTATAACTGTATTTTAGACAATGCGTTTCAATAAACGTTACGAATAAATGATGACTACAGTTGAGCGTTATATATTTTAGAAAAGATTGGACATTTTTTTCAATGGTCATCGAATGTAATTTCCATTAATATGGTTCAAGGGGGTTGTCCAGACACCCAAAAAACCTCCCTTGATTGCGTCACTACCAGGGTGTTTAGCTTCGTTGACTAATAGAAAAACATATAGATTATGTTATAATCAATAATAAACCGTATATTAACATTTATAGTTTAATATACACATTGAAAGTAATACATTGCATAAACACAGTGAAAGAATAACAATACTAAAATTTATTGCATTTATTAACTTCTATTAATATTAAATTTCATAATTATAATAACGCACGTGTTAATAACATATGTGTTCAGTGCATGACGAATAACCGACAAGTAACAAGAACAATAAGAATTAATATAGTCATAGACAAGATTAAATACACGTAATGTGATCAACATTAAAAGTATACAATACAATATAATATAACAGGTATCGACTAAGCACATTAAAAAAATATATATTATAAATTATAATAAAAGTAAGGAAAAGTATTTTTAGAACACATTCATCTTTATTGATAAAATGTACAGTCATAGCAATGAAATATTTAATGAAGTCTAATCTTTAGTGGTAAACTAAATATATTTAGCTTTGGTTCTTTTAATTTTAACCTTTTCCTTCGTTTTTTCAAGTTGCTATAGTGTAATAAATTTCGAAACTGATTCCCTTGATAGTAACTTATACTCAGGATTATAAATAGACAAATAGATATATAAAAAGAAATATTTTTAAAACTCCGTGATTTAAAATAAACTAAGAGGTTGAAACTACTCAAAAATCATAACACTTAATTACTCAACAACTAACTTTTGTTTTGTCATTGAAATGGGATTAATTAAGTAAAAATCTACACCTCTTTATACTGGACAGGATTTATTTATTAATAAAACTTACACTGGTTGACGTAGAAAGTTGGTTTTGGACATTAGGTTGTGAAGGATTTTTTCATTTGGTTCATTCACATTTTGTTCTTTTTCAATACGTCATTGCTACGTCGTGCTTCATATTGAATCATGTGTTGCCTTTTTAAATGTTTGTCTAAGTTTGAAGTAGACCTTTATACGAAATCATTTCTGAGTAAACGAACATTTTGCCTTTCACTATTAATAACAAAATAATGGCTCCAAACATTGATTTTTTTTATTCATTCATTTCTATGTTAATCGTGAATAAGTATAAAATGTGCCAACTAACTCGTTTAATTATAATTAAACTAACTCGTTTAATAATAATTACTAATACAAAATAAAATAATTCATATTGAAGAACTAAATATTTTCATATTTATTCTAAACATTAAATAATAAATTACTAGTTAACTTAAAAACTAATATTTACCTACAATTTGAAACTAATTTTATATAACCACCAATAACAATTGTATAACCAACTGTTATAACGGGTGCAACCGAAAATCCTGGTAATATCAACTATATTCTAGTGATGAAAACTAAATATTTCTTTCATTGTTATTAACTTACACTTCGCGAATATGATCGAATGCTCGTAATTTCTGTTTCAAATTGATTTCAATAATATTTCTCTGAGTACGTTAAGTATTAGACCCTATGTATATGAATGTACGATCTACGTTTAGAGGACTAACTATTGGACGGAAAGTAAGGATAAGTGAAAAACCATTATAAAATATTTAAAAAAATAAAGTTATACTTACAGGGTTTGTTCAGAAAGTAATACAATATGGTTTTTCTCGCCGTTTATTTTAGTCGCAGCGTGTTCGAAATAATTAATTAGGTTAGGAGGAGGAAACTCTTTTCTTTACAACGCACCTAAGCTCAATTTTCTCTGCACTTTGGAAACGTCAGTATCGATCAACCACAAAAATATTTGAACTGATTAGTCAATTTTTCGAGCAATGATTAATAAATCATAAATAATTATTGAGTTAAGAAACATAAGTACAAAACAATTATATAAACAATTTTTTTTTACATGTCAACTGTTTCTATGGTACATGTGTATAACAACGATATTATTATTATAAATTATAATTTGATGAGCGTTATTTTTATAGCTATCTTAAGAAATTTATAATTATTACAGTTATTGTAGTTGGAATAGTTATTTTTATAATTACCTAATTTTCTACATCAACATTCATAATGTATAGTATTAACGTCGAACAATTGATTCCAATGTCTATCGACACCGTAAACGTAAGTCAAATAATTAAGTAAATAAATCGTTTTCATAAATTCAATGCTATTAATTGAAATTATACATTTACAGGGTTATATAAATTTACATTTTTTAAACCGTTTATTGAAAATAATTGTGGATCGTAATAACTTAGGCGAGTTCAATGTAGACTTTACTGGTCCTGACGCACCTCGTGCTCAAGTAAGAAAAATTATATCGACATCAGACATTTTGTGAACTGTATATAAATATATTTATATTATACACATTAATTAAATAATTATTGGTTTTCCCTTATTTTTTTTTTTTTAAGAGAGTGTTTACAGGGTTACCGGATGACAAAACATACCCGTTAAGTAGAGAATTCACTCTATCTAGAGATGATGATTATTGCGAATATAATCAATCGTCGACGCCATCAGTTATTTCACTTGAGAATGAAGAAAACGATGATATTATATCCAATATAGATCCGGTAAAGTCTAATCTGTTGAGATAGATCCATTTATTAAATTCATAAATCATAGTCAATCGTTTAACTACATAATTTCATGTGACATTACATCAAAAAAATTATGTTAATCGATAATTCTTCTTTAGTTTAACTTTTAAAACTTGGTTTTTTGTTTTTGAGCGTGTATAAAAGTATTTTATATTTATCGTATTTTTCAGTGATAAATTGCGAACACAGATTATACATTGTTTTTATTATTAATGTTTTTATTCGTCAACTAAACAAGTTTAAATCTATGTTAACATGTTTGACTAATAATTAATTGAAGTTAAATATTTTCAGGATAAATTCGTCTTCTCCAAAAAAAGTTTACTTCTGAGAACAGAAGTGATAGAATCAATTGACGATTCCGGGGCTATCAACCTAAGAGGGCTCAAACAATGCGAAAAGATGGTATGATTTTATTTTAATTAGACTATTAGAGCAACTTAAAATAATAAATGTGAAATGTAGGAAAAACTTACACAAAATATATAATTAATTTATTAATTCCATAATCTTTAAATAACATATTGCCGTTAACTATTAGCAAATTATTTTCTGACAATTAGAGACGATAATAGTTCATTTATCATCTGCGTGACATATTATAAATTAATAGTATATAATAAATGTTAAATACTATATTTGTTTTAGTTATAAAGGATAACCTAGGGTTGTTCACCGTTTAATCAATTTTCGTCGTAAATAATTTTAATTATTATGTGGTTCGTTTGAATATTACAAATGTGATTCCAAAATATAAATTTACAACAATTGAACCATTGTATGGATAGGTTGGTAATTTTTTGTCGAAAATACACCAAATTCTTTAAAATAGGCAGGTATTATAATTTCACGTTCTTGACAATCGTATTATTAAACGGACGTGGTTACGATATTTTAGCAAACAGAAAATAATATATTTATTATCTTATTATTTACATTATTTAATTCGTAACATTACGTAAATACAAAACAATTAAATAAAAAAAAAAACTAAATTTTGAATTTCTGTCATATTAAACTCCAGTGTGATAAATGTGTTAAAATGACATTTGAGAAACAAAAAAAAAATTGTTTGATTTTATTAATTGATAAAAATACAAATATTGCATTGTTTTCATCTTTCTCGTCACGCGTTCTTATTTTATTCTTTATATGATATAATAATTTCAAATCGCATTAAGTCGGTTGTAATACGTATTTCTTAAAGCAATGTTTATTTTCAGATATCGGAAAATAAAATAACCAATAACAGTTTGATTCAGTAAGGATAACAACTATATAAACATTATTTAATTTCTATGTACAATACGAATGAAATGTTTTTTAATATTATCTAAGAACAATGATGGACATCATGGTCGGAGTAAACGAAATGCAAAATACAATTGATTCACTTACGAATGAGCTACATTTGCATTCGTTAAAATTACACAATATTGAGACAACAACAGGTAAATAATTATTTTGTATACATATAATCAAATAAAAAATTGATAAAAATATACGCACGTCGATTATGTTTTTATGATGTTCTTCTATTAGAACGCGAAATCTTGTTTATACGTTATAAATTCCATTGACGTTACACCGTTCAAACGGTCGGCACAAAATTTCTCATATATAGCTTTCATATGTCCCGGGATAGGTCATAGGGTAACATTTAAACGAAATAAACTCCGAGGTTTCTCGGAAACATTCAACGTTATTCGAGTACTTTAATTTATTTAATTATTGATATCTGGTCAAAGTTAAATCGATAAAAATGTGACTTAATAGCAATGAAAACGAGAGTATCGGAAATATGCGAGAATTTATAATTGTAATTGTTTTGATTACAGATAATACAAATACGATTTCTATCCGTTCTAATGACGGATCGCCACCAACGCAAGTATGTTTTCTTGTTCGTAAGAACGTTAACTCTATTGTAATGGTTTTGTTTCCCACGCAGACTTCATCGACCTTGTCTTCAATTCCGTCGATTTATCGTCAATTTTCTACGCCGAATAAAAAGAAGAAAGTACAAATCATTCGATCTCCGACATTCATAATAGAACCAAGTAAAAAATTAATAGTTTATTAAAATGTTGTTTAAAATTTCGAATTTCATTGGTCTTTTATTACATAAGTTACTGAATAATTTTGTTCGTGCTAACGAATGCGACATTTTTACGGACCGAGAAATTTTTTTTTTAATATTTGTATGTGAAACACATTTTTAATATTTTTCAGAGATTTATGCTACGAGTACAATTGATACATATGAGGTAAATTTAACTCTGGCGACCACAGATGAGTTTGAAGATCATAGTCGAGTTATCGTGCCAGAACTAAGTCATTTCCAATTTGCCAGCGATAAATATATCATAAAAAAGTTTGTTAAATATTCATACGAAATAAATTACAATTGTATAATAATAACATACATTACTTTTAGTCACCAATCACATAATTTACTGAAACACGTGGAAAAGCTATTAGGAAGATTGAGCAAAATAGAATGCAAAATGGAATTGTTAATGGAAAATACTTTAAATAACTCGAAAGTCATAAATGAGGTTTGTACGGGACACTCTAAAAAAATTCAATACTTAATAAGTATCATCTTATAAATATTATTTTCTATTTTAAGGATTTACCTGATGGTGAATATTTTCCGAATTTAGAGGAAGATATAGAAAACGAAATCCAAATAGATCTTGGCGTAAGTTTTTTTTTTAACATTATCGTTATTATTTTTTATCATAACTTTATTATTATGGATTAAAATATAATTGTGATGCATTAATTTATATTGGATTTTAAATAGTCGAAAGAAGGGATGTTAAGATTGGCAAAATTAAAAAAACAGCCAATCACACTTTTCCAAAAACCTTTTGACATAAAACAAAAGTCAAATGAAAGACTAACTGTCAAACAGTTCCATAAATTCTACAATGAATTTACTAACAAATTTCAAATCGTACATGATTTTCTAAGTACATTAGTAAGTATTTTTTTTAAATTAAAAAGTGATAAAACTTCAGATTAATAAAATAGATTTGTTTCATGTTGTTACATAGAGTGATAATGTAGTCTTAAACCAAAATAATATAGAACGACTGGTAATAGGGAAATCAAACAAAGATGAATTTGTCACATTTAAAAACCATACAATAGCCGCGTACCGGAACATAATAACAGATATGGAACAGTATATATTAAGAGATCCTGAAGCATTAGGCGTTGCGCAATATGTTGAGTAAGAAACCATATATATTTAAAAAAACATTCAGTTGCATATTTTTTTATATTATTATTATTTTAAATAAAAGAATCGAATTATTCGATTAATCTGAACCTGAATAATAGGTAATAGTTGAACGTATTGTTAAACACAAAAATACTCCTACATTCGTTATTTCAAAGCCTAGGAACTAGTAATGTTAATTATTTTAAGATATATTTTTATTTAACATTTTTAACATTATTTTGTTTCGTGTGTGTGTGTTTATTTATTTGCGTATATATGAATAAAAGCTTAGTTTTAGCTAATTCACACCAACAAATATTTCGTCATTTCTGTATGTATGAATATGATTTTTGTACCGAGTATTTAAATTTTTTTTTAATTATAATTTAAGATCTTATAAATAAAACATAATTTTTTATAGGGGAACGTGCATATCGTGTGCACAACCAGCGAGGATAAAAACAACCAGCAATACTTTACCTGTATTAAGAAACGACTATGAACCACGTCCATCCACAGTCGTTGAGAGAACATTCGAAAGGGCAAAAATAAGAAGAAGACGAAATCAGTACGAGTGCTTAAATTATACTTATGTTATAGTTTATACTATTATTTATTGACATATTAATCCTATGAAATCATTTGACATAGGTTTTTAATTTTCAATAAATCAATTGATACATTATAATATGCTACAGTTAAAGCGTTTAATTAAATTACTTAAATAATATCAATTGGTTTTATTTAATGACTAGGTATGATAATGAGCAAAATAAAAAAAAAATCGTATTTTTACTATACGCTATATATTGTCTAAATAATTTATTGTAACATTTTTTGAACGTCTTATACACTACCGAAGCATATTTAGGTAATGTCTATTGAATAAATTTTAATACAGATCGTCGAACTTTTACTCTATATATTATATATAGAATTAAAATTTTAGGTTTTGATAAACAAATATCGGTTTGATTTAGAACGTTTCGTTGTAATTAATCATATATTTTAATCACAATTAAAAGTTTATTTAAAAATATCTTTTTTAAATATTTTTACACATAGTGATATTTTTCGAGTATATATGAAATGTATTTAAATTTTATATTAGGATAATTTCTTTACATTCATTGCTTCATAAATAAGCACACTAATATAAATTATTTTTATAATTAAAACACAAAACTTGTACCATATGCTTATTACTACAATTTATGCAACAAAATATAAATATACATATACATATATATATATATATATACATGAAATCAGACATTAAATTATAACGAAGCAGTAATTATAACCAACTGGGAAAAATCATACAAATAAATGAAATATATTGTAAGATTAATTAACTCAAATTTTTTTCAGGGCGCCAGGAACGATGGACGTTGAAGAAATGGTGAGCCTTGTGTGCGATGATCCCAGCAATCCGTGAGTTAACTCCTATCGTATAAGTTTTACCACTAAAATGAAAAATCGATAAGCAATTAATTCATATTAATACACAACGACGAGTTCGAATATTTTATTTATCAACACTTAAAATGAACAGGCAATTGTATTTCGAATATAAAATGTAACTAATTTAGCATTACTTGATTATTACTTATATTCGGAATATATTTCAATTACGATTTAATTAAATACAATATTTTTAACATCTCTTTTAATCATTAATATGATTTCGCATATGGTTTTGCGTTTTATTTAAGTATAATATAATTTTAGTGATCTAATCAGATAAAAGGGGTATTTTTTATATTACCAAAATTACTTGTACACAATTTCAAATATGATTTGATTTTCGATCTCAAATTGGAGATCTTTAAATTTCGATTTAAACCCAAATACTTTGTATTTATAAATAAACAAAAACTCATTTTATATGATAGTTTATAAAAAATTACTCTTTATATTATTAATGAAACACAGTTACACATATTTCTTAATGTTATCGCAAATCATTGATTTTAGTGAATTACTTTTTATTCTACACGATTCTATATATATATATATAACAAACATATTATTATTCAGTACAAATTATTTCCTTTTGAAGTTTCTATAAATAAAGTATCCTAAGTAATAGTGATAATAAATATAAATGAATTAACATGCTATGTTTATTAAAATGAAGAATTTTATATGTAGTCTTCGATACACATATTCAAAATACGGATAATGGGATATTAATTTAAATATCCAATTATAATTAATATTTATAATGTGTATCTTGTACTTTTTATTTTATGTAAATAAAGATAGAATTAAAAATTAAACCATAAAAATAGTTATTATAAATTATTATAAACATAATAAAATATACCAATAACAATAATTTTATCGATTTCAATAAAATTAAAATTAAATTATATTTACAAAATACAAACTTGTATCCCCATTAGTAACACATATTTTTTGTATTGTATGATTTTTAGAATTCAGAAATGCAAAGATGTTTATTCTAACATGCGCCATAAGAAACATAATGAAGAAGTTAAAAAATTAGTGGAAAAACATTTACCGGGTGAAAAGCTACCACAGTTTTGCAGAGAATCAGTAATGAACAGTGCCCGGCATTGGTTTCAATTGAATCCAAAGAATACAGCACATAAGTTTAGTTTTTACAAGTCGGACATATGATAATAACCCAATTTAATCAAAGGAAATCTATTCTTCTATGTTTTTCTTCTCTGGTATTGAAACTTCAAGAATTTTTCTCGCCATTATTACTACCCTTCGTTCATCCAAAACTTACGTTTCGAATTCGCCACACCTGTTAATACAATAATTTTGTTTTACCCGAGGGTAAATCTATTCTTCGAATTTCTTTAACCGTTTAGCTGATTAGGACAAAACAATAAAAACCTCAGAGTAAATAGTAATTGTGTTAGTATAAAGACAGCATTGCTAGTATTCTGCATCATGCTTTACTGACTGATGCAACAACTCGGTTTTATCTTTATCAGCGACATTAGTTCGGTATCTTTCTTATGATGTTCATGAAACACACGAAGGTATGTACCATGAAAATTGTGTACCACAATTCAAAACTTCGATTACGTCCTCATTTAGTGACACTTAATCGTACACTTTTAACTGGAAATAACATGTTGTAAGGATATACAAGGTACAAATAGTATTTCATTATATTTATTATTCTTTACAACTTACTCCCCCACCACGCATTCCATCTTTCTTTAAATTCATCCCCCTTATGCCCACTACACCAAGAGGAGGCATTCTGTGACTTCAGCCATATCGTTTTTAATTGTCCTCCTCTCTCCTCGGACAGACACCAACTTTTCTTACGCCTGTCTTCTCTAGGTTTCCCCTCTCCTAATCCATACCATATTTTCAACTCCCGTTCCCCTATCGTCATTTTTCTTATCGTTAATTTTATCCTTAATGCTGGCTTCCTAATTTAGTTCACTGTATATATTTTTTAAGCATATATCTGTATATATTTAGCAGTTTCATTCTTTCTTTCTTTACAATTTACTAATTTACTAATTACTAATTTCCTAATAACTGCATTGTTGTAATGTTTTTTTTAAACAAAAGCAAAAAAAAAAAATTTATTATTCTAATTATTTTTAGGTTTATAACCAAAATAAAAATTGGATTTGTGTAAATCGGTTGTGTCGACCATTTTACAGGTTTTTAGATTATTTTAGGTACTTATTTTTTATAGACTCTTCTTGTCATTTGATAATAGAATTGAGGAAATCAAATATAGAACTACCTATTTGGATTTTTCTTATGGAAAATAGTGCTATGGGTAAGCATCATATGACTTGTGTAATACAGATTAAATAAATAATATTAATTTTAATAAAATTCATTATTGTAAATATATTTGTATTCTATATAATAAACCAAACTTTGTTGGAACTAGTTTTTTTAACAAAATGTTTTATTGTAAATTGCTATTAATATGTTAATTTTAAATTGGATTATTCAGATCTACAATAGATTATATTGTTACTATAGATGAAAACAATATCAGTCTGTCGAATTACTGACGTGTCGGTCGTATCCAAAAGTCATTATTTTAATTATTTATAATATGTATACAAATTATACGACAACATGTATACGAAATCACACTCATATACTTTACTTATACAGCCTGGAATAGTTCAACTACCATTCCACTGCCCGCGAACTATACATACCTCTGGTCATCATACCACTACATCAGATACTTCAACTCCCGTAATAGAAAAGTCCATCTCTACTATACATTACGTCAGTTCTACGGAGAAAACATCACACTATCACAAATGAGAAACCCCATTCTCATACTATCGTCCTAAGACAATACCTTACTTTAGTTTTTACAGATGGGTCAGTTTCCAATAGGTCAGCTGGTTTCTCAATATTCTTCCCCGATTACAATAATAGATTTTCAGACATTATTCCTCATTTCGCTTCATCTTTTACTTCAGAGTGTTGGGCCATCGTACACGCTCTTCAACTTATTTCAAATGTTCCCCTGAGAAAGTTTTTAATTGTAACGATTTCGCAAGCTACACTTTACGCAATAGTGTCGAATCCTTTTGAAAATAACATGTTTTAAATTTTACAAATTCGTTGTATGACTCATAAATTAGCCGACCTGTGCAAGAGAATCGAATATCTGTGGATTCCAGGTCACGTAGGTATAGATGGGAGCGAAATTGCCGGACAAATAGCAAGGCAAACCACTAAAATAATGAAGTCCTCTTTGTTAAAAATTCCATACTCAGACATGATTCCTCATATTCATAAAAATGTTTGGAATACCTGGAATTTCAAATGGTCTAATCAAAACAAGCGCTCAAAAGCAGATACTCCCTTATTTTATAAGTTGTGTGCGAGGTTCGCTCATCCTTCCAAACCCAACCCCAATGCTGTATCGTCCATGGACACAGTGCTAAAACAGTGTAAAATTATCATTTGGGATGAATGTACTATGGCACACAAGCATTCGCTTGAGGCGTAGAACAGAACATTGAAAGATATTAAAAACAACGACAAACTATTTGGCGGCACTCTGTTAGTCCTTTCAGGTGATTTCAGATAAACACTTCCCGTCATTCCACGTCAACATACGCTGATGAGATCAACGCTTGCTTAAAATCATCGTCATTGTGGCGTAATATTGAAAAAGTACAGCTGAAAGTAAATATGAGCGTTCAAATGCTTCAAGATCCATCCGCTGAAACATTCTCAAAACAACTCTTAGATATCGGCGATGGAAAAGTTACTATAGATAAAACTGGATGCGTAAAATTACCGACCGATTTCTGCACAATCATTAATTCGCAAGATGCTCTCATTGAACAAATATTTCCCGATGTACACACACAGTTTTAATTTTATTATATTCTTACAAATTCGAAAAACCCAAGAAAACAAAAATATACATCCTGTAGTGACGATGATGGCGATTTCCTGTAGAATTTCCTGCAGTAGATACGACTTAAATTATACGTGTACAATTAAATGATTGAGGACGTGTATCAATCATGGGCGTAAAATAAATGTCAAACAGTACAAAAATAATTTTATATAACATAATTTATTAATATTTTAGGTGAGGCTAAATAATTTGTAGAAACAAATAGTAAATATGTAGTTATGTTTCAAGTTTTTACGAAATGACAATATTTTAATATCATAAACAATAGGGGATTGCTGCACAAACGTTTATATTCGGGCACAAACCAGCACAAACATAGCATAAACAAAAGCACTTTTTTAAATATGAAATTCCGAGGTGGGGTTGCTATCGTTTCTACAGCACCTATTTATGAAAATAAATTAATAACTGTACACACTGAAAGTGACTCTGAGAAAGAAAGTTTTTCGATAACTATTAAGAAGAAATTAAAAGACAAATAAAAAGATACTTTTAAATCTATACAAGCCTTCATCATACAGGCCAATAAGTCTGTTGCCATTTCGAACGAAAGTATTAGAAAGGCTAATACTTAAAAGGCTCTTACCCTACATCCTCAAAAATAAGATTCTACCAAACTCTCAATTTGGTTTTCGTTTGGCGCATAGTACATTACACCAAATACACAGGTTAGTTGACGCAATCTCATTTTTCTTTAGAAAAAAAAAATACTGCACTTGTGCTTTTCTCGACATAAGCCAAGCATTCGATAGAGTTTGATATGAAGGTTTACGTTTCAAATTATAAACATTTCTTTTCCCCTCATTATACTTGCTGTTTAAATCTTATTTAACAGATCGCCATTTCCAAGTTCGCTTTGGATCTTTAGTCTCTAAAATTGAGCAAATTTTCGCTGGTGTTCCTCAGGGTGGAATCCTCTCCCCTTTTTTATTTAATATTTACACATCAGACCAGCATGTCTCCCAAAATACTATAGTAGCCAATTATGCGGATGACAAAGCCATCATATCAATAGACAAAAATCCCTAAAATGCTTCTGCGAACCTCTAAACTCACCTGAATTTAATGTCAGAATGGTACACAAAATGGTGAATTGAACCAAATCCAAATAAGTCAGCACATACAACATTTACCTTATGTCACTCCTTCTGTCCCAATTTCTCTTTACATAATATTCCTATTCCAATGTCTGACACAATCAGATACTTAGGATTTAACTTGGATAAACGCCTTACTTGGAAGGCTCATATCCTTATTAAGAGACTTGCCTTAAATGCCCGACTCCACAGACTACGTAAGTGAATATGAAGAAAACATTTCAATCCCTCAAAAGTTCACCCAAACAGAACTCAATGATCTAGTACGGGACCTCAATTTGTCAAAACAAGCTTCTGAAATTTTAGCTTCTAGACTAAAAGAAAAGAAGTGTTTAAAGCCAGAAGCTAAAATAACAGCTTTTCGAGTGAGGGAGGTAGCACTTCTTCCGTATTTTATCGAAGATAAAAATATTGTGTATTGTAATAATATTCCTGGACATGTGCGACAAATGGGAGTTGAATTTCGATCAGAAGATTGGCGGCTTTTTATAGACAGTTCAACTAGAAGCTTGAAGTGTGTTATACTTCATAATGGTAACCGATTTGCACCACTTCCAATCACTTATTCGACGAAACTTCAGGAAGATTACCAAAACATTAAAATGGTCTTACACAAGCTCTGTTATCACGAACACAAGTATTTTATTTGTGTTGACCTTAAAATGGTGAATTTCTTACTGGGACAACAAAGTGGATATACCAAGTATCCCTGTTTTATATGATTATGGGATAGTAAGGCAAAACAAGACCATTGGAAGAAAGTGACATGGCCTTTAAGAGAAAATATGACTTTAGGTGGAGAAAACATCATAAATGTGCCATTAGTGGACAGGGAAAAATAATCTTACCACCACTCCATATAAAACTTAGTTTAATGAAGCAATTTGTCAAGGCTCTAGACAAAGATGGAAATTGTTTTAAATATATTTGTAGATCGTTTCTAGGATTAAGTATGGAAAAACTAAAGTTTGGATGGCCCTAAAATTCATAAACTTATCAAGGATTCTAATTTCACAAAATATATGAATGGTATTGAAGCTTCTGCCTGGTCCAGTTACGTGTTGGTTATTGAAAATTTCTTGGGTAATCATAAATCAGATAATGACGAAGAACTAGTTTTAAACATACTCATAAGTTTTAAAAATCTAGATATTAATATGAGTATAAAAGTACATTTTCTCCATAGTCATTTAGACCGATTTCCTCATAATCTTGGAAATTTTAGTGAGGAACAAGGAGAAAGGTTTCACCAAGATTTAAAAGTGATGGAAGAAAGATACCAAGGCAGATGGGACACACATATGATGGCAGACTACTGCTGGAGTCTTCAACGTGATTGCCCAACTAACCAACACAAAAGAAAATCCCCAAAACAACATTTTATGTAATATTTTTCATTACTTTTATGTAATTATATTAATAACTAAAATTCAATAAATAATAATAATAATAATATATTATGTTTCTTGTTATATGAATTAAAAAATTAAAATTATATTAACAAATAACTTTAATATTATAATAAAATATATTGACTATTTTTCAATAGGTTAATAAACTATAACGTGTACCTGTAACGTGTACGCTCGTTTATTGTCACTTGTATATATTATTATTGTAAATATCTATAAAATACAGTGTGATTTAAATCAAACATTATTATAAATGGTTTTTATAACAAATCCAACACTTAAAAAAAAAAAAATTATCGTATATAGGTAATAGCCGAAAAATGAAAAATCTTAATTTTTTAGATATTCATATCTCAAAAATATGAGCCAATATGATGAAACTAGTATTTTATTCTTATTAAGTAATCTCAAATAAATCAATATTTGTTCAAAAAACATTGGCAATACATTTTTTTTTTTTTTTGTTGACCAGTGTTATTGTTAAATTCTCATAAACGAAATAAGAGAATTACATTGAGAACGTTCTCGGACAGATGTTGTTTGTTGTGATTCACCAGCGAAATCAAAATTACACGACGGTTTCTCGTTTAACAGGAGTACCGGGAACAGATGTCGTTAACGGTTTAGATTACACGTATTTACACCTAAAAAAAATCGTTTTGTCGCAGCTGGGGCGCGTGCGAAAATCACCGATTTCAAGTTGAACTACAGTTACACATTCCGTTCAAATTCTAATTATTCATTGTAACGTTCTTTCTCCCTACGCCACCATACTGGGAGTTTTGTTTATTTTATCGAGGTTTCGTGAACTCTACCTCGGTGTGTGATACTTATTATTATGGATTAGGGTTACCTTATGTAAATAAATCAAGAAACAAGTAAATTTATACGATTGTATTTTAAATACTACCAAACACTGAGGGTCTTTAAGCGAGGTGATAGATGAGATCCTCTGGTGATATCTTCACTAGACGGTGTTTGTTGTTCGACCCGACTTGAGGACTTTTCTATGGCCGTCGTCTGCCGTTCGACTCTTTACTCGACGTCGTCTGCCATTCGACTCTTTACTCGACGTCGTCTACCTTTCGACTCTTTGTCTTGTTCCATACACACACCTTCGTGCCGTCTGGTTATGTAGGTCACGCCCCAAAAACCCTTAATCAACACTTCTCTCGCGCCACCAAAATAGTAGTACATGATGTCTCATGACTCATCGATATATCGTAACGCAACGTCGTTCGCGATAATTAAAAAAAAAATTAATAAAAATCGTTCTCGTCGTGGAAAGTAACGTGTTGTGTTCTTATTCCCAGAAACACGTCGTGGATGACATACCTTCTTTAACATTACTATATTCATATACCGAACACGTTTACACGGTGAAACATATGTCGGCGTAATTTGTCTTCATGAAAAAAAAAGTAAATATAAATGCCGATCATTTTAATGACCGTAAAAGAACGGTTTTTTGCGAAAAAGAAACTGTTTACGACCCTCAGACGCATGCGAGCACGCCCCCGGCCGGGTTATCAATCTCGGACCCAAGTCACTGGGGTTCCGTTCGCGGCGGATTCGACTGGAAATGTCCGTCGTGCGTGTGCGTGTGTTGAAAACTGCGTTCGGAACGAGCAGGCACGCGTACGGAAAAATGGGTGGTCACGTCGTCGGAAGTTCGCTAAATAAAAACCTGAGAATGTCGATTGACACTCGCCACGGTCGTGTTCGATGGCGTATTCGCAATACCGATGCGAAAAAACGAACAACGAAACCGAGTTTATTCGGCAAACGTGCGTCAAGGTCACGGATCCGTTCGGGAATGTTGCCCAGGTCGATTTCCATTGCCCCCCTACTTGGGAAATTCCAAATTCTGACAACGCACATCGTTTGTGTTCTGTTTGTGCCGTTTGTGCTCGAAGGTCCCATGTTTGTGTTAGCCCCCTTTCATGAGTTGTCCGATGAGAGACTAACGTATTTATAATTTATTTATATATTGGAATATCTTGATACTCCTATATATAAATATGTAGAATACTGAAATTACGATTAAAATTATTTTTCATCTTTATTTTTCAATTAGTTTAGGCAACTGAGTTATATTATAAACAATATTAAATGCACAACTATAATATACTTCATTATAAAAAATAAAAGATATTAAAAATTAAATACTAATATTAATGCAAAAATTACTACTATGTAATTAATAATTTAATTTATAAACTAATGCTTTCATATATTAAATAATATTATAGCGTTTTGACTGTACTATTATTATAGTGCAATTATTTTATGTCCGTGAAGGGAGACATGAAAATACTCTCCCGTGGTTGCAGATTCGTCTGCAAGCTGGTTATGTAAATACTATCAAAAAAATTCCCATACGAATTTAAATAAAACTACATAATCATTTTTGTTCTCTTTTAACTCTTTCCACGTCGTTCTATTTTGCTACGGATATTCCACGTGCGTATTATTTTACGTTTAAATGGGCGCGAAAATAGAGAACGTTCAGAACGAGATCCGGAATTTCCAGCGGGTCTAGGTAAAGGGGCCGAGAATAAGAGAAGAAATTTCATTTTTTTAGTACTTTTAGAACTTTTTAGGTACTTATAGAAATTGTTGTTATTTATAACATATATTGGTATATATAGTTTTTCATCATCATAACATTAATAAATTATAGGATTCCTAGGTTTTTTTATTAAAATATTTTATTTGTATGTCTTATTAAATTATATATATCTATACATGGTTAGTGTTGTACCGATTGACATTTTCTCTACAAAATCTAATTATTGTAGGCACGTGACTTCCGTTATTATTATTAGTGTTTACTCGTATATTGTTAGCTGAATATGTTTTTACCACACCAAGGCTCGCCACCAGACGCGAAATAATTTGGGTTTTTCGGGTTTTTGTTTGAAAAAGCGGAAACTGATATACAGTTTTGGTCATCACTTTATTTTCTTCATTATGGATTATGAACTAGTTACGACTACCACTAAATGTGCCAAACTCGCATTAATTGTATTTAATTGAACATTTTATAATTTTATATAGTTTTGTGTACTTTTTAAATTTTATATAGTTTTGTATTGTTTTTATCTTTCTAAGAATTTGAAATTGCGTGATTCATTTAGTTGGTAAGTATATTATTTTAATTATTTAACTATTATTTTATAAATATTTATTTAATAAAATAAGTTAGGTAATTATATATCATAGTATAATAATAATATACTATTTAATATAATAAGTATAGTAAAAATTTATTGGTAATATATTACAGAAATAATATAGTATGGGAAAAATGTATAGATAATATAATAATATAGTAATTATAAATGATTACGATTTGGATACAATTTACAAAATATTTTAAATACCTCTTTTATCACATGTATATTTAATTAAAGATTATTTTCACTTTAATTTAGTTAGTATTTTTAAGTTAAATCTACCCAAGAAGGAGTATAACATTTATTACATTTAATAGATTTATAGATTAAATTTATAGACTCAATAATTTAATAATAATAAAATTATTTAATAGAGTGATCTTATATCCTTAAATTATGACATATGTATTCAATGATCAAAGTTCATTTTGAAAAATTGGCCTCATCCTCCCCCCCATGACTAAATCATTTGATCGCCATTGGACTGAAGACAAGAATATTACGCAGCAAATAGATATTTTATTTTATCAGTCACTTCTAAACGTGTAGATAAAATGGCCTATACAATATTATATAAAACCAAGCAAGATTTGTTTGTATTAATATTAATTTAATAACAATAACTTGGCTTTAGTTGAAGCACTAATTATAATTTTGATATTTTTTGAAAACACTAATTAAGTAATAAATATTAACTGTACAGCGGAAATTAGTGCTTTTCATGACCCCACTATTTCATGAACCTCGATAATACGTAACTTTTTAAATAATAATGAATAATAATATTATTATACATACTAACCGCAACTAACCGTAATGCCTCACAACGTAAAAAAGAAATATTTATTTTATGAAATTCTTAAAAAAAAATAAAAACTGTATTCTAAATTTTAGGTTTAATATTGAGTTTGTTATTCGTGTTTTATAAATAAACACAAAAAAATATTGAAAATGCCGAAACAATCAATAATATCTTTTGATAATTTAAAAGAAGCTATTCTTAGTAATAATTATTCAGATTATTTTCCGACAAAAATCGTCTTCATCATCCTAGTCATGATATTTGGAAAAAAATATTGCATTATTAGATCACAAAATGTCCCCGAAATATATTTATACTTATCTACAAGAAAATCGTCAAAACATTTTATCGTTTATTAAAAATTCTTCAATTGAAAATTTGGAAAGTTGTCATGATATTCATGAAGACAGCGTTCAATCAAATAGCGATTCCCAATCTGAAAAACAGTGCAAAATAATTAAATTTAACATAACACTTTTTCCTAAAGAGTGGAAAAAAATTATGCCAAATTCGACAACATACTACGACACGGTACATTCGAATAGGAGGTATATTGTACTCGAACCTAGAAAATGAAGTCCATTAATAAATGAACATATACATGTGCAAACAAAAATATGTTGTAAATTAGTTTATAAACGCGCCAAAATCTATGAAGAAGAGATTAATTATTTAGTTATAGATGGATCATGTTTCCTATGTAACAGTAAACTTAATGGTCACATAGAGAAAAAACCTCACCAAAATTCAAGGGAAATAATAAATTTTACACATACTGGTGATTTTGACGCATGTGTAGGTGGAGCTAAAAGAAAACTCACTGGAACTGCTAAAGCCATGGCATTAAGTCAACTAATTGATATGAATAAATCACCATCATTTATTCGTAGAAATATAGCTAGACATTTAATGGAGTTCGGCGACATAGAGCCCAGCCATTTACCTACATCAAATGCATTGCGTGTTCTTAAATGCAAGCCAGTAAAAAAAAATAATGACCCAATATTAAGTTTATCGATACTAAAAAACAACATCTCATATTCTACAATAATCAGGGACATTGGTTATGATAGATTTTTTGTGCACTATTGGTCAACATTACAAATAAACGCATATCGGCAATATGTTAAACAATCAAGTACACCATTAATTACTATTGATGCTAGTGGAGGTGTTGTAAGGAGACCTCTATTTATATCCGGCAGAAAAAGTAAAACAATTTTTCTACATGAGATTGCTATTCATAATGGTAAAAGTCAATTTCCTATAGCTCATATGCTTTCTGAAAGGCACAATAATAATAGTATTGCACATTGGTTAATGGAGTGGATTTGTGATGGCGCCCCTTTGCCTAAAATTGTCGTGATTGATCAGTCGATTGCTTTAATGTCTGCATGTGTACGTTCATTTACACAATATTCAAATTTAGCAATGTATTTACAAGTATGCTCATCATTAATACTTAATCCTAGCAAATTTTCACTTCCAAAATACTTTATACGAAATGACATACCACATGTTATGAAACTCATATCAAATTGGAAAGAAGTGAAGAGGTTAACTTACAGAATAAAAAATTTTTATATGCGAGCTTTTGGTTTAGTTATTACATCAACCTCATTTGAAGATGCAAAATATTTACTGAAACAAATTTTTATAGTAACGTTGAATGAAACTGATGGGATAAATATTATAACTGGTATGCCAACAACTTGTGATATTGCCAAAACATATATAAAAAACAGAATTTCTAATGATGAATACAAACTACTTGATGAATTTATTATAGAAGGAAATGATGTACAATTCAATGATTTACCAATTAATTATGATTATGAAGAATTTCAAGAAAATGTAAACTCGTGTTATAGTTCTCAATTATATAATGAAATATGTAAAATATATGAAGAGTGTAGAATGATTGGTAGAAGTAATGAAGGAACTACCATTAAGAATAGACGACTTTGTGCAAATTCATATAAAATCAGTTGAAGCAATTATAATACTAGCTGGAGCAAGTTCTCAAAAAAAATCACTTGTTGAGAATTTTGATCATAGGTCTTCTAAATATGAAACATGTGAAGCATGCAAAAATGGCGATTATCCTAGTTGTGCTCACAAATGTATTGATTGTAATATAAATGTGCATTTATCAAATGGATGTTCCTTATCAGTGGGTCACCAAGAAGGTTATGGGGAAAAAAGAAAATGCATTAAATGTTATAAATCTAATGAAATTACAGAAATAAATGAGAATGCTGTTTTAGAAAATTGGAGGACTGAAGCTATGGCGCCAAAAATTATTAAAAAAAATTATTTAGGAAAGGCTCCCACAATACTATCTTGTAACGACCAAAGTAAAACAAAAAGTATGGTTAATGGAATCTTTATCAAAACTATTGCCAATTTTAATAAATGAAAAACATTTTGTGGTAACAAATACTTGTGGATTTGATTCTATAGTACATGCATTACTTGTTAGTGCATATGACAGTAGGATTTATGAACATTTTATTAACAATGAAAAAGAGTCATCCATATTATTCAAATTAATTAGGTTTACACTTCGTGATGGTAGTAATGTACAATCATACAAAATAAGAGCTTTTATTATACATATTATAACCAAATAAGAAAACATAATCAAAGTCAATGATATTTTTCAGATTGATGCCCAAACAACAATAGAAAATCTTGTACAAAACTTATTTAAAGATTTTCCGTCACAAATTACATCAAAAAACTGTGAAAAATGTCCACTCAAGTATTTTATTAATACGTTCTTAATATCAAACACAAATGACATACAGAACGTACAGTCAACTATACAATTTGATGAAAATAATTGTTACATGTGTAGTAAATCAATTAATAATAAAATACGGTATGATTAATCAATTAATAATTATCATTGTTCTAAATTTCAAAATGTGATGATAATATATTTTTTTATGCTTATATTTTCTCAAGGTATGGTGACCATATATTCATTATTACAAATAAAATAATAGATATTAGTAAGGTAAATTCATCAAATTACACTCAAGGAGTATCTTGCAAATTTAATTCAATACCAAAAATATTAATATTTCAAGAAAAGTCTGTAGCATGCCAAATTTTAATTGTGAGATATCCCAGCGCGCCGGTATATAGATAAGAGTTAATTAACGAAACCGTACCGACGACGTTGAACTACCAACAACGTCGCAGTGGCCGGTGTGTAGTCCAATCTGTTCGTGTACGTACAGAGATGAAGAGCCGCAGTATATTTTCGTTTTCTCCAAACTAACAACGTGATGGAGTAAGTTCATGTCACCGATCGCGTCTCCGGACCATCAGTGAACGAGGAGGGGACGTCAGCAACACCAGTGTCGAGACAATAGCAGCCACAGCAACAACATAACAATAACAACAGGCATCACCAGGCATATATGTGTGGATACCAGGATTTTTGTGTAAATAATCTATTACCTTTACATTTATTTTTTCTTCTATCTTATTTTATTATGTACAGTCAAATGTTTGATTGAATTTTCTTTTTTGTGTTAATACACTTGGGTATCATCTTTTTCAAAATTCACTTTTTTTCTTTCTTCCCCTATTTTGGTTAATCTATTTAGTAAAAAAAAAACAAAAAATCCATACTACTCCGACCGTTTATCGATCTCGGTATATGGTTGGCGAACGGGAAAAACGTCACAGTACGGACACTGTCCGAAGGGAAGTGTCACGTTACAAGTCATACAAACATCGAGGTGCTATTGAATAAAAAAAGGTATTTTTATTTTATACCTTTCTAATATTATTATTATCATGAATGATCAATTCTATTGATAGGTATCAATCACCAGAACATTGGACATTTTGTGTTTCATTCTTTCAGAGAAAACGACGGCCGATGATTTTTTGATGACATTTGATGATTTGAATAAGCAAATTTTAAGTATTAAATCAAGTAAACTAATCAATTCTGAGATGATAATATACATATTGTAATTTTGTTTTTCTATGTTAACCTCATACAAAGTATTCAATAAATATTTAATAAGGGGAAAAGTAATACCAAAACACAAGTTTTTTTTTTTAATTTAAATTTTTGATTAAAATTATTAAATTTGAAAATTGCATTTTTAAATAATAAATTTTAAGTTGTTATTTGTAAAGCATAACTGTGAGCAAAGAAGTAATAAAAATAAAACTTAAAATACGAATTACTTTCTTGAGTGTTATATTATTGTAAGATTATAAAAAATATATCTGTCAATATTAGCGGTATTCCATCTATCTTGTATACTTATAAATATAATAGCATCATAGTGAATAATTATAACTAAGTATAATAACAAACTTAGCCTATTAGACACTCGCGTCTCGTATTTCACGCACACTATATTACTAGACCAGGGGTTTTTCCCCTGGAACCTTTTCGTGTAAATGAGCCGTTTTTTCCAAAAATTGCAAAATCATGATTTTCAAAGAGCCACACTATGTAACGGGACCATTACAATCTAATGCAATGATTTTTTATTGCTACAAAAAAACACTCGCAGGAACCCAAGATTTATGTACGAATACAGTTCTTGATAAAAAAATATATTTAAAAACCACCTAAAGTTCTAACGGTGTCACTAATTAATACATATTTAAAAATATGCGACACTAGCAAAATGCACACGTGTAAAACATAAAAATCTGCACTATTGTGAACTAATATTCTATATGAAACATAAAATAATTGTATTATAATAATAGCACAGTCAAAACACTATAATATTATTTAATATATGAAAGCATTAGTTTATAAATTAAATTATTAATTACATAATAGTAATTATTGCATTAATATTAGTATTTAATTTTTAATATCTTTTATTTTTTATAGTGAAGTATATTGTAGTTGTGCACTTAACATTGTATATAATATAATTCAATTGTCTAAACTAATTGAAAAATAAAGATGAAAAAAAATTTTAATCCTAATTTCAATATTCTACATATTTATATATAGGAATATCAAGATATTCCTATATATAAATAAATTATAAATACGTTAGCCCCCCATCGGACAACTCATGAAAGAGAACTAGCACAAACGTGGGACCTTCGGGCACAAACGGCACAAACGGAGCACAAACGATGTGCATTGTCAGAATTTGGAATTTTCCAAGTAGGGGGACTGTGGAAATGGACCTGTGTTGCCCCGGCAATCGTATGTATTGTAAAACATCAGCATGGAAATAGCAACGCACACGTAACCACGACGACCGCGACGTTACGCACGCGTACAATCGTTATTGTGTCGCCTGCACGCGAGAAAATCGACGTCGAACGGATCGCGCGTCCGTCCGGGAAAAGTCGCGTGAACTGCCGTGTCAATGTCGGCCGCCAAACCCGCGTCCATCAAGGGTTCGCGTCGGCCTGCGCGCGACGCGCCTCCGTCCATGCCGTGGTCCAAAGTCAAGGGGTACGGCGTGCTGCCGCCGCGGCCGCGGATGACCCAGACCGAGAGGCTGGCAACCAGCGCAATCCGGATGAAAAAGGAGGGGGAACAAATAGTGGGGGCGACCGGCTTGCACGGGAGCAATGTGGCCGCCGCGGACCAGGAGGTAGTCACGTGGATGGGCATGATGACCTACAAAGAACGGTTGACCAAAGCGAAACAGACTCTGGCTCACATCGCCAACCATTTCGACGTGCTGGGCATCGGCACGCAGGGCAGACAGAGTACTACGGCCGGCGGACAGCGTCTTGTCATAAGCGTTCTAAACGCGCGTGTCCTCTAGGCGTCAACCAGGAGTTGGTCCGGAAGTTCAAAGTGCTGAAACTGCGCATCAACAAGCTGGATAGGATATACAAAAATTTCAAGGCCAGAAGTGAGTACCGCCGCGACTAATCGTATCCCATGACCAGTTATGGTCGCTGTCGTTCGCGAGATCTGAGACGGAGTGAATTATGTCCGTTCGTTTGTAGAGCACCCCGTCGGAGCCAAAAACAAGCCTAATTCGAAGAGGTACCGACCTCCCGGCAACGACGAAAATCGGCCAACTCGTGTAGTCGACGGGAACGCGGACGACACGATACCGTACCAGCCGGAGTTGATACAGCCGTCAACGTACCGTCCGCGAACGCCTCCGTATTCGCCGACGGGCCGTGACCCGATGACGCAGGACATTTTGCGTGGTCTAACCGGAAGGTCGCGGAGATTACGTACGCCAACACCGCAATGGATTGACGTTTAAGATAAGATACGATAAAACATGTGTGAAGATGGCCCCCCGACATTAAGATATCGACCTCGAACTTTTTAAAATATTTTGCAATTAATTTGCTATAATTTGCTGTACAGTTTTCAGAATTAATGTATCCTTCTATTTGCAGAAGAATTAATTTTGCATTTTGGCACTATTACGTGTGATGTGATCTAATATTTTTTTTTTTTATTGATAGAAAATTTACAATCTGTATACATAAAAATAAATAAATAGGATTACATTGTTACATAAACGTGATAACATGAGGGAAGAGAGCATCTATTGATACTACTTTCAATTGGTTATACTCATTTGCATGGGTTAATATTGTTAAGTATTATTTATAGTTAAGATGTCACGTGGCCATTTGCGTTTAAAACGGCGAGGAGGGTTATCAGGTATTGTAGTTGAGGCTATTTTGGATATGAGAGGATTTGTGTAATTTGGGAGGTTTTATGAAATTTACCATAGTAGTAGGGCGCAATCGTTGATAATGTTGGAACGTTAAGGTCGTTGTGTAAGGTACGGTTGCTGAATTACCAGGGAACATTCGTAAGGATTCGAAGATTTATTGATTGGAAGGATTGGAAAATGTTTAAGTTGGATGTTTTCGTGGTTCCCTACAGTTGGATACCGTATAACATAGCGGGACGTATCAATTGTTTATAAATTAGTCATTTGTTGTTTAAGGAGACCCTTGATCGGAGGAGTTGTCTTAATTTGTGAAGCCTGAGACTTAGAGATTTTCTTTTTCTTTTGATGTGGGTTGCCCAAGTTAATCTTTTTTCAAGATAGAGTCCTAAATATTTGACAGAAGTATCCATAGGGATTATTATTTTATTACTTAAGAAAACAGGGGGAATATTTTTAGGACTGAAGGTAAAAGTAACATGTGTGGATTTACTTTCATTTATTTTGATAATCCATAGTTTATACCACTCCTGAAATTTCGTTAGGTGATCCTGAAGGTTATTTATAGCCAAGTCCAAATTGGAGCTAATTGAAGTGATCGTCGTGTCATTAGCAAACGTAGCTATGCTGGTGTTACCATGCTGAGATAAGTCCGCCGTGTATAAGTTGTAGAGAAATGGGGCAAGGATACTGCCTTGGGAGACGCCTGCTTTTATAGAATGAGTACTAGAATATTCTTCATCACACCTTACCACAAACGTACGATTTGTGAAAAAGGATTTAAGAGAGAGATATAATGGAGTTGGTTAGAAGAGAAGTTTGAACATTAAACCTTCGTGCCATACAGGATCGAACGCCTGGGTAACGTCAAGAAAGGCACTGGAGCAAAATTGCTTTTTTTCGAGGGAGGAGGAAATATTATCAACTAGTCGGTGTATTTGGTGGAGAGAAGAGTGCTTGCTCCTAAAGCCAAATTGAGAGTTTTGAATAATTTCTTTATCATTTAGTATTGGTTTAATTCTTTTTAAAATTATATTTTCAAGGACTTTAGAAAGTAGGGAGGAGGCTTATAGGTCTATAAGAGGAAGGGACGTCAGGAGGTTTGCCTGATTTATGAATAAGTATGATAACTGAGTGTTTCCAAGTAGAGAGATATAAGATAGACGAAGAATGTTGTTATAAATGAATGTGAGTATTAAAATTGTTTTTTTGGTAGTTTTTTGGTACTTCGATTTCGTTTTCGATTACTTAAGTCTATAATTATTATTTGTTAAGTATTTTTGGTGATTTTTACTTTATCATTAAATTTACTGATCATTTTAACAATACCTACTTTTTTATTAAATAAAAAACTATATGTGTATATATTTAACCTTACCAAATGATTTCACGAAAACATTTTATTAATCATGAAACAAAATACTGTATATTTTATAATTTTTAAATGATTATATGTCCTCATACGTACTTCTATTTTATTCAGTTAGCATATTTACTAACATAACTTCATAAACGTTATTGAAATCAAGGTTAAGGCTAAAAACATAACCCTCCAAGCGAAAAATTATGTTTTAGCGGATAACTGTGGGTACGCAAATTCTGAAAACTTTTTAGCAAATTAATTGCAAAATATTTAAAAAAATCCGAGGTCGATATCTTAATGTCAGAGGGCTATCTTCACACACATCTAAACGCGTGGTCTTTTTCTCTGTGATGGAAGAGGACGCTAGAACGGATTTATTCAAAATGGCTTGATATGTTTTTATGGAATATTGTTAGCGTTCGAATTTCTCTAGATAACTGTTTATATACAAGCCAGGGAAACGGGGGGGGAGGGGGGCTAGAATCCCCGGTAGGCCGAGATGAGGATTTTCAGGACGGGATTCCAGAAGAAAGTTTCACAAAAGGACGCCGGTGACTGTCTGACCTACCTACCGACTGACCTACAAACCAATCAGCATGATGACGCGGGGATAAACCTAGGAGTCGATGCCGGTGAGCCCAGCGTCGTACTATATATAATATTTGAGTTAATTACTTGATTCAAATTTATAACTCTAATAATTCATAGAATCAATTGATGTTTTCAAAAGATTCTTAACTTCAGATGGTTCTGAGATAAAAATCGACTCTAATGTATGAGCTGATTCTAATGTTTGAGTTGAAACATTCAACAGGGTAGATTCTTGTGTGTCGTTTTGTATAGATTTAAAAGTATCTTCTTATTTGTCTTTTAATTTCTTCTTAATAGTTATCGAAAAACTTTCTTTATCAGAATCACTTTCAGTGTGTACAGTTATTAATTTATTTTCATGTTTTATCTGTGGTTTTAAACATTGAAGTTCTGTACTTTTCAATAATTTAGAATTACTTTCTATATTTTGAAGAAGTGTAATAACAAATTTATCAGCTTTTATTGGCCTTGACTCAAAATTTAAAATTTGCATTTTTAGTTGTTTAAATCTATTTTCAACAGCTGCTGAGGATGCTACTTCGTATGGTGAATTAAATAGAAAACATATAATACAAAGTTGACCTCCTAATGAAAAATTGCGATAACTTAAAAAGTATTGAGTTGCAAATTTCGAAATCTTCGTTGCAAATTGTTACAAATAAATTTCAAAATATTGGCACATGTTTGAAGTCGATTAGACAAAGTAGGGGGGCCAACTTCACTGACGTAATACATCTCTGAAATAAAATTAAAATTACAGATAGCTAATTTAAATTCAAATACTCTAAGTTAAGTACTCACCAATCCCTAAACAAAAGCACGTAATCTCAAACTATGTTTGAATAATAATTATATATTTGTATATAGATATATTGAAATTTTAAATTTTTATTATAAACAAATTAAAATAAAAACAGAATTAAACCAACTGTGCACCAACAAATCTTCATAACAATGAAACAATTTTATACATGGTAATGTGGTCGTTGTTTGATAGTTTCAATTTTATTATATTCTTACAAATTCGAAAAACCCAAGAAAACAAAAATACACATCCTGTAGTGGCGATGATGGCGATTTCCTGTAGAATTTCCTGCAGTAGATACGACTTAAATTGTACGTGTACAATTAAATGACAGAGAACGTGTATCAATCATGGGTGTAAAATAAATGTCAAACAGTACAAAAATTATTTTATATAATATAATTTATTAATATTTTAGGTGAAGCTAAATAATTTGTAGAAACAAATATTAAATATGTAGTTATGTTTCAAGTTTTTACAAAATGACAATATTTTAACATCATAAAAAATAGGGGATTGCTGCACAAACGTTCAAATTCGGGCACAAACCTGCACAAATATAGCACAAACAAAGGCACTTATTTTAAATATGAAATTCCGAGGTGGGGGTGCCGGGGAAATGTATCTTTGATTGTACCTGTGATAAAAGTTTAGTTGATAAGAATAAACAGTTGTAACATACACATAGATATACAATAGTATTGTTTGATGTATAGCATGAATGGCAAATTCATGGCACGCAAGAAAATATTGGTGGCACGCAACAATTTGAAAACATATGATTTAAAAATTATAATAACACACTAAAAAAAAATCAGTCAATTTTTAAAACGCAGCGACAAAAGAATTGTCCATCCCTGCTATATAGAGTAGAAGCTAGTTTTTAGATGTTACTAATATGTTAAGTATTTTTTGTAAATTATTATTATTATTAAGAGTTTTGGAAATTAAATGAAATAAGTGGTGTACATTAATAATTGTGTACAATTTAAATAAAACAGCACCTAAACAATTTGGGAAATTCCAACAAGTCCAAAATTCTGAAACTATTTTCTTCAATTTTTGTTTATTTGATGCTGCCACAACTTCATGCATAATTATTTCAATAATTGCATTACACACATCGATAATAATGATATATACTGTGGAAGCTCCCAGTCTCTGGTGACCAAGTAACTATAAATACAAAATACAAAATTTTAAATAATATTTAATACATCAACTGTACAAATAACAAAATTATCAGAAAAAAATTTACAAAACTCGTTCAGTAATAAATCTTCGACATCAATGTCATCAGACTCATTGTAAACTAATTATTCTCAGTCACCATCTCCGCAAATGGTTACACAACCACAAAATATAATATTTTTACCGACATTTGTATCAAGTGGTTTCATGTATAACGAAAATCAAAATTAATACCAATTTTATCGTTTTTCTTTTTTTTAATATTAAAATGATGCAAGTTTTATACTTATATTGTATTTGATAAAGGTTTTTTTTATTTACGAGATTAATTTTTTTTGTATATTTATTATAAATATAAAATTATAATTCCAATCTGGAGAGAAGGCACTAGTAAAAGTAGTAAGCAAATGCTCAATATTTATGTACAGATACTCAGGTCCATTTAATATAATTAGACAGATATCAGACGTTACATATGTAGTGAAAATAATTAAAAATGGACAAATAGTTTATGATTATAAACACGAGTCAATTAAAAAATTTAAAGAACCCGATCAAAAAGAAATTAGTTAAAAAAAAAATATATATATATATATACAATGTGTCCCATGGTGAAGTGACCAGCCAGTGTCATATGAAACTATACTTAAATTTATCGAGAAAAAACCTTTAAAGGGGGGGGGTCAAACTCTTTTAGTTTTTTTTTTGTGCGTAATTAAATTTTTTTTAATCAAAATGAATCTAATTTACATTTTTTGATGTATCGACAAAAATATTCAACTTTTTAATATAATTTTTTTTATTTTCAAGCTATATTATTGCACTATCAAATAATATATATAATTAAACCAAAAATGTATAAAAAAAATTTACCTAATAAAAAAGTAAATTTTTTTTAAAAAAATTACCATTTTTTAAAAGTAAATCTCGTTTAACTTTTAAAAATGTCCGAATAACTAACTTTTTTTATTATTATTACTCTACAGAAAAGACCTACAATACCATAAAAGTTTTATTTTTGTATCTTTCATAATTTCCGAGAAATACGCTGTTAAACTTATGTTACTTAATCGTCTTTTCTAAGAAAATTTCTTAATCGTTTAATTCTATGAATATCTTTTAATACTAATACACTGAGTACCTCTTTATTTTATTATTTAGTATCTGTACAATTGTTCGAGATGTATGTTTATTAGATTTAAACTGCTCATATCTATTATCTGTTTAGTCTCTTGCTCTAACTTAGTAATAAGTTACTAGGTGGTAAGTACTAAATAGTCTCAAAATGCCAAAGTTATTTGATTTGCCATTCGCTCATATCGCTGATATGTATTTTGTATATGGATTTTGTAACGGGAATGCTCGACCTGCAGTGGAAGAGTACAGACGCCGATATCCAGGTAGGCATGTTCTCGGGTACCGATCATTTATTTTATTTCAACGGCATTTATGAGAATTTAGTTTAGCATCATATCGTAATGAGCATGGCGTAATTTTGGACGCCGAACTTGAAGAAGAAATTATAAACGTATTTTCAAGAGATCCAACTACGAGTATCCGGCGAGTATCAATAAGACTGGGCATACCAAAAACTTTTGCATGGAGATTATTGAAAAAAGAAGGCCTCCATCCGTATCATTACAGCCGATCTCATAACTTAATTGTCGGAGATAAGGTAGCAAGATCTATTTGTATATGTGGTTTCTTCGTCAAAGCAGAAAATGTAGTGATTTTTTTAAATCGTATTCTTTGGAAAGATGAAGCAATATTTACTAGATTAGGTATTACAAACCACCGTAACGCACATGTTTGGGCTTTTGAAAATCCTCACGTTATGTGGCCAATTACATTCCAACATCAATTTTCAATTAATGTTTGGGCTGGAATGACAAATAATTTAATTATTGGACCATATGTATTACCGAATCAACTTAACCAAGCAGTTGCGTTTAATTAACCGTTGAGACAAGTTCGGTTATTCAAGTGTCCGTTATCTACTTGTACGTTTAATTATCGCAGTTTAATTCTCGTATATGTCATTGTTGTCTGCCGGCGACGGCGGCGGTCGGCCACAGGGCCAACAGTCAACAGGAAAAATCAAAAACACTTCAACCAGGAAACACGGAGTGGATAAAGATTGGTCTCTTGTTACTAGCAAGTTATCACTACGTAAGTCCTCTAATGCTGTAAAACCGGTATCACCGGATTTTCAACTCATTTTGGACAAACACCCAGTGTTAAATATAAGTAGTTCAACGGTTAATTATGAAAATGTGTTATCTTCATCTAATGAACACATGTCGGTCGTCTCCGACCTACGTAATAAATTAAGTCCAATTAATGACTTTAATAATAAAAATAAAAATACACTATCAATTTCAAATAACATTTTACCGAGCGATGATATTTCAACACGCGAACTTCCTACACAGCAAATTCATTCTTCTTTAGACCCTAAGTTAATGTTATTTTCTAAAGATTTTAAAGACTCGCCTATCATTATAGTAGAATCTACCTTTAAGGACAATAAGATCGAAAAACTGCATCCCATGAAAGTGGGTAAGCTGTTTTTTAACAAGTTTAAAGGTATTCAACGTATTGACCCGATTGGCCCAAGGGTAAAAGTTACCTTCGATATAATTCACTAAGCCAATACTTGTATGTCTTCGGAGGAACTTGCTCTTTCAGGGTTACGCGCCTACATTCCCTCTACCCTGATTTATTTCTACGGTATTATTATAAACATCGATACGTCAGTGTCAGAAAACGATTTTTGGGAAGGTTTTGAGTCATCAGTCAGAACGGTCAGTTTTCGTCGTGTCTCAATCAACCAACATAGCAATTCTCCGACTCCTACTAAAATTGTTGAACTTAAGTTTCTGTCGCCAGTTCTTCCGGAGAAGATCTCCATATACAAAGTAATATTTAAAGTATCACCAAGTGTTCGGTCTCCGGTCTTATGCCAAAATTGTCTACGTTACGGCCATACAGCTAAATTTTGCCGTAGCAAATCCAATTGTGCCCATTGTAGCACATCTGAACATGTCATAGTTAACTGTCCAACGAAGGAAAAATCCGCACCACTCTGCTTCCATTGCAAAGGACCTCATCTAGTCACCGATCGTACATGTCCGGAATGGTTAAAACAAAAAAACACTAAAAAAATCATGGCTACGGAGAATGTCTCTTTCCAAGATGCGTTATCTATTGTAAAAAACAAATGGGTCAACAAATCATCGTCTTTTTCTTTTATATTATCAAAGCTTAAAGTTAATTCTGTAAGGGAATCCAGCAGTTCTTCTATTTTCGTATCTAATGAGACGTTCCCTAATCTATCGCAGTCCTATGAAAGTATTAAAAAAAATAATAGTAACTATGATAATTTCGCCAATAAAAGGAAAATCCGTACTTTTTTCGAACATATAAATCTTCCTGCTCAAAATAATATAGAATACTCTTCTCCAAAGGTACGTTCTTAAAGTATATGTCGGAGAATACTTACGCCCACCCGATTGAAAAATCCTGGATATCTTCCTTAGCCAAGCAACTCTCTCAAACGTTGATTAGTACTCCCAAGTACCTTACTTCCCCTTCCTCTCTCAATAAATTAATCAAGTCTCATGTTATAAATTTTCTCTATTCCACTCAAAATACAACGCATGAACAATTTTAATATTTTACAATGGAACTGTCGTAGCCTTAGAGCTCGTTCAAATGATCTTTCATTTCTTTTAGCTGAAAACTGTAAATGTGCTCTTCTTTCTGAAACTTGGCTTTTACCAAACTCATATTACAAGATCCCTTCCTTTAATATAACCCGCCAAGATCGACAAGATAGATATGGTAGAGTTGCAATCATATCTCACCAATCTATAAACTGCAGACGCATTGAACTCGATGATAACTTTAATCAAATATTAGAAAGGTTCTCCAAAGATCTAGTAAGTGTGGAAGTCGAAATAGGTAAGCAAAAATTTGATGATCAAATTGTGACTTGATGGTGGAAGGTAGAGATCATACATATCTGCCGTGATAGTAGGTAAAACCCAAACCTTAACTTCTATTTTAGGCTCCACGGTATACCGAGGAGTGATACGGCACTCGAAGATACCTGCAACCTTTGATATGGCAGCGCCAGATAAACCAGTAAGAGGTACTGTACATTTCGACATACGAAGCCCTAGACGTTCGACACAGGACATGGTAATAGCATTAGCTTGGAAACCTGAGCCAATGGCGACTCGTATAATTTGTGGGTTTCCCCACTGGTCACGTTCATGAATCAAAACAGTCCCTAATCACACATTCTTAATGGGTTGACAACTCATGAGTGATGCGGCAATTGGACGCCAGTCAACCTCTGATTGACTAATTGGTGGTGGCACTTCCCAATGTAACAACATGTGATGCTTATTAGAACAGTGACTACAGACAGTGGTACTCAAACATTTATCGGTCCAATGTTTTTCTGATAAACAGTTGAAGCACAATCGTTTCTTGAGCACAAGTTGACGTCTATTAACTCATTGGAACAAATTTTATGCAGGATGCATTTAAATGAGATCCATTGCATATGGAACATAACAAATTGGAACTCTGACTCGATTCCGTGGCTACCAATACCTTTTGAGGCTATCGTTTAAAATTAGTGTTAAACTGCAATGATGGTTTCGAGTCCACGCGACGTTGATGCGAATCGATTACACTAGAGACTCCAGCATTCTCAAAAATTCTCACCCGTTCCTTAATGAAAGTTACTACCACCTTAACAGACGGAAATTCATCGGTGAATGAAGATTCGAATAATTTACGCATACCAAGTGGCATACATCGCATTGACAAAAACGATATAATAAAAGCTCCGACATCTGGAATCGCTAAAGATTGTAATAATGTAACGTGTTCATCAAACACTTATACGTTATAATTTCCCGTAAACCCGACATTGACTCATGAGTCTGAATAGGTGTAGCTAAAAGTCACTCCAACAGAATATTGGCCAATTGCCGTGGTTTATGAAACCTTTCTACCAACGATGCCCAAACGAGAGGATAATTATTAGCAGACATGACGAAGCATTTAATAACAGCTGCTGCTTCTCCGTCTAAAACACTGCAAAGGTAGGGATATTTTTCCACATTGGATAGATTAGGACGTTCTTCGATAAGTGAAAGAAAGCGGTTACTGAAAATAAGCCACTGAACCGGGGAAACAGAATATTGGGCAATCAAATCCTAGAATGTAGATTTGCCATACACGCGCCCAACGGTTGATTTTGAGTAGCTGACTAAGTCGGTAGCATACTCGCATGATTCTAGAACGAATCAGTAGATACCTCATAAACTAAAGCCACTCGAACTGCAGTGATATTCGCACACATTTCACTGATTTCCGAATCCAGAATAGTCGAAAACTCTGCCGACTGATCAGTGGCGGTCAAACAGGGGGGGTGAGATGAGGGGATATATCCCTCCCATGACCTTTTTGTTATTATGTATTAGTTTTAACAGTATACCGTTTACTACCAATTTATGAATAGTAATATTAAAGGAAAATTATATTAATGTAGATAATTTTTGTTTACAATAATCTAATACAACTATTCACAAATTTTGACATCAATTTTGTTTGTGTTGGTAAAAACAATTAACTGCTAACTTACAGTTGCAACTGTTTCACAATCATGGTTTTCACTTAAAAATTATATTTCTATATTATCTAAGGTTAATTATTTTTTGGAAAGTTGCAAGTACCAACAACAGCTACTGTTGGTGTAGTCATAATCACGGTATCTTCTATACTGTGGTCATAATAATAATCAGTATTGCCATCCGTACGAACATATACAGTTTAGTACAAACATCTTAACTACTAAATGAACACTACTGACAGACTATATTTAACATTTCAATTTTTAGTTGTTGGTTTACGTTATAAATAATTTTTTCTGCTTTTGTTTTCATTATTTGTGCTTATAAGACATTAATAATAATTTGTTAATAATTATAAATAATTATTTGTTTATAATATCTCAATCTAAAATAACCAATCACTTTGCTATTGAGAGTAGTAATAGCTCTAAACGATCGTTGGAAGATGATTTGAAATCTCTTCAACTAATTCAACCAAAAAAGGCATGTGTCAATATGACTGTTACTGAAAATCATGATATGGTAATATTTATTTGTATTGTTCTAAATGTTTTTAAAATGAGAGAATATCAATTTAAATTATTGTATTAGGTTGTTGGTTCCAATAAGAATGACATTGGTTCATACATTAATTGTTCCTTAACTGATTCTGATAAATACTTGGTAAGAATTACAGTTTTCATTATTAATAAATTAAGGAATAAATTAGTACCTATGCACAATTTATAATTTTATTTATTATATATGGATAATAACCATTTTTTTTTTATAAATTAAATACTTGCTATTAATATCAATGTATATGTTTATTGTATACAGTGCAGGATTTATATCTAGTAGGACGGGGGTGCAGCTATAGGTTTTGAGGTCCTTTCTTCAAAAAACTTGAAATGTTTGTACATTGAAATTGTACAATGTACAATAGCTCACAAAAAAGCTTAGGTTAGGTTAGGTTAGGTTTTGGTAACGACCCCCTCTTGGAACTCACCTTGTCGTGGTGAGGGGGCTTGAGCGGTCGTTCAATGAAGTTTAGTGCTATGCCAACGGTAGTGTATTCTACCAGCAGGGCCTCCCATGTTGGACAGGACTAAACCGAGAACGACCCGACTAAGAGTTCCATCAGGGGTGTCTACACCCCTGGCTTGCACCGACCTGGCTCTGGGCTTAGTTGACTGGGGCCAGGAGGCCTGAGCATGCCTTTCGCTGACGAAAAACAGGCTCTCCTAACCCCCAACTCGTCAAGGGGGTCACTTGGCACGGGGATAGTTACGTGTCCACGAGGACCCTGTGTGGCTTTGGCGCACCACACAGTATCCAGCCTTACCGCGTCATTCGGGGCTCTGACGCGGTGGACCTATTTTCCCTTGACGCTCGTGGGATCTCTATGGATAACAAAAACAAAAACAACAAGGACGGAAACAAAGAGACGAAGGAAGACAATACGGAACTGGACCAAAGCAAAACGGAAATGACATCGGATACTGGAACGTCGGGTACTGCAGCGGCTGTAGCAGGCAACCCTGGAGGCCGCCTCAAGGAGAAGCTGTTCTACAGCTTTTCCCAACCGGTGGCCACGATGAGCTCCTTGGAGGCGAGGGAGGAGAACTCCTTTGCCCGCGTCAAGGAGCACATCCGGGCCGCTGCCGCGATCGTCGCGGAGAAAGGTGGAAAGGGTGTGCACAAGGGCATCCAGGAAGCCATCCGCGGCGTTGAGCGGGAGCTAGCAGTCCTTCGGGACTGCAAGGCCCGCATTAGGGTTGCCAGCGCATTAGGGTTCAGGCGGAAGAGCCTGAAAGGGACGACGACACCGTTGTCCCGGAAAGGCTCCCCGCCAAAAGGCCCAGGACGGAAGCTACCCCGGAGAAGGTAGCCTCCCCTCATGCTCCAGCTGCCGAGGACACCGCAGTACAAGGCTCTCTGAGTCTTGTACTGGAGGCCCTCAGCAAGGTCCAATTGGACCTGCTGGAACAAGGGAGAGCTATCGCGGAGCTCACGGCTGAAAACCGTGAGCTCCGGGGTATGCTGTCCCAGCCGCTGCAGCGATCGGAGCAGCAGCAGCCGCGCCAGCAGCGTCAGCAACAGCGGAAGCAACCGCCGCCGCCACCGCACACTGCAAAATCTGCGCCCCCGGCAGAAACAAGAAGGAATGAGGAGACCGCTGTCCCGTCTCCATCTGCGCCCGCTGCGGACCCAAATCCGACCTCATGGGTTGAGGTCGTGAGGAGGGGACGTAAGCCAGCGGAGCGCACTAGTGGTTCGAAGCTGGTGGCGAAGGTGAAGCCCTCGCTCATTGAGGCAAAGGCGGCCCTCGTACGGAGGCGTGTTCCCCGAACCTCGGCGGTCGTCATAGACCGGCCGACCGGTGACGGGGTTACATTGACCTCCGTTATGAAGAGGGTCGCAAGCAGGGTCAATCTTGACGCCATCGGCGTCAAGATTCGGACCACGAGGACGACGAGGTCAGGCGGTATCCTCCTCGAGGTGGATGACGCCACGGGTGCAGACACGCTGGCGGACAACGTCAGGGCCGTCGTGGGGGTAGACGCTCGGGTCAACCGACCCGAACGCCGTACCCCGGTCCTGCTTCTCGACGTACCGGAATGGTGCGAAGAGGCGGACATCGAAAGCGGCTTGACCCGCATTGGCCTCGTCCGTCGGGACTTCGCGAAGGACGGCTCTCCGGCCGTCTTCTTGCGTAGAAACTCGGGCGGACGAGGCGGAATGGTCGCCCGGTTCGACACGACGTACTCGGCAGCCCTAAAGCTCGCCGAGGCCCGTTGTGTTGTAGTCGGGTGGACCAGGTGCCGGGTCAGGTTGCTGGAGAAGAGCCAGCAAACCTGTTTCTGGTGCCGAAAGCAGGGCCACATGGCGGCGGCGAAGGTCGTCATTCCGGCACCAGAGGGGTCTTGCCCGGCCCCTCCAAAGGAGGAAGAGAAGATGGACGTAGCGGAGGACGGACGCCGGCCAGACTTCATACCTCCTAGATAAGGAAAAATGTGAGGGGAGGTGCGGCAGACATTGATCTTCTGCTCCTCCCTTGATATTAAAATTTTGTTAAATTGTTGTAAGGGGTGGTGTAGCTGGGTATTGTCCGGTCACCCACCCCAGTGGAAAATTGTTGTTTGATTAAATAAACGATGGCGACCCACTGCCCTAAGTACTGCTTAACAGGTCTTCAGGGCAGTAGGTGTAAACGCCGATTTTTAAAAAAAAAAAAAAAAAAAAAAAGGTTTTGGTAACGACCCCCTTGTGGAACTCACCTTGTCGTGGTAAGGGGGCTTGAACGGTCGTTCAATGAGGTTTAGTGCTATGCCAACGGTAGTGTATTCTACCAGCAGGGCCTCCCATGTTGGACAGGACTAAACCGAGAACGACCCGACTAAGAGTTCCACCAGGGGTGTTTACACCCCTGGCTTGCACCGACCTGGCTCTGGGCTTAGTTGACTGGGCCCAGGAGGCCTGAGCATGCCTTTCGCTGATGAAAAACCGGCTCCCCTAACCCCCAACTCGTCAAGGGGGTCACTTGGCACGGGGGTAGTTACGTGTCCACGAGGACCCTGTGTGGTATCTGGCGAACCACACAGTATGTAGCCCACCCCAGGGTAAGATGTATACCGGGGTGACACAAGACAGCAATTACTCGTGGGACCAAGATGGATGGAAATTTAACTAAAAAGAAACGGACTGAGAAAACGGACAAACCGAAGGAAAAGGAAACCAGCAAAATCGGAGTTAACGAAACTGGAATGGGAGCAGGGGCATCGGCGCCTTCGGCTACGGACCCGGTGACAGAAACGTGTAGCGCCGCGGAGAAGCGCCCGCTGCGCGAGCGTCTGCAGCAGTCCCGCACGCGTGCTGCTGTGCGTTCATCTGCCGAAGAGGAGGAGGCAAGGAATCTTCAATTCCTCGGAGGCATCGTGTCAAAAATGATGGCGTTCTGTGATAAAACACGGAACGTTCATAGAGAATTAAAGGACGACGTCACGACCGCCGTTGACGTTTTTAAAAAACTGGAAACATTACGCGGACGCCGGTTGGCCGTTCATGGTGCAAAGGCCGGTGCGAGCTCGATTGCGCATACTGTGTCTTCGTCGGTCGCGGCTACGAAGCGTCCTGAGAGCAGGGACACTGGCACTGATACGCCGTACTGGTGGCCTGCTATCGGGGCGATCAACGCGGAGCAGAAACAGAAGACGCAGCAGCAGTCGAAGCCGCAGCAGCAGCAGAAGCTACAACAGCAGCCGAAGCTGCAGCGGCAGCAACAGTAGCAGAAGCAGCAGCATCAGCGGAAGTCGGCGAAACAACAGTCCTCAACAATTTACAAAGAGGAGACCGCAGTCCCGTCCCGACCTGCGTTCGTACCCGTCCTCGGCAAGACCCCATGGGTGGAGGTCGTGAAGCGGGGACGAAAGAAGCTTGAGGAGCGCCAACTCGGGCCGAAACCAGCGGCGAAGAGCAAACCTTCGCTCCTGGAAACGAAGGCGGCACTAGTGCGGAAGCGAGTCCCCCGCACCTCGGCGGTTACTATTGACCGACCGTCTGGAGAGGGGGTGACCATCGCTTCCGTCATGAAGAAGGTGGCCCGGGAGGTGGAGATTAAATCCCTGAAGGTGGATATAATCGATACCAGAACGACTAGGGCAGGAGGCATACTTCTCGAGGTCGGCTCGGTGGGGGAGGCAAACACTCTCGCCGAGAAGATAAGGACGGTCGTCGGGGGTATGGCCAGAGTGAGCCGTCCGGAACGCCGTACCCCGGTTTTGCTGCTGGACGTGCCGTCGTGGGTGGAGCCGGAGGACGTGCAGAGCGGCCTGACGCGCGCTGGTATCGCCGCCGGAGACCTGGTGGTAGGGGGGAAATCAATGGTTTCCCTTAGGACAAATCCAGGCGAACGCGGCGATAGGGTCGCCCGGCTCGACCTACCGTACGCGGCGGTTGCGAAGCTCGCCGAGTCACGGTATGTCGTCGTCGGGTGGACTAGGTGCCGCGTCAGGCTGCTCGAGAGGAGGCAGCCGACGTGCTACCGATGCCTGCGCACTGGACACCTTGCCGCCGGATGCAAAGGACCGGATGCACCCAAGCGCTGCTTCTGGTGCAAGGAGGAAGGCCACCTGGCAAAGGACTGTGGCGGAGGGAAGGAGAAGCCGGCGGTCAAAAACCGCGCCGAGGAGAAGGCGGAGGGACAGCCGGAGTTGCCAGCCCTCTCGACACCGGTGATCAATGGAGCTTAGGTTAGTACAATCTAACCTAAACCATTGTAGGGACGCCCAGGACCTGTTCTGGGAGTTCGTCGGGAGCGAGGGTATCTCGGTAGCGCTCGTCAGCGATCCGTATAACGTCGACCGTCCAGGCTGGCGATGCGACTCGTCTGGGCGAGCTGCTATCGGGGTCCTTCGTGACGGGCTCTCGCTCGCGGACGTAGAGATCGGCGACGGGTACGTGGCAGCGACTGTGGGCGGCGTTTTGCGCGGCGTTTTGCGCGTCTACAGTTGTTACGCGTCTCCCGCTCTCGCTCCGGCCGAGTTCGAGCGGTTCCTGGGGAACCTCGAGGTAGGTGTGGCCTCATACCGCGGCACGGGAGTCGACCTGATCGTCGCGGGAGACTTCAATGCCCGGTCTGCGGTCTGGTGGGACCACCTCACCGACCGTCGAGGTCATAGCCTCTGCACGCTGGCGGACTCGCTTGGCCTCATCGCGGTCAACAGCGGGGGGGTCCCCACTTTCTTTGGGCGGGGTCGGGGGTCTGTCGTCGACGTTACGTTCGCCTCTGAATCCGCCTTCGGGAGGCTTCGGGGGTGGACCGACTCGTCGATCGAAGGCGAAGTGCTGGGCGGAGCTGGTCCGTAGCGTGGACGACGATCCCTGGGGCAAGCCCTACAAAGTCGTCCTGAGGAAACTTCGCGGACCCGCCGCGACGTCGGTGATGGAACCGCGCGCCGTGCGGGACATCGCCGAGGTCTTGTTCCCGAGCCGACCACCAGGGGTCGGTGACGGAGAGGCGCCCACCCACGTCGTCGAGGAGCGCACGGTCGTGCCGGAGTTCTCCTTAGCGGAGGTCTCGGCGGCCGTCAGCCGTTTTAAGTCGCGGAACAGGGCCCCCGGCCCGGACGGTATACCGAGTCGGGTCTGGGGCGTTGTACACGCGACTAGGCCGACGATGCTGCTGGGCACGTTCAACACGTGTCTGAGGAGCGGAACCTTCCCCGGTCGCTGGAAGAGAGCTCGCCTCTCTCTTCTGAGCAAACCGGGAAAGCCCGAGGGGGTACCGTCTTCGTACCGACCGCTGTGCCTCCTCGACGACGTGGGGAAGATTCTTGAATCGTTGCTGGTCAGCCGGATGGAGACTCATATGTCCGGAACGGGAATCGTGCTGTCCGACAGACAGTACGGTTTTCGCAAAGGACGGTCGACCGACGACGCGTTGCGCGTGGTGCGGGATAGACTCGTCGCCGCGTGTAACGCCCGTCGGCTGGCGGTGGCCGTGAACCTCGACATCCGGAATGCGTTCAACTCGGTGAACTGGGATGTGATCCGCGCGGCGCTGGAGCGTATGGATTTCCCGCCATACATCCGGCGGATTCTCGAATCGTATCTGGGCGGCAGGGTACTGCACCTGTGCAATGACGCCCACGGGGAGTCGATCACAATGGAGATCACCTGCGGTGTGCCGCAGGGCTCCGTGCTCGGACCTCTCCTGTGGAACGTCGCGTACGACGCCGTGTTCCGCCTTCCCCTGCCCAGGGGAACGATCACGGTCGGCTACGCGGACGACACGTTGATCGTGGCGGAGGGGGATACGGTGGAAGCGGTGCAGGACCGCGCCAACGACGCACTCGCGACGGTGTCGGAACACATTCAGGCCTTAGGCCTGCGGCTGGCCGTCGACAAGACGGAGGCCGTGGTGTTCACGAACCGTTACGGGACGTTCGAGCCCAGCATACAGCTCGAGGGTCAGGCCGTACGGTTAGGAGCGTCCCTGAAGTACCTGGGAGTGATCCTGGAGAAGAAGGGGACGATGTTCGGTGCGCACTTTCGCGCCGTCTCGGAGAAAGCCGAGTGGGTGATGTGCGCCCTGTGCGGACTCATGCCGAACGTGGGCGGCCCGCGGGAGGCCCGTAGGCGTCTGCTCGTGAGCGTCGTGCAATCTACATTGTTGTACGGCGCTCCGACGTGGGCGTGTACGCTGGCCTATAACCCGCGGGGCGTCGATGTGCTGGCCAGGGTCCAGCGCAGGGCGGCCATCCGGAGCGCTTGTGCGTATCGCACAGTCTCCTACGACGCCGTACAGGTCGTCGCGCGGACACCTCCGATCGATCTTCTGGCGGTCGAGCGCGCTTCCGCGTACGACGTCAGAAGGGGGATCCGGCCGGCAGCGGAAGGACGGCCTTCGGGGACTCCGGCAACGTCGGGCAACCCGAGAGCCGCGACAATGGAAGAGTGGGCTAGGCGGGTAGTGTATTGGGACGCCCCGGTCGGAAGCGGCCGGGACTGGACTCGGACACTCATACCCCCCTCGCTACTCGACCGATGGGTGAGGAGGTCACACGGTGAGATAACGTTTCATCTGACCCAGCTGCTAACGGGGCACGGCTGTTTTAACGGTTTCTTACACCGTATCGGCCGTGCTCCGGAGAGAGGGTGTTCGCACTGCGTACCACCCGACTCTCGCAGCGGGGAGGATGACGACGCGTTTCACACACTCGTTCGCTGCGAGGCGTTCGAGCGGGCCAGAGACGACCTTATTCGCGTTATAGGTCGTTTCCGGCCGCGCGATCTCGTCGCCCATATGCTGGAGTCTCCGGCCAATTGGGAAGCGGTGACTCGATTCGCATCGGCCGTGATGGGCGCGAAGGAGGAGGCCGGGCATGTGAGGCAGTCGCTACAAGGGGTAGCTCCATCACGCCGATGGAAGAGGGGGCGGGCAGCAAGGGCCCGCCCGTAATTAGAGTTTCCATGTAAGGGGAGGAGCGGCATGTATTGACCTGCTGCTTCTCCCTGGTTTGTCTTAAAATGTACATACTTTATGTAAGGGGTGGTGTGGCCGGGGATTGTCCGGTCACCCACCCCAGTGGAATATTGTTGTACTTCTTGAAATAAACGATGGCGGCCCACTGCCCCAAGCACTACTGAACAGGTATTCAGGGCAGTGGGTGTATTGCCGATTTCTGATGGGAAAAAAAAAAAAAAAAAAAAAAAAGGTTTTGGTAACGACTTCGAATAAGCTTGGATCAATGTCAACGTCTGGTATTTCTGCTGAGATCACTGCATCAATTTTCTCGGGTGTAATTCTATCAATCAACCAAATCAAAACGTTAGGTTAGGTTAGGTTAGTACTCGGCATTGATGTGTGCTTTGAATGTCTTAGAGAGTAATGGTGAATACGGTACAACCCAATGATCATCGACTTCAATGTCATTGTTGCGCATGATTAGAGTGATGAGTTTGCCGCCATCTTCAGTTGATCGTCGACGATATTGGAGATATCCATCATTGCCAGTGATAATTTCGGCGTGTATGTCTCTTGGATAGCGTTTCTTGCATTTTTCTTCCTTCATGCATGGAGATTTGTTGTTGATTGCTCAACGTGAGCCATGAATCATGTTTTTGGTAACGACTTCGAATAAGCCTGGATCAATGTCGACGTCTGGTATTTCTGCTGAGATAACTGCATCAATTTTGTCTGGCGTAATTCTATGAATTAACCAAATCAAAACGTGTGCATGCGGCAATCCTCTTTTCTGCTATTCAAAGGAATACCTCCAACAACCTGTCTCACCAAAAACACGATACTTGTAAATGAAATCCATAAAATATTTTAATTTTTATTTGAACACACGTGCAATGATGTCATGGCAATTCGAAAATGATTGTCCAGGCAATAGAAGTTCTCTAGTTTCATCTCACGTAGGATTGCACGTGAATGTTATGAAAAATCCGGACAGTCGTATGCGCAAACGTAAGTCATTGTATCTTGTGCGTATTCATACATATGTCGTGGGCTTCCTCCATATGTAGCCGGAAGTATGACAATTCTGGCAATTTCACATTTCCACCTGCGCAGCACATTCCTGGATTTTCCTTTAAATTTCAATGCACGGCAAGATTAGCATAACTTGTCTATTTTTCCAATGACGACACTTCGTTGGCAACTGTAATCACATTCCGCATCGTAATGGAATGCAGCAAGATCAAATTCAACGTGCAGCGTCCGTCTAGATTGATTATAGTGTTCTCTTCTTAAAGTCCGACTTGCTGTCCGTTGGTCAATAGTATAAGTCAAGCGGACTTGAGCAGTTCATTCTCGGTCGGTTTCCAATCGTGATGCTTGTTGCTCAGTTATTTCGGAAGCTCGAAAGGCCATTATCGGAAACTTTTAAGAAACAAAAACCATCCCGGGACCATGCTGAGTACGTAGGAAAAACCCTATCAAAATCCATCCAGCGGTTTGGTCAGGCATCGATAACATACAGACACCAATTTATTTATATATAGAGGGTGGCTCTCTACTCGATGCATTAATTTCACTAGTGCATTCTATGTTCAAAATGGATGAAAAATTTTCATATAAACCATTGTCCGATTCCCAATCGTTTGACAGTCATTTCGGTTTTTGTGATTTTTCAGTACATCCCGACTTTTACCCAATAAATTCCTTGTAGCTCAAAAACTATTCATCACACAAAAACGCGATTATTACCATTGGAAAGATTATTAAATATCCTTTTAGGTCTTTACTAGCAAGTATGATATTATAATTATTTGGCCCTGTGCACCTGCCCAAATATCAAAATTTTTAAATTTCCACATTTCTTGAAAATTTCAATGTTGTAAAATTATTGTACAACATCGTACTGGGACGTGTAAATTTTTACATAATGTTCCTCAATAACTAAGATTTCCAACGATATGTTCATTTTTGATGTTTAAAAGTTCTGGGAATAAATTAAGAGACTAATATCGTGAAAGCGTATGGTTGGGAGAGAGGAGGGAGTGTGGTAGGTGGAGGTGAATGGTTAAACTATTTCAAAAATATCAACTTTTTTTATTCCATGTAAAGCAACTAAAATCAATGTCTGTAGTGGTGCTGACCTTTTTTCAAACAACTGTTAGCTTTGAACTAATCTACGCTCATTTCTAAGAAATTTGGGAATGCTGATAAAGAATTTCTTAAAAAATCGTCTGGCTGTTAGTTTGACACTTGCCTGTTATTCAAATAAAAATCGGTTCTGATTAGATAATTACAGACGTGTGTTGTTCCTTGTGTATATGAATTGCGATGGTCTTATTTCGTAATTGGGAATATGCTGATATGATGTTAGTTTATGGGTATTGTGCAGGAAATGCCGCGGCGTCTCGTCGCGAATACCAACGCTGTTACCCTGAAAGAAGGGTCCTCAACGCCCGCACGTTTGTCAGTGTATATCAGTGCCTTGTGAATAATGGAACGTTTCCAACTAACAGTCGTTTAGTTGGTAACTATCAACAGGATGTTGGCCTTAATGAAGCAGTGTTGAGCCGTTTTCAAAACGATCCTCGTACAAGCATTCGGACAATTGCCCATGAGTATGGAGTATCTCGAAGGTATGTTTCAAATATTTTGAAAAGGGAAAAATTTCGTCCGTTTCATTTAACTCCTGTGCAGCCACTGCAACCACAAGATCCTGCACTATGAATAGAATTTTGCCGATGGATAGTTCAGCAAGACCATGGAGACTTTCTTCATTCAATTCTGTGGTCGGTTGAATCTTCATTTATCCAAGATGGAGTTTTCAACATGCACAATGAACACTACTATGCAGAAGAAAATCCACGACAGACTCGTGATTTACGCAGCCAAGTGCGATTTACAGTGAATGTTTAGGCAGTACTTCTCGGCAATTATCGGCCCTTTCCTTGATCTTCCTCCCATACTAGATGGACAACAATATTTACATTTTCTAACCGAGGTTTTGCCACAGTTGCTTGACAACGTACCATTTTTTTTTTTTTTTTTTTTTTTTTAATCGGCAATACTCATTAATTTCCCCCCGGAACATTCCTCCGGAACCTCTTCAGGAGGAAATCAATGCCGCCCTCGTTTATTGATTTTAACAATTTCAAATTACATTGTCAAAAAATTACATCATTAATATATATAAGCTCATTTACATTATTGCTTAACCTACTGAACTAATATACAACTTTAACCATAATTACATTAATATATATGAACTCATTTATAATATAATATTGCTTAACCTACTGAGCTAGTTTACAAATTTAACCATAATTACATCATTAGTATGTATGGACACGCTTACAAATTTAAATATTAGTGAACCTTAATTTTTATATTGCTTAACCTAACGTAAAACGCCTTTCTGACTAGAGCGCGACTGGTGGTGGTTCAATTCCCTTTTCCCGATCCGGCTCTTCTAGCCCGCCGATCTCGAGTCACGTACGGTTCTCGTTCCCGGATGGCTGGCCTTGTCTCAGGCGCTCCTCGCTCTCTCTTGCCATCATGATTCTCCTTACGAGCGAGGAGATAACCGCCCAATTAGTTGCCGACTGAAGCATGGTTTGGACCATGTTCCCGGCACTCAGATTTGTGACATCCAGCTGAGCGCACGTGGCCCTCCTCCAATTCTCCCAAGCATCGCAATAAAACACCGCGTGCTCGGGATCGTCAGGGGAGAAACCACATTGCGCGCAGCCGTCCGACTCCTGTAATCGGAATCTCGCGAGGTACGAGGCGAAGCACCCGTGGCCCGTCAGGAACTGTGACAGGTGGAAAGACACCTCCCCGAATTTCCTCGATAGCCACGGGTCCAGCGCTCCAATTATGCTGTGTGTCCACCTGCCCTGGCTGCTCTCGTCCCACTCTCGTTGCCACGCCTTCACCAGGTCCGTCCTGGCGTCGGTTTTGCTTTGGCCACCGTGTATTTTCGTACGTTCGATGGCCAAAAGGCGGATCGGCGGGATGCCGGATACCACCGCGGCCGCGGCGTAGGATACTGTCCTATAGCAGCACGCCGTCCTAAGCTGCGACCGACGATGGACCGACGCCATGGCTTTCCATCCCTTCTCCTGCATGGAGTCGGACCAAAATGGTGCCGCGTACAACAATATAGCGGTCGTGACGCTCGCCAGAAGACGCCGGGATTTCTGGCGCGGGCCCCTAAGGTTGGGCATAAGGTAGCTCAACTGTTTCGCCGCCGATGCTGCCCTGGCCGACACCAGTTGGGCGTGTTCAGCGAAGCCCATTACCTTGTCAACCTGGACACCCAGGTATCGAAGGCTCGGTTTGGATCTGACCACGATACCGTCACACGTCACCGCCATCTCGTTGCGGACTCGCCTCCTTGTGATTACCATCGCCTCCGACTTCTCCGCCGCCAGGCTTAAGCCGTTGTCAGACATCCATATTTGGATAAGCCTGTACGCCTCCCCCAGGCTCTCCTCCAGGAGCACCGGCACGGGAGCCGTCGAAATCACGGCGACGTCATCGGCGAAGGCGATGATGTCCACGCACGAGGGGAGCTCTATCCTTAGTAGTAGAGGTTTTGCCACAGTTGCTTGACAACGTACCATTAGCGACAAGGCAACGTTTGGTTTTCTAGCATGATGGGGCTCCCGCACATTTTAGTCGGGAAGTAAAAGAACACCTCAATCAGATATACCCAGTCTGGATTGGTAGAGGAGGTACTGTTACCTGGCCTCCATGTTCGCCAGATCTCACGTCTATCGACTACTTTCTTTGGGGGTACATGAAGCAAGAAGTATACCATAGTCGAGTGGAAACGGTCGAAGAATTAAGAGCACGGATAGAAAAAGCAGCTGAGAACGTTAGTATTACGCAAAATATCAACTCTGGAGGTAACTGTTAGAGGATTAAGGAAGAGAGTACATGCGTGTCTGCGAGCAAATGGCCAGCACTTCCAACAATTATTACATTGATACCAGATGATAATAGTTGTTTGAAACAAAGTCAGTACCACTACAGACATTGATTTTAGTTGCTTTACATGGAATAAAAAAAGTTGATATTTTTGAAATAGTTTAACCATTCACTTCCACCTACCACACTCCCTACTCTCTCCTAACCATACGCTTTCACGATATCAGTCTCTTAATTTATCCCCAGAACTTTTAAACATCAAAAATGAGCATATCGTTGGAAAGCTTAGTTATTGAGGAACATTATGTGAAAATGTACACGTCCCAGTACGATGTTGTACAATAATTTTACAACATTGAAATTTTCAAAAAATATGGAAATTTAAAAATTTGAAATTTGGGCAGGTGCACAGGGTCAAATAATTAATAATATCATACTTACTAGTAAAGACCTAAAGAGAAATTTAATATTCTTTCCAATGGCAATAATAACGATTTTGTGTGATGAATAGTTTTTAAGCTACATGGAATTTATTGGGTAAAAGTCGGGATGTACTGAAAAATCACAAAAACCGAAATTACTGTCAAACGATTGGGAATCGGACAATGGTTTATATGAAAATTTTTTATCCATTTTGAACATAGAATGCACTGGTGAAATTAATGCATTGAGTAGAGAGCCACCCTGTATATATAATCCATATACAATTGCTTAAAATTAAACTAATAAATTAACACTTATTTGATGAACTTTAGGATTTTCATTCAATTTAAGCGAGTAGTAGGCAGTGGCGTCGGAGAAGGCGTCTTCAGAAACGTATTATACTTTTTAATATTCTAGTAGTTTATTATTATTATAATATAGAACATAATCATTTTTTTGTTTTTAACTATTTTCCTTTATATTGTCAATATTTGGAAATAATTAGGCATATAAAACATTTTGCTTCTTACGAATTAATGACAACTGTTAGCAGTGAAAATTATATCTTAAATGATATGAATGATTTTCATTGTCCTGTCTACAGAGCTAAAGCAATATTTTGATCCCAATATAAGTCTGTAAATAAGAGTAATAAATAAAAGTGTTATTGCTATTATTTTCAAATTAAAAGAAAAAAATCTCTTACAGTGGTTAGTAAAGAAATAAAATAAATGGTCAAAAAAAGTTTACTCCTTTTCTTTTAATCCAAACCTAATTACAACCAAAACCCTATTATTTTAGTGTCTTTCCACTTAGAGCTATGTATATTTATAATTTGTATGCATTTTTTTTTTTAAAAAGAATCTTGGTCGATAGGCATTGTAGCTCAACGATCACAATAAACAGTAGTTAACAAGAAAAACAAACCAAAACCAGAAACAATAACAAACAAAACACAAGATAATATTAACAGTAATAATCGTGCTCTTAGAATATAATAAGAAAAAACAGGAAAGAAGAAAAAAAAAGTACAGGATGGGCCACGGGAATAGGGACAAAAATAGATAAACATAACTCAGTATAGTTTAGACGTTCAAATATTTTATTAATATTTTATTGTATGTAAATAAGTGCCATTTTATTTTTTAAAAATAACATCAGGCATATGATACCCATGTTTTTTGTAACATAAAGCAAGTCGATCCAAAAAATTTGAACGTAATGAACTCAAGTGCCCACGTAAACATTCTTTTTTTTTTGGAAACATACAAATATTAGATATTTAGACATATCCAATATAATATTTAGATTTGTATGAATCATTTCAAATTTCATTATACACAGAAAATATTATAGTGTATATATTTTACGACTGATTTTATTCAGGATTTATTATTATTCGAAGTTGTAAAAATACTACTAATATTTGTTATTAAAATATTATTTTCTAGCATTTCATTATATTAATAGTTAATTTGACAACTTGCATTCTTTATTAATTTATCAAGTTAGATTAGTATCAATAAAATTCTCAAATAAAGTTCGATTTCAGTTGTCCTGTAGTGAACACTTTACAGGTCATAAATGATTTTATATTTTGTGCATCATAGATTATTACGTAACTACTAAAATGTTTTTTAAATATTAAAAACATTTTGGAAAATCGAATGTGTTTGTTACCAAGTCAAGTGTTTTTATATGTAATTTAGTACAGGTGTATTTACATTAATTACACAAAAAAGTAAATATCGAACATACAGTATCTAGGCGTACATTATTTTTCAACTGATTAAAGTCAGTCCTGTTGTTGACTTTTCTTGTTTTACGTCATTTTTTTTTTTTGTCTACCCAACGTTCTAAATCAAGTTAAAGTTGACCATATTCTTCACTGGTGAGTCTAGAATTTATTGTTTATTTTATTGGCCTATTACTTTTAGACTTTTAGGAAACTAAGACATTACCATAATGAATGATATTTAATTAGTACTATTCGTACTATCTAGTATTAATAATTAAAAGATTATATTATAATATGTACTATTTAAAATCATATATTAATTAATAATCTATTATCAGTGATAATCTAAATGTTTTGATATATTAAAGCAATGTCAATAAAAATATTTATATTTTCAGTTTCAGTATGCAAAAAGTGAACTTTTTTGTATTTATTACATTACTGTCAAATGTAATTCAGGGCGAACTTCCTGGTAAGATATTTGTTCTTCTAAGAACTATGCAATAAATAATAAATAATTTGATTTAAGTACGAGTAAGAGTAAACCATCGTGAGGGCACGCTAGACGCTAATGAGTTATATGCTTTGTAGCCAATCGTTTTTGTAATACTTATATTTTTATCAACGATACATATTTAATTATAATTATTTTAACAAAAATTATTTTTATCTTGATAACCGTTATGAAATTCATTCAGATACAAATAAATTATTTGTTTCATAGTTATAAAAATTTTAATTGTCTCTATAAAATTGCATACCTCGTAATTACTGTTTGACATGGTATCAGAGAACTAGTGGTGGTACCGTGTTATCTGGTTTATTTTCGCTCAACGATTATGTATCGCCGGTGCACGTGAACAGTTCTTTACCACTGCACTGTATACACACGTGGCGTGAACAGTGCGCAAAGTCGCCGGACTTCTTACTTCCTTTTACGACGGGTCATGTCGTATCGCGGTCGACGAAATTTGCTCAGAGTGACTTGTGGCGCTGTGTTTGGCTTATACCGACATTTCATCGGCGACGACGTTTCATTGGACCGTCGGCATATTCTAGATAGCGGATCAAGACATTTAGTTACACTGTCGATTGGTGATATCTTTGTTGAAAATTATTTGTCATATATGAGTTGTGTTTTTACTTGTATTATTGTATTTCTAATTTGTTAAATTGTCAATTATAACATTACTTTTTGTAACGTCTTATTCAGCGTTTGTTTTCTTATATTGTATTACCCATCCAGTCACGTAACCAAAATTTTTTCAACAGGGGGCCAAACATTTTTGGCCCTCATTGACTAGAGGCACTAAAAACTATCTAGATATGTTTGTCAGTGAAGGGAGGGGATTAGGTTTAAACTATGTGTTATTTATTTGTTCCAATGCTTTTCAAAGTTCAAGTACATTAGTATTTATTAGTAGTACACAAATTCAATCATCAATTAATTATTTTTGTTATAAATGCATTTTAATACATCAATAGTCGTCTATTTTTGTGTTTCCTTCCAAACCTATCCACAAAATCGTCTTAACTTAGCGATTTGATTTTGCAATTAATTTTTAAATCCTAAACTAACATATTAGATAAAGACATTTTAATAAGTAAATACGTTGTATAATATAATAATAAAAAAAATATTTATATAAAAACAAAACAAAATTAAACAAATCTTTATATTCCTTGAACTAAGTAGGTATAAATACTATTATATATTAGCATATTACCTGTATATAATAATATAATTAAAATTTCTTTAAAATTTGTATTCATGAAAATTTAGAAAAACAATTACTTGTACCATCAAGACATAAGTGGATATTTACATTCTATGCGAAATATATGAGTTTTTTATTATCGAACGGCTCATTCGTTTCTTTCTCTGAAACGTTACCATCACCCAATAAATCAAAAATTCCATGTTCAAGTAACCCTTTAGCCATTTAGTAAGAAAAATAAATAATAAAATAACAATAATTAAGTTATATTAAAATATTTTATAAATATCATGATGATGTACAAGCATTTAAAACGAGTAATGGGAGTAATAAAAATAATATTTATGGCACACGAACGAAGTGACCACTACAAAATACGAGCGTTATGCCCCTATATCCACTTAAAGAGACACGTACAAAATATATGATAAAATTAGTTTTATCAAACGGAACAGTGTGAGGATTGGTTCAAAATACTTCGACGTTTGTCCACAATAGAGAAATAAATTAAATAAGGAAATACCACCAAGGGTGATTTTAATATACAAATATTTAAATAAAAAACTACTTTCAAATAATAACGACGAAATAATATCAGATAAAAATGTATATATTTCTGAAAATCCAATAAAATATTATTTATATAATTATTTTGCGGATTCTACAGGAATTTTCCAGCAAACTCAATAATTGACTAAAATTCATCAACACCGTTTTTATAATAAATAAAATATTGTTGTGTCTCTTATAGAGGACACTAGTTCTGAAATGGTTAATACAAATTTTGTTAAACATTTTTCCGGGGGTGCCAGTTAGAGGCCAATGATTTTATTAGGGGTGCTTGGCACCCTCTGTCCCCTCCCCACTGCTTGTAGTTACGTGCCTGTACTCATTGTTGATACTTATTGGCAGACTAAATATTGAATTTGTTTAAAAACAATTTGGTCGCCAAACACACACATTTAATAACAATGAAATCCATAGTTTAACTATTGCAACTTAATCCATCATTGGTTTAATGGTATAAAAACTCACAATTCATAATCCATAATAACTATATTCATATGTATACTAATAAAACATAAATTAAAATACTAAGGGTAAATAAAATTGAAACAAAAACAATATTTAGTGAGATAAGTGTTTTTTTTTTACAATATTTTATTGGTAATAGTTGATTTTTATTTTCATGAAAATGTATATTATTATAACATTTCTAAATATACATTTGTCAAATGGCTAAAATTTTTTATACTTGTCATAACTGGTTTAAAATCACAATTTAATGAAAGATTTTGAGTCTTCATAATTGCAGAATCCATGTACATTAATTTCTTCATTTACTTTAAAAATATCATTTTTGATCTTTAAATTAAATTTCATCACTGTATGCACACATATTTTAGTTGTTCTCACAGATTTTTAAGATTAAAGCCAATGTAGTTCCATAATTGTAATTTTACTATATATTCTTACCTAACTATAATAATAATAAAGACTCAAGCTGTATCAGCCGACAATAGTTACTGTTGCCATAAGTATCCAAAAGTAAGGTTCCCAAAAAATTACAGCCGCACGGGAATGTGCTACGTGAAATCCGGCAACACCGCTGCGCGCGGTTGTTCCTCACTCTCTATTCCACGCGGCCGCGCTTCGTTCCGCCGCTCAGTTTGGGTAGAGCAGCCGTGCGTGATGAAGGTGCCTATTGTTGATCCCGGCAAGTGCGAGATACGATCAGTTATTCGGTTTTTGAATGCGAAAGGGATTCCACCCGTGGATATTCATCGCCAGTTGATGCAAGTTTATGGCGACAAGTGTATGTATGTTCAAAATGTCCTAAAATGGTGCTGGGAGTTTAGTGACGGTCGGAAGAAGGTCCACGATGAAGAACGAAATGGAAAACCTTTAGTTTTGGTAGCAGTTGTCGAGATGGTCGAACGTTAAATGCTCCAAAACCGAAGGTTCGCCGTCCGTGAACTTTTTGATCGGATTCCAGGGAGTTCTTACGATACAGTTGAAAGAGCATTGACTGAAAAATTGGGGTATCGCAAGTGTTGCGTTCGATGGTTACCGTGTATGCTGACAGCACAAGGAGCAACAGCTTGACTGTGCTCGCCAGTTTTTCCAAAAGTGTGAAGACGACAAGGAAAGATTGTTGGACTCCATTGTTACGGGTGACGAAACGTGGGTGTTTCATTTCACTCCCGAAACAAAAGAAAAATCCAAACAATAGCGTCACTTAGGGTCACTAGTCGTAAAGAAGTTCAAACAAACTCCCTCGGCTGGCAGTCATGGTCACTGTTTTTTGGGATCGGAAGGGGATACTGCTCATCGATTTCATGACACCTGGGATAACAATCAACTCAGACAGTTATTGTGAAACACTAACAAAACTCAAGCGAGCTATCCAGAACCGCCGGAGAGGACGACTGACACAAGGTGTAACGCTGCTTCACGATAACGCCCGACCTCACGTTTCCCGTCAAACTCAGGATCCTTTCGAGAAATTCAAGTGGACCGTCATGCCCCACCCACCTTACAGTCCAGACCTCGCGCCAATAACTACCATTTGTTTCCCAAATTAAAGGAACACTTGGGTAGCCCACGCTTCGAGCGACGACGAAGTCAAAGAAGAGGTGATAAGCTTCCTCAAAGGGTTGGCGGCTAAGTTCTACGACATGGGTATACAGTAATTGGAGCACCTGTCTACAAAAATGCTTAGAAAAAGTTGGCGATTATGTTGAAAAATAGAGCACAATTTCTTCTTTCCAACGATGTACATAATTATGAGAATAAACTATGTTGTGTCTTCGTAAAAATGAAGGGAACCTTACTTTTGGATCAATCCTCGTACAGGACTTTATATATTTATGGTCAAATAGCAGAGTTTTAGCTTTAATATTTTTAGAATGATCAATATGAGAATCACAGAGTTCATATTTAGATCATAACTTTATCATAGTTTATGTGTATTCAATACTGCTCTTATATCCAATAATATAAAAAAATGTGAAAATCTAGAAATAAATTTTCTTTTAAAGGAATACAAAAAAAAAAAAAATATCTAATCATTTTTTTTCAGATTTTAGTGTAAACTCTTTGTTAAATTTGATTAATGATGAACGTGAATCACGCCAAATGGATAAATTGATATTAGACCAAAATGTAAGTAGTATATTTATTTATCTTACAGGTGCAATCAAATATAAACGTTATAATAAAATTATGTTTTGATACTTAAAAGTTTTTAAATTAAAGTAGTAATCATTTTATTATTCATAGGTATTAAAATAGTATAAAGTTAAAATAATTATTTGTACATTCAGGAAGAAAACGTCTTTAAAAAGAATATGAGTTTTCTCTGGTTATTTTAGAAAAACATTAAGATAAAGGAAAAATTATACGAATGCTATTTTCATTGTTCCATTACGCCAGTTCGATTACTTGTCATTTTCAAAACATTAGTCAAACGTTCCAATCACATTTTCCTCATTGGTCTTCTTTTCACTTAATATCTAAAAATGAATAACAAAAAAAAAACGCATAAATTGTGGAACTGATTAATATCAATCAATTAAATTATTGCAAATTGTAATAACCAAACTTATCTTATATGAACATTTATTTTTATATCTTTTACTTTGTGTTAAAGGCTTATATTTTTCTCTACATTATTTCCATTTAAATATATATATAAGTGTAAGAATTAATATAATATTCTACTATATTTTTCTAAATATTGGAGTGGTAGATAATAATTTCATTGGATATTAAAAACATAAAAGTATTGTTTTGATTAAAATGTTGAGGCAAACCAATGCATCAATACAATTTCATATTTCATCTTAAAATAATTTTTTTTTAAGATGACTTTAGAAGCGCAAAACTTCGCAAACAATTTTAACAATGAGAAATTCATGAGCAAATATGTTCCTACTGATGATAATAGAAGAATGAGAATATATTATATAGTACATAAATCTAATGAAGCACATATTAGGCTGACTTCAAAAAAGGTTTTTAATTATTGGCTTAGACAAGAAAAATCCTACGATAAAGAAATGAAATTAATAGGTAAATTATATCTATATATATATATAAGAGTGAGAGAGAGAAAACTGCCACATGATTGTTTTTTTATTTCAGAAAACCCGTGTAATATTATTTGGAAGGACACAAAAAAAATTGGTATTGGATATGTGACTTTGGAAAATAATAGTGTGGTCATTACTATTTATGAACCCTATAATTATGAGTGGGAACCATTATAATATAAACAATTCTCTTTCTATTTACTGCATGCACAATTGCAAAAAATCTAATGATAGATACCATTTATTAATTAGTACATTTATTTTACTTTATCTATTTTTAAATTATATTTATTGCTTTCATTAATATGTCAAGAAAAGTATATTGCTTTTATTAATTTATTATTAGATTTTAAACAATATTGAACATAATCTAAAATATTATGTTTAATATTTAGTATTTATAAGGGATTTATAATGTTAAATTAAATTTAAATTACATATTAAAGGTATACCATATACTAAATATAAAGCTAATTTTAATTTGGGGTTTCAATAAAATATGTTTAAATGTATTTAAATTTTTAGTATTTAAAAGCGTTGAATTTATATTAATTGTATTCCTCTAAATTATACTCAAAGTACAATAATTTTTCAATAATTCTTTTGTAACTTTTAATTTTTAAAGAGTACTAATTGAAAATAAATTATTATGTCATCTTTTCTTCATAAACAATTCATAATCTTTTTTTTTTACAAATACATATTTGCTGTTTATTTTCACAGAGTTATTTCTATTGATAATACTTTATACTGAACAAATAGTTCACACGGATCGTAAATAATGACAATGTCAAACTGAACATTCCTAATGAATAACCTAAATAGAACAAACTTTACACAACATTTAAATCTTTTAGTTATTTTTTAGAAGAAACCAATTCTGGTTATTTTTTTCATTAATATTTCCAGTTACTGTCATTGATGTTTTTTGACATGATTTTTATGAGGAAATAACTTAAAAGCAAATTAAAAACTTCGTAGAAAAACTGCAAGCTTGGATCCTTAGATGCTATTACCAATATATTATTCGTTTCTACTTCATCGATATCGTGTAACGCTTTAATTAAAATACTGCCATACAAAACTCATCACCAATTTGTTTAGAGTTCCCCGGTGGTGAACTTTTAAAACATGTCACGGTAATCACAAAAATTAAATATGTTCAATATAGTCAAACTAATGCAAAGTGAACATATGAGGGGTCTAGTTTCAAAGTGTGCAATCTCCAATTTTCATGAAAAATGAGATAGATATCGTTTCATATGCATTTTTCAGCGCTGAATTCGAATAACTCACTATTTTCAAGTAAAATGTCCAAAATCCAGTACATTTTTAAGCTTGAAAACATACATTCTCATTTGACAAGTATGATTCAATCTCCAACACGTTTTATGCATTATATTTACGTTTAATATTCTGTCGCGACTGTCACTACTGTTTGAGCCGGGTACAAACAATATTAGTTTGTGGTCCCGACGTCTCATTATTAACACTGAATATAACTTAGGAATTGGCACACCTCGGACTGACGTTTGCTAAACATGCTTACAGCTGACTGAAAAAATTAAAAGTTGCAATGATTTGGATACCAAGACCACCTTATTGACAGAGATAAAGGTGCATAAAATGAGAGCAGAAGCATTTTTCAAAATTTTAAGAGAACCTGAGGAAGGTGTCATAATTTTTTCGTGTAATTGTCAAAAAAATCAGGTTCTGCCGAAACTTTCTGATCAACAAGCGTACTATTCTCGACAAATTTACATGTATAACTTTACTGTCGTGAGAGGCAGTTCTAAAAGCAAATTAAATCCCACTACAGTCACCTCTTTCTGCTGGACTGAAAATGAGTACAACAAAGGTTCAAATAAGATTGTTTCTTGTATTTATCATATTCTGAAACCGTTAGATTTTACTAATATTCATACTATTAAGCTCAAGTGTGATAGTTACGTGAGCCAGAACAAAAACACTACACTAATTACAAAGTGTTGCAACTGGCTCGCCAAACAAAATGTAATTTTAAAAATTGAAGTTATATATCCAATAAGAGAACACTCTTATATTCCTCCAGATCGGATCTTTGGTAACATTGAAATAGATTGATCAAACAATTGAGATCTGGGTGGTTACCATTTTTTAGTACACCAATGACTGGAGACTTTGATTTACTTTTATCATTGTAATACAAAATATTTTTATCTACGTTTAAATAATTATCTTTATTTTTTTTTTACGGCTTGTCCTTGCCCTCTCTAGTTTTCAACTATCATATTTTCATTATCACTAAATGTAGAATACTTGTTTATTTTTTGTTCTTTCTTATATTTGTTAATGTATATTCTATATGTTCATTACATGTAATGTTTTCATTTAATTTTGATGATATGGCATTAATTCCTTCTTTGATTTTATCATTCTCATCTTCAGTCTTATTCTCAATTTTCTTTTTTTGTTCTGAACCTAAAATTTTTATTGATCCTAAAATGTCATTAATGTGTTCTTCAACGAATTCATCTACACGTATCGGTAATGCTTTATGTTTAAAAGTACGATTTTTTTAAGTCATTAAACAAACTCTCTGAAGAAGCACTAGTTTCTGTTATTTGTCCGTATTTGAAAATGGAAATCATTTTCAAACAGCAGACCAACATGGAAGAAGCTTACAAAATTCCAATAGCTTTTTAGCGATTGTAGGGGAGTGTTGCATATTATCATGGTTACCATTCATTGTATTAGAATTTGATTCCATCAAACATTCATCGTAGATATTTTTTACAATTTTTTGAATATTATTTTCGTTTGTTATCGTTGTTAATGAAAGAATGTCTTCGGAATCAATTGCTTCTTAATTGTGACTATTTTCGTAATTTAAATATATGTTGTCTTCTGGTATAATCACATAACTTGAAATTCTCTTTTTAAAATACATTTTTGCTTTCTCACAGGAATTCGGTATACCTTCTGAATTAAATCCATCTTCATCGTTGAGTGCAACAGTAAAAATACAGTTTAATAAATATTTTATATCATTAAAATTAACACTTGCTATTACCAAACCAATAGATCTTAAATAAAAGTTTTTTATTCTAAACGTTGAATTTTTAATTTCTGGCCACGAACTTAATTGTTTCATTGTGTGATTAAAATCATTTCTCAACATACAATTAGGTTAGTGATTCACTAAAATAAGTGATGAGCATACGTTTAAATATTTTGACAAACTTGAGTACTGAGTAAATTACTTAACTACAGCTATCATTAGAGCTATAGATTAATCTGTCACTACAATTTTAGGAACAGAAATTTTATTTCTAATCCACTCAGTAAGCCAGTAAGTTATTGCATTATTATCATGCCTTTCGGATAGCATATGCGCAACCGTAAATTGGGATTGATTTTTATAGTCCTTAACAGCGATTTGATATAAAAAAATTGATGAGGTTTCTCTACCAGAAATCAATCGACACTTGGAGACTACACCTCCAGTAGCATCAATAGTGATTCTAATCTCATCATTTTGTTTTGCATATAATCTATATATGTTGAGTTCGGCTACTATCCAATAGTGCACAAAAAACGATCATATCCAATATCATTAATTATATTGTTATATGGAACCGAACATTTTAGAATAGATAATGCCATTATTGGATCATAATGTAATTGGTCTTTTTTTTACATTTATATTTCATTACTCGGAGTGCGTTTAAAGATGGCAAATGACTTGGTTCTACGTCTCCAAAATTCATCATTGCGTTGGCTTCTATTCGTCTTACATGCGAAGCAGACATATTTTGTTTTAGAATTTTAGTTTTATATTCATCTCGTTTTTCCCCAATAATACGTCTTTTTTTAGTATTATTACATTTTTTAAAAGAACCACTGTAGCTACAATTTAAAATTACACACATTTCTGGTGATGGACAATTCTCAACCAAACCTTTAAAAATACTATTGCAACAAGAACATTGCTCTAATATCTTTAAATATTAGTTACCCATAGGAAAAATTTTTGCGTACTTGTAAACTACTGGACAAGATTTGTGTGTTTGTTCAAAAAAATGACTGTGAATGACATCGGTCCATACGTTGGGAGTCAAGACATCATAAGATCGAGAAGCATTATTCCTGTCAGACCGAATATATATTTTGTTTGGTGTATAAATATTCTTCCATTCCTCTTTCGACAATGTAATATTAAATATTAATTTATCTATGTCGGTATCTGAATTTGATGATTCAAAACTTGAATTTTCATTATCAGTTTGTTTTTTGTTGATAAGATTTTATTGAAGAACATTACCATTATCATTATTCAATTTGGTTAAAACATCGAAGCGATTTTGAAGAACAATTGTGTACAAGTAATTAGGGGTTATTATGTTATTAAACTTTTGAAAAATTTCTGACCAACAAGTATGAGTTGGTTTGTTAATTTTTCCAGTTTCAGCGTCAAAAATAATTTTTTTTTCTCCAGTAATATATTGAGAAGTTTCTCTGAATCAAAAATCCATTTTTTTGGCATATTTGAAAACCATATATGAAATTCCTCATAATTAACAACAAATTACTATGTTATTTAAATTTTAATATTTAAAAAATATAATTTAGTTTTTTTATATATTATTATATATTTAATATGATGTTCTTGATTTCTTTTAATATGTTAATATTTTGTTACGCAATATTATTATTTTTCTTATATTTTAAATGACATTCTTTTGTATTATTAATAAAATTGTATTATTAATGTCAAATATTTTTGTTTTATTGTTGTGCCAATTTTAATACGTTTTATTTTGTACATAAACACATAATAAATTGATAAGATAACACATATAAGTTACTACTTCGAAAAAAAAGTAAAAAAGTAGGACATACACATAATATTACACATATGATATAATACATTATATTCTGGAGTCAACACAAATACTCGTAATAAGTAAGGTAAACAGTAAGGTAATATTCTTTTAACATTCTTTTTCGAAATATCAATAACATTATATTTTTACGTATAATATTTAGTAAAAATGTAATTTATAGTAATTTGTAGCAATATGTTCATGTAAAAAGTTTCTTGAATAAAATAAATAAAATACAATAGTCATAATGTTAACGTATAAATTAAAATGAGAACAAATATTTTTTAATCATGTATCAATATTCCGCCACTTTCGGAACCACCTAATATCTTTATTAAATACTTATATAACACAACACTATGATCGAAACAAATGAATTACAAACGATTGCTCCGATTTAAATTTGAAATTTGTGAAGTGGGGGTACATAATATGTTTTCACACCCCTACGGTAAAAGCGTTATAACTCGGAAACGGTGAGAGCACAAACGTCGGGGTAAAATGCACAAACCAGCACAAACGATTGCCCCGATTATAATTTGGATATACGAGGTGGGGGTGCTGAGCATGTCTCAAGCACCCCCACAGTGAAAGTGATATATCTCAGGAACGGTGAGTGCACAAACGTCGGGGTAAAGTGCACAAACCAGCACAAACGATTGCCCCGATTTCAATTTTAAATTTGTTAAGTGGGTGTGCCAGGGACATGGAGCTATTAAATTTAGCGTTGCATTTTACAATTTGTTTGTGGTTTGGTGTAATTACGTGTAATATTATCGACTCTTATATTGTGAGTTCTAACTGCCTGTCGGTTATCGGAATTACTGGTTGGACTCAATTGTGATTATCAAACGTCTTTGATTTATTGTCGTCGTTTTCATATTATTGTGTAATAAGCAATTATAAATCATATCAACCGATAATGTGGCTAAACCAATACTGTCGTAGAGCAGCTCATTGTGCGCCGGTGTATATCGTATACGCATAATTATTACTGTGTCGGTTGTTTAATTTGGTAGACGATGGAATTGCGTGTGAATATGCCACCTGATGGTGTCGATATACCAAGCATTACGCGTATACGCGATAGAGCTAGTTTTAAGCGTAATACGTATGCTTCCCATATTCGAACGGTCAATGGTTATGCGCCACAGGCTATGGAAGACAATTCGTTTACATCGCAATTTTTAGCTGCTGCGCAGGACATAGACTAATTATGGTTGAATTTTGTCGTAGAAGATGACGCCGTGCCTTGACACATCATGCGATCTAGTTTCATCAACCGACTATTCTAAAATAGTCTATCATAATAGTGACAATTTTCAAAATGTAATTATTTCTTTGTAAAATCCAGAAAAATTCATTTTACTGTACCGTAAATGCATTCGAATCAAAAGATTCGAAATTTTTTTCCTTTTAAATATTATTATCTATTTATACAATTATTGTCATGGTCATTGTAAACGCTAACGTATAAATTGTTAAAAATATGTACAAAATTAATTTTCTATAAATATTAAAAATTTATTTTGTTTTGGTTTGTATGACGTAATTGTTTTTATGAAAAAAAGAATCGCTTGTTGACAATTGTGTAGTTATAAAACCATATGATGTCCAATCTCCATGACAATAGTATGCAATAAATACATATAAACAAATTGTAGTCGACATTTGATTTGTAAATATTTCATTCTTTATTATCCATTTTTGTATTTTCACTACAGTAATAAATGTATAGTTTTGATTTTATAAATATGGCAGAAATCAATTCACTTTCATTGTATTTATCATTATTATGTATGTTAACGTATACGTCATATCAAATGAATTATCAGAAAACAGTGAACGTAAAAATATTCAAAGCGTACCGCGGTACGTATCTATATAATAATTTTAATTGATCCGACTGTATAACTTGTCAAAATTGTTGAACTAATGAAATGTTATTATATTAAATTTAATACAGTTTTAAACATTGGTTATATTTATAGGAATACATAGTCGATCATTATTGGGAATCGATGATACTAAAAAAGTCAACTCGTTGAAATTTCCGGAACTTTTGATTAAACAACATGAGAGTATGGATGAATATTTTAAAATCACCGACCATAACGATAAAGAAGTCCATAAATTCAGTAAATATATATATTTCTATTAGGGATTTTTAAAATTAAATAGATCTTTTGAATTGTTCGAATAATGATAATTACCGTAATGTTGACTTTTCGTTAATATTAATTTAAAATCTATTGATTTGTATGTTTTTGTCAAATACGTCAATGATATAATTATAATGTACACAACCGATGTGTTTGTGTAAAATATTGTAATATGAGTCACATTAGAAAAGCATTATTTTTTTGTATACGTGCCATATTTAGCGGTGTCAAACATCAACGAAGGTGTTGACTCGAAAGACAGATGGCGGCTTCCTCAGAAGATGGGGAATAATATAAACACGCTGTCTTCGCAACTTCTGTCCAAGAACATTTGGAGTTCACAAAGGTAAAAGAGACGGACAGGCTTGCAGTTGTCTAGAGATTTACATGTTTTGTCGTTCATCAGAGATGGACGAGTCTCGCTTAGAGACAAAGGGTTTTATCTGCCTTCCAAGAACAGACGTGTTTTGCCGTCATTTAAGAATAGACAGGCTTCGCGCTTGAACAGGGACGAGCGGATTTCGCCGACGTCTAGTACAATGAGATCGGTTTCGCCATCTTCAAAAACCAAAAGAGGTCCACCGTCTTATACAAACAGAAGAGTTTCGTCAACGGCCAGTAACATACAAGTCTCGCCGTTATCCAGTGACAACATACCGGCTTATAACATAAAGACTACCAGTCAGAAAGATGACTTTCCTAAATTTTCGACGAACATTAGAATATCGTTTAGCGAAAGCACTGAAGACTATTTATTAGTGTACGACAATCATGGCATTATGCGATCAAACATCACAATTCATAGAAATATGCTAAAAATTAATCAATATTTAATGCAATCAGCGACGCAACCAGATACACTACGAGGTGTGGCTATTAAAAAATAATATTTTAACTCTAAAATCTTTTTATTAAAATGTTTAATAATTTTAACCCTTCACGTTTAATATATTGCTCCGTCTGTATTTTATATTAATTGAAACAATGTTGGAAATCCTTTTCTTGCAATGTATTTAATACCGTTGTCAACGAATTAATTATAAAAGGAATTTATATTCATTGATCATTTCCCCACAGCTAGAAGTTGACGTGTGCGCGGACGATTCATCCGGAATCGAGGACGAAATCCCTAACCATAAAATAACTTTGTTTACGGTTACTAATTGAGTATTTGTAACTGTCTCTGCAATAAAGACGTCTACGTATGTGATCTGGTTGCGTAAGCCCGCGCACGGCTCACCGATACCAATAGTAATTTATAGTAAAAATATATTTAAAATAAGTAAACAATATGTAATTAAATATTGTGTGTGTATAAAATATAATATTAGTTCCATGTACATTTTTTTTAATACAATATGTATTATGTGTATTATATTTAAAAAATAAAAATAAATAAATTATTTAAAAATATTATAAATTAATTTGGTTTTCCTAAATAGCGAAATTAAGCGTATCTCAGTTTTCCTATGACCAACAAGTGATAACAAACATACCCGAATCCCGAAAGAGGAAACCAAAAACATTACATGTTATAAGAATATTTTTTTTATGCTCAGCTAAGTTGCTAAAAAGTTAAGCCGATAAGGACTATGCTCAATAGGACACAGTCGCTTCGATGGTACAATTGACCCGTAACGATGATGATAAATATTTATTTCACATTTTAATATTTAGTATTTTTCCCTTAGAAATAACTAAGTGATTAATAAGCTTTTAAAATAGGTTTAAATATTAAATTTAAATCATTATATAATAGATCGAAAAAAAACTAAAATTAATCCGTTTTATTATTGTCAAAGTAAACAACTACATAAATTCGAAACTTATATATTATAAATTAAAATATTCGTTTTAATACTCTTCGTCATCTTATAAGTATAACAATTAATATCATTGGACTTAATCATCAATAATCTAAAATAATATGAATATAAGCGTCGAATTGAATAGTATTTCAATGAAACAATAACTATTATTTATATTATATTAATGACTAACTGATTAGATGTCCATTTGTATAATTTAATGCGTTTTGCTGTATAAGATTAAAGCGAAATCAAACATCATATTAAATATTTTTGACTATACAAATTTGAAATTGTTTTTCTCGACAACGTTCTTGAGAAACGTTTTTATCTAAATTACTTGAATAACAATTTTTTTTTTGTCATATAAAAATGACCATTTTTACTTTTATCGAGCACAGATAATAATTCAATTTCAATTTCAATTAAGGAAACATCTCGTCATCATCATGAAAATTATGATATAAATACTGATCATAATGTTGAGCTTGTCGTAGAAAAAAATAGCGAAATTATGTCAATGCCAAAGTCAGCAAAAAAAAAGAATGAACTTTCTGGACGTAGAGTAGTGGAGGTTTTCGCGTTTATTAAAGAAATCCAAAATAGTTTTTCTGATCATGGACCATTTGGATGTAGTTTTAAAGATATGGATGTAATATCAGAAATACGATTAAGATTACAAATTACAATAAACTTAAAGTGTAAAATATGTAATCTTGTGAAGTCAATTAAAACAAATAATTATTTTGAAAATTTCGGAACAATAAACATCAATGAGACTGCTGTTGTACGGACCTTATCGGCTGGAGCAGGTTATAGTCACATTTCCCAAATATTTTCCGGCATGGACATTCCAATTATGAATTGTAAAACATATAAACTTTATGAAAGTAGAGTTTCAAATAATTTTGAAAAAATAGCAGCTAAAATAATGTACAATGCAGCGATGGAAGAAAATAATTTAGCTATCGAGAATGGTGATGTTGATAAAGATGGTGTTCCCTTGTTAACATTTATATGTGATTGTAGCTAGGGGAAGAGATCGTACAGAACTATGTACAACTCTTCTTCTGGAACAGTAAGTAAATTAAAAATATATTCAATTACCATATGATTTTAAAATGCTGACTTTAATTTACGTATGTATACATTTTTATTTAGGCCATTATTATTGGTCAGCGGATAAAGAAAATATTGTTCATGGGTGTTCGCAATAAATATTGTCTTGTTTGTGTTAGAGCATCAAGTTCGAACAAAATACCCACGACACACGTTTGTTTTAAAAACTGGGATGAATCTAAAAGTTCGTCGGTCATAGAAGCGTCTATAATTGTAGAAGGATTTAAATTAAGCGAATCTATGTATGGAGTCCGTTATGCAAAATTTATAGGAGATGGGGATAGTAATGTATATAAAAAACTTTTAGAACAGAGACCTTATAAAAACCATACTGTTCAAAAAGTAGATTGTTGAAACCATCTATACAGAAATTTTTGTAATAAACTTAGAGATATAACTAAAAATAGAAGACACTTTATAGAGCATCGGAAATGTCTTAGTGGAAATATATTCAGACTACGGAACGCTATAGCTAAAGCTGTAAAATTTAGAAAAATACCCAATGATATTGCTGGTCTTAGAAGAGATATTGAAAATGCTCCTTATCACGTTTTTGGAAGTCATAGTAATTGCGATTCATATTATTGTCAAGGACCAAAAAAAAAAAAATGAAGAGAACAAGGTTCCAATAATGGTGACAAATGGTATATTTGGGGAAATACTTGCCATTATCAAAAGATTGTTGGTATAAACAAAATCTCTCATTCAGGATTTAGACAGTAATATAGTAGAAAGCTATAATGCAGTTGTAGCAAAATGTATTTCAGGTGAGTTATACATAAAAGAATATATGAAATACAAATAAACTAAAACTATCTTCGATATATTGATAAATAAAATTATTTTAGAGAAACATCAAATATTAGTACAAATTTTAAAGTTTTATTAATTATTATTATACTACAATTCAAAATTATGTATTTTATATATCATTCTAAATTCCAGTTGAGGAGGGTTAGGTTAGGTTAGGTTAGGTTAAAAAATGTAGTATATTCGTGGACAAAGAACACCCATACTTGGGAGCTACACCAGATGACTTAATTAATAATAATGGTGTGATAGAAGTAAAATGTCCAGCTTCAGTTGTAAATTTAACACCAGAAGAAGACATTTTACAAAAAAAATCACATTCTGGACATTAAAAAAATCTAGAGAAATAGGTGATATAAATACAAAACACAATTAGTACTAACAAATTCAAGGTCATCTTAATATATGCCAAAAGCAATATAGTCAATTTACTGAATGGACTCCTTAAGGTATAAAAATTGAAAAAAATCGAACACGATGAAATATTGTGGAAAAATATCATGATTGAAAAATTAAAATTTTTTTACCTTAACTGTATATTGCCAGAATTAGCTAATAGTCGATTTTGAAGGTCTATACCAATTCGAAATCCTCAGAAAATTATAGAAAGAAAACCAAAAAAATGAAAACAAAAACAATAGTTAAAAGAATCATTTTATTATAAACATTCATATAACATTTATATAAGAAAAAACATTACAGGTAAATTATGTGTACGGAAAAATATTATTTTTATTTATTTATTTAGTATATTATAGATATGGCAACAGTTTTTCTGTAAGTGGGAATATATAACATGGTCGTCTCGAGAAATCCGCCAAATATAAATTGTATAGAAGTTGATAATTATAAATTTGAAAAAGTTGACAATTTCAAGTACTTAGGCGTAAACATCAATGTCAAAAATGATATGCACATAGAGATAAACGAACGGATTATGAGTGGAAATAAGTGCTATTTCAGTATTATTAACCCTAACCCTACAATGCATGTTGTTGCTTCTCGGCAACAACCGAATATATTCGAGTTATATCATAAAATAAACGTGTATGATACAGGAGATTAGCTGTAATTACACCTAGACCATATTAGTTATATATAGAGTTACTTTTGATCCGTTAGATAGCAGTACATAATTCACAAAATTAATTTATTTCCCATGCGCCTGGTATAAATATAGTTCCACCATGAGAGGTTTTTCTATAATTATTTATGACAATTGGGGAGCTAATATCATTGAAACAAAAATATTATTGAATTGTTATGTTTATAAATAATTTATTTAGTTCAAAATAATAGGTAATAATCAATGTGTATATTAGTTATACGATAAAATATGGTTGTTGCTCAGAAGCAACAGTATGCATTTGACAATTTAACGCGTTGTGGTTCTGTGTTTATATTATTTATTTTACGCTTTGCGACTGCGTGTTTTTTTTTTTAAATTTTTGTGAGCGTTGTTGTGTAATATTCTTTTACTGTGTTAAAATGAGTCGAAAATTAGGAGACAGAGAAATTATACAACTTTTAGAAAATGAACCACCTTCTGGATCAGAAGACGAAATGGAAATGGACGATGAACAAGGTATGTCTATTGATGATGAACTAAATGATTTAGACAAATTTCTAGAAGATATTGAAGACGATCCAAACATTTCTTCTATAAATTTGCTAGATAGTAATTTAGATATTGATTTCGACTTAGCACAAACGGTACTTGTAGATGAACCTGATATTTTACCGTCTTTATCTCCTAACGCATCTAATAATAATTTAGTTTGTAAAACTTTAGATCCAATAAGACATACTAGAAAGAGAACCAACGTAGTAATTACACCTCCAATTGTAGTTTCTCATCCACAAAAAAAAAATACAAAAAAAAAAATGTCAGTCAGTTGGACACATGGCAAATTATCGTCACAAAATATAAACTTTACAGGAAATACAGAACTTTCCGATGAAATATTGAATCTAAAATCTCCATACCAAATATTTAAATATTTTTTTGATGACGATTTACTTGATCATATTGTTTATGAAACTATGCTGTATAGTAAACAAGTGGACCCGGATTCAAATTTTATAATAATTTCGAATGATTTTAAAAAATATTTAGGTGTTTGTATGTTGATGGGTTTAGCAAACATTTCTAATATTCGAAAGTATTGGTCTCCTAATTTAGGAAACCAAATTATTCAAGAAACTTTAAGTGTAAACCAATTTGAAAAAATTCGGAGGTTTATTCATTTCAATAATAATGATAATATACTTCCCAAAGATCATCCAGGCCACGACAGATTATATAAAATAAGACCAATAATGGAGACTTTAAAAAGAAAATTCAGAACTATCCCTTTGGAGGAATCGTTATCCATAGATGAACAATTATGTTCCACTAAAGCTCGGCATTATTTGAAGCAATATCTACCTATGAAACCACATAAGTGGGGATACAAATTTTTTGTTTTATGTGACGTATCTGGGTTTTCTTATAATTTTGAAATGTATAGTGGCCAAGAAAATACTACTGAAGGCAGATTGTCCTGGGAACCTGATTTAGGTGCTTCAAGTAATGTAGTTGTTAGATTATGTAGAATTATACCAAAAAAAATGAACTACAAAGTGTATTTTGATAATTACTACACATCATTGCCATTGATGGTATATTTAAAGAGTAGACAAGTGTGTTCTCTAGGTACCGTGCGAAGAAATCGATTATCAAATGTATTATTATTACCTAATGATAAAGAAATGATGAAAAAACCTAGAGGGACATTTAACTATTGTATTACAAGCATAAAAAAACACGAAGTATTTGCTGCTTGCTGGCGTGACAATAAAATTGTAAATTTGCTCTCTACATTTGCTGACATTGACCCAATTACATCAGTGAAAAGATTTTCTAAAACTGAAAAAAAACAAATTGAAATTGAGTGTCCCAATATTGTAAATGTATATAATAAACATATGGGAGGTGTGGATCTCCTAGATAGTTTATTAGGTCGGCAAAAAATAAAAATTAGGAGTCGCAAATGGTATCTGAGAATTTTCTACCATTTACTAGATGTAACGGTAGTGAATTCATGGATTCTCCATAAACGAATAATCGCACAAAAAAATTGCAATGAAGAAAAACCAATGACATTGATGGAATTCAAAGAAGATATAGCAGTATCATTGTGTAAAGTTGGTCAATTTTCATCAAAGAGAGGAAGACCATCAAATGAAATTGAAATGGCGCTTATAAAAAAATCTAGAAAACCGAATGCATCAAGGCCCCCAAACAAAGATATTCGTTTAGATCGTCTAGACCATTGGCCAGTTGATTCCCAAACAAGAGGCCGTTGCAAAATACCCGAGTGCAAAGGATACACTTGGCAAAAGTGTGAAAAATGTAAAATAAGTTTATGTGTAGGTAAAGGGAAATTATGCTTTAAAAACTACCATACATCCTAATATTAATATGTAATTTTTTTATTAATACTTTTATTTTTTATGTATTTTATCTATTTTATTAACTTGTAAATAATGATGTATGTTTTATAATGTTTTGGAACAATAAATGATACGATTAATATCACATAATTTTCTGTTATAATAAATGCATGATGTTGCTCCTGAGCAACAACCGACTTAACGAGCTTTATAAACTTGGACAAATTAAATTTTTTTTTTCAGTAGTTTTTATGTAATCTTGATCATATGTACAATTAGATAATATTTATTTTAAGAAAAAAAAAAATCATGCATTGAAGGGTTAAACTTTTTAGATCTAAGATATTATCCAGAGAATCAAAGATACGACTCTACCATAGCTACCTCCGACCAGTAATTACGTATGCGTGTGAAACGTAGTTTTTGACCAAAGGTGATAGTAGAAGACTTATAACGTTTGAAAGGAAAGTGTTACGAACTATATATGGACCAATTTTTGATCCAGTAATACAAGTATATGGAAGAAGAAGTAATGAAAATATAAAAGGTTTATATAATAAGCCAGACATTCTCTCCTTTATTAGGAGAAAGCAGCTAGAATGGTTTGGGCATGCATGGAGAGCGTATGGGCACCTGATTAAAAATGTATTAGTCAATAAAATAAATATAATAAGACCCCTGGGACGATCCAAAACCCGATGGATTAACGTAGTTGCCAAAGATTTATCAATAATAGACCAGAACGCAACTTTAGAGACAGCGTATCAGAGGGATAAATGGAAAGAGATTTTGATGGCAGCGCTGGTCCTAAATGGACCGTTAAGCTGAAAAAGAAGAAGAAGAAGTGGGAATATATTACTACATATATATTATTAGGTGCTTTCGGCGGCCGCGTTATTATTATTATAATACAAGGAATAATTAGTGACACGACGAACACCGATAATAGAGTGACGGTGCTGCTCTCGTTATAAGTTTCTATCGACTATCGTTAGTCACAGTGGTATCACCGATGCCGATATAATAATAATACATAATACATAAATACAATATAATAAAATAAAAAATTGATAAAAATTATTTTTCAGGAACTCCCTCAGAAAAATGTTTAAAATCTGCCACTGACACAAATACACAGCCTTACTACCGTTCACTGTGATTTGTTGTAGGAATATTTTGTATATTGATTTGACAACTGAGTATTTAATTTAGTGATTACAATAGTGTAATAGTTTTATAATTACGATGGATCAAAAAACAAAATGAAGTTCGCAAAACGCTATCTAAATGCTTGTGTAAAAATAAGAGCTATATAAAATGAGACGCGGAAAAATCGGAAAAAAACACGGACCCGCGGGACACTAACCCAGAGTGAAAGCCATACGATCGCGGGCGAGTTAAACAAATTACCAGACAAAACATTTAAAAAAATTATAGAAGAAATGAAAACGGTAAAATTGATAATTAGTGTTTTGTATAAAGAGATAATCATTTGTTTATACACAAACAAAATACCTACCTATATGTATATAACGTTTTGTGTGATATAAGCTAAATATCCTATATGCGGGTGGTCATTAGTATTATAAATACGTTATATAAAAATATATATTTATTTTTCCCTACATAACCGCGATACCGAATCCCGGGATCATAATATTTTATCAGATTATTCGTTGTGTAGTTGAGACCCGAATAAGCACTCGTTATATGAACCGCCGGACCGCCGACGAGTAGCGAGCGCGTTATTGCGTCGTGTGCTTGCGGATCGTGAAAACTACTAACAACCGGTTCAGTTAACAATCAACCAACATCCGTACGTCAAAGAAGCGCCAGATCGACCGAGAACATCGCCGTGGTACGTGCTAGTGTGCAGGAGAACCCAAGGTATTCAATTCTTCGCCGTGCACAAGAACTCGGCCTTTCACAGGCTTCAACTTGGCGAATTTTGCGCCGGGACTTGGGCTTACACCCGTACAAGATCCAACTGACTCAGGAGCTCAAAACTAATGACCATAAACAACGCCGTTTGTTCGCTGACTGGGCTGGGGCGCGTTTGGAAGAGGACCCTAATTTTGGTCGAAAAATCATTTTTAGTGACGAAGCACATTTTTGGATGAATGGCTATGTCAACAAACAAAATTGCCGTATATGGGATGATACCAACCCACACGAGGTTCACCAGGTGACAATGCACCCACAAAAAGTTACGGTTTGGTGCGGATTTTGGGCCGGCGGCGTCAATGGTCCGTATTTTGTTGAAAATAACGTTGATGAGGCCATCACCGTCAATGGTGAACGTTACAGAACGATGATAAACGATTTATTTTTGCCAAAATTAAACGATATGGACGTAGACGACATGTGGTTCCAGCAGGACGGCGCTACGTGCCATACCGCGAACGCAACAATCGACGTTCTGCATGAACAATTTGAGGGTATGATTATCTCTCGCAGAGGTGACGTGAATTGGCCACCAAGATCGTGCGATTTGACGCCACTAGACTTTTTCTTGTGGGGTTTCCTAAAGTCACAGGTCTATGCCAATAAGCCGCAAACGACAAATGACCTTAAAATAAACATTAACCAGGATATCACTCAAATTCAACCGGATCTTTGCGACAGAGTCATTGAAAATTGGACCACTCGAATTTGTGCAACTGTGAGAAGCCGTGGTGGACATTTAAATGATGTTATATTTCATATATAATTGGCATACATAGAGCTTTAAAATAAAGGTAAAATTCATTAATATTTCACGCACAGCTTATTTTATTTCATTTCAACATCGATCCGCCCTTATTGAAAAACCCATTATTAGTAAATATAATATTTTAACTTTAGGAATCCAACAACTAGAGTATTTCGGACAATATTCCGAATGCATATAAAAATGAATTTAATGAAACCATCAGTATGTGAAGCTGACGATGATTTTCATTTAATGAATGATTCTTTAAATAATGATAAATTGGTAAATTTAAAAGATAATGTAAATGTTAGTAGTTCCATAGATAGCTTTTCATCATTATCCACAAATGAAGATAGTCAAAATAGTGATGAACCTGTAAACGTAACATTAAAACAGTATTCAAATGCCTACTTTGGTGGATATTTAGGTAAAAAATGTGTAGATAAATTTAAATGTAGATTTTGTGAAACTTTATTATTTAAAATTAGAAGATGTCAAATATTTTGACGAAAATGAATATTTTATATTTTGTAAAAACTATGATTCGAACCCTAACATAAACTCTTACTTACATCGACCCACAGATAACTTAATTAACTTTGTTACCTTAGCTCAAAATATTATAAAAAAAACTGTGGAAAAATTACCCCATAAAAAAAATATTTGCATTCTTATTCAAAAAAATTAAACGTATATTAAACTCAATTTTTACTATTAACGATTTTTGTAAACATCACCTAGATTATTTAGTAACACATTTAATCCATTGTAAATTGTTAAAAGATTTTAATTGGACTTCAAAAAATATTAAAAAAGTAAAATCAGAAAAAAACAAAAATAAATTAAAAATTATTAAAAACGTGTAAAAATAAATATAAACGATATTTATTCGTTTATATTATGAATATCAAACAATTATATATGTTATAAAGATGTAATAAATTATCATAATTTAATATGAAATATGTGTTGTAAATATAAATATATTTTGTTGTATTAATCGTATATTCTTTTAAATGTTTTTTGAGGTTTAGTATTATTAGATACGTATAGTTACTGTAGTGTTATAAACCCCTTGTTCATATACGGTATGTATGCTGACTAAGCATAAGTGTCTGCCGTCGCACGGTCGTATTCGAATATGCAACGACAGTCGTGTTCCGATGTAACAACACACACAGTGTTAGTTCTATTATTAAGATAATTTATATTTATATACATACTAACCTCGATGACACTCAAGTTGGTGTTCCTGTACAACATCGTCCATGTACTCTGGGCAAAAATGCACGCTGGCCCGTCACATTTGTCCAAAAATATATCATCCCGGACACTATTTATAGACATTCGGAACCACGCGGTTGCTGCTACTGTTGCTCAAGATCCACTATTTTCTCACCCACTTCTGGCCGCCCAAAGAAAAACGCTTTTGATAGTATTACAGAAGAGGAGTTCCAACATTTCTCCATTATCCGGGAAAATGTAATTGGAATGTCGTATGTATTTTTGTTTTTGTTTCGTTTCGATTTTTTAAATTATATTATTACGAATAATGGGTTTTGATTTTGTCTTATTGTTTGTTTTTGTATTTTTATTATTTTTATTAATTTGCAAAAAAAACAAGAGATTTATTAAAAAGTATGTTTTGCTACAAGCTAATAATAATAAGCTGTAAACTTTTTTTTTCATAATTTTGTTTGTTTTGAAAGGGGTAATGTAACGGTCCCGTCACATAATTGTGCACATGGGTATATAGGTCAGTGTATACATAAGTATATACGTAATTATATATCTATAGGTGTATGTAGTGTAATGGTGACCGGTGACATTTCCCCCTCTATTAATATTCATGTAAGATTCATTAGTCAATAAACATATTGTAAGAGACAGTTAGTTCGGCGCGAATACCACCTAGCGACACTAACTGGACTCCGTCGAAACAGCCTATGGTTAATCATTAAACCTATTTCATTCACCAAACTTGTGAGTTACAATTATTTATTGATAAATAGGCATAACGACGTAATAACGATTGAAACTGATACTTCGTTATTCCGACTATCCTTAACATCCTAGAATTGCTCCCGAGTTACGGTGAATATTATTCAAAAGGTCAAAAACCTTCACTGAATAACTTATATTTAACTCGGTCACCCCCGACCACGTTACAATGTCATTGGCCCACCCCCTCTGTGCGCCGTTAAGAATAAAAAAACTATATTTTGTTGCTTGACATTAATATATAAGCGCACTACAATACACGCGTTCACCGCAAGGCGCCGTACAAACAACCCAGAATTGCCAATTCCGGCGAAAACAGACAGTGACCGTCGGCGTGTATTAAGCACAGCAAAGTCCGATTGGAACTGCCGTCGGTTTTCTTAACCCGTCATTGGTCGCGTGGTGAGAGATTGTCTCACCACGATATTATTTTGGTCACCACTGTCTTTTATATCGGTTTATTATCTAGTGTTTATGCTACAAAATAAAATATAAATATTAAACTATAAACTATAGTTTATAAGTAATTACCAAAATAAATAAATAACACAAATTACATTACAAATGGCATTTGGTAGTTTAAAACATATTATACAGCATATAAAAAAAGTGTGAGAATCTCTAACCACACGACCAAAGGAGTACAAAAAAAAGACGCGACCAACGACGGGTTACAAAACGACTAGCGCACGACGAACACAAGTCGACGACAAGCGACTAGATTTTTTTTTTTTTTGAGTGCGCGTCGACATCGCATTTCGACAATTTTTTTCGCGTCCATCACCAGGAGCTGTACAACAACTCGACGATGGTGCGACATCACTGAATCGCCAATTCCGCGAGACACGAGTAACCGTGTACAACACAATACTCGTCGACGTGTAGTAAGTACGGCAAAAACGAACGCGCGATCGGTTCTCGTAAAGAACCGACACGCCCGCGACGACGAGCAACGATTTTTTTAAATTTTTTTTAAGCGCGCGTCGTAATTGTATTTCGACTGTTTTGCTCGAGTCCACCGCCGCGAGATGTACAACAACCCGGCGGTGGGGCGACATCGCCGAATCGCCAATTCCAGCGAAACACGAGTAAGGCCGGTCTCACACTAGAGCCGACTATGTGCGACTTTTGGTCGACTTTCCCGACCTTGACAATGTAATTAGCGCTCTCTCACATTAAACCCGATTTTGTCATGCGATCACGTGCGTTTAGCTCCGACCTGCGACTCGATGCCAACTGTCTTGGATTTTTGTCCGTAGGCCGTACGACTTGAAATCTTGTAATTTTTTCATTTTGACATGATTCTAACCGTGACAACAAACATTACAACCACGGACAAGGATTTAGTACAAGATTCCGAAAAATTTATTCTTGCAATTCGAGAGATGTCCAACGGCGTATTTGGAATGACCGGCCTAAAGATCAAGCGGTACATAGTCGGCACTCGTTCCAAGTGTGAGACCGGACCGGTCGTCGACGTGTATTAGACACGACTGAAATCGACAAGCGCGGCCGTCGGTTCCCTTTAAAGAATCGACTACCGCACGTCGACATCGTATTTCGAGAAATTTGCTCGCGTCCGCCGTAACGAACTGTACTACCCGGCGGTGGGGCGCGACAACTCCGAATCGCAAACACTTGCGAAACAAACCGTGTACGACACAACCAATATTCGTCGACGCGTACTGAGCACGGCAAAAACGAACGCGCGGTCGGTACTCGTAAAGAACCGACACGCGCGCGACGATTTTTGTTTTTTTAAGCGCTCGTCGAATCGTTTTCGACCGTTTTGCTCACGTCCACCGCCACGAGCTGTACAACAACTCTGAAACGCCAATTCCGGCGAAGCACGAGTAACCGTCGACGTGTGTTGGGCACGACTAAAATCGACTCGCGCGCGACGAACGCACACGCCGGCGGCAAGCGACTTTTATTTTTAAGCGCGCGACAACTTTGAATCGCAAATACCTGCGAAACAAACTGTGTACAACACAACAGTACTCGTCGACGTGTACCGAGCACGGCAAAAACGAACGCGCGGTCGGTTCTCGTAAAAAGAATCGACTGGCGCACGACGAACGAACGGTCGAAGTCGAGTGACGTTATTTTTTTTTGTTTTTTTTATACGCACGCTACGACATCGTGTTTCGACAAATTATCTCGCGCGTCCGCCGCCGCGAACTGTACAAACAACCCGGCGGTGGAGCGCGACAATTCCGGAATCGCAAATATCCGCGAAACAAACCGTGTACAACACAACAGTACTCGTCGACGTGTACCGAGCACGGCGATAACTGCACCGTCAAAAACGAACGCGCGGTCGGTTTTCGTAAGAAACCGACACGCGCGCGACTACCATACAAACCGTCGAGACGACACGTTCCACAAGTGCGCCGCACGAACCGAAACGGTCAAGTCCAAAGATGGCGCGCGGAAACTTGGACGGGAAGACACAATTACCGATACCGTCGACAACACGTCGCAAACACAAACGGCCTGCGACGACACACGGTGCACATTGGCGACCGGCTCTCCCCCCACCGGTCCGCTCGTTTGGCCGCGTTCAGACAGAGGTTGCGTTGCGTTACCTATCGTTGAGCGCGTTTGCCGGTGTACGACCGTTCAATGACCAAACGTTTTGTTTCGATTCAAACCACACTTTGAAAGTAGAGATGAAAAGTCTAATTCATTTATGAATAAAGTTCATTAGTTCACAGTTCACCAGAGTTCTTTTGAACTATTTCACTAGTCCATTTTTCATTAGTTCTTATAATTATTCTTATAACCGCTAGACCGCAGATATTTGTTTGTGACAACAATAATATAACGATTGAAAGTGATAAGCTGTAGTGGGGGCCTGTTAATCTATATTTACCACAGTCACGTTACAAACTGTCCTGTCCGTTTTTAAATTGATAAATTTTATACCGCCATTCCCACGAGCGAAAGTCGGCATTATCAGCATTATAATAGTAATTAATCAACTATATTATAATCATAGACATATGATATGTCTGTGATCATAATAATAAAAATAAATTAAATTATAAAAAATAACAATGTATATATATAAAATAATTAATTATACGATATATATATTATAATAAAAAAGATAATGTGCCTAGCCTAGAGAATTCGAAAAAATATTATTTTTTTGTTCATTTATTTCTTTCATGAAATTAAATTGTATAAATTTGATTTCATGCCAAAACAGATGATTTTTGAAATGTTCAATTTAAAAAAATTAAAAATTAAGTCCTTACTAAAAGAAAGAAAACCAAAAATATTAATATATTCTCATTCAGGCCAACCTACACAGTTAGGGAAAAATACGTTAGAAAATTATTAAAAAGCCCCATTACCCCTAAAAACGTTTAATTTTTAATTTTTTCTGTTCCAGTAAATAATATTTCATCTATTATTTATATCAATCCATATGGGTTTATTTATTTTTTTATTTGTAATTTGCATCAATGTTTTGTAGTTTATGTTATTTTGAAGTTTCTTTGAATCGTTTAAAAAATTAATGATTTTAACTATTAATATCAACAGGTAAGTATTTTTATTCAGAATATATATATATATATATATATATATATATATACAAATAATAATTTATTAAACAATATTCAAATTGATTATTATGATAATTAGAATAATACGAATATTTCAGAAAAAGAGACATAACACCACGGAAACGAAGTGATACGTGGAACCATTTTTCTAAGATTGAAAATAGTAAAGCAAAATGTGACTACTGTTATAAAATATTAAGTAATGCTGGTGGATCATTTGGTAATTTAAGTCATCACATAAAAATAGTTCATCCTGCTATATCTTTAACTAAAAAAATACTAGATAATTCAAACCATGAGGTGCATGTAGATGATCATGGTATTTAACATTTTTCATTTTCCTATAATATTAAAATTTAAAAATCTAAATATATCATGTTGTAAATCAATTAATCTGTAGGTTTACCAGAAGTAACATCAAATGATCATGTCAGGGATCGTGACTTGTAGCATTTGCATATTTTTTTTGAGAGGTCTTAGAGGTATCTAAGTAAGCTATAAATTTGTTTTAGATAATTAATAAGTAAAATACGAAAATTTTTGTTGCATATATTTGCATATTTCGAAGTTTTGGTGCTATTTCGCTACTTTCATGTTTTTAGCGCTATTTTACGCTTATATTGCCGTTATGCTTATTTTTCATAGAGACAAAATATTTAATTGTCCAAAAAATCTTTTAATTTTTATTATATTAGGCCTGGTTTACACAAACGCGTTGTAATGGTTTGAATAATTTTAATTGGAATACACGTCCATATGTTTATCAGTTATTTATGTCTATAATTATCTATTATAAAAGTACAATACAAGTATGATATCTGTCATAAAAGTACAATGAGACGTGGAGCGATAATTCTTTGTGTTTAGAAATCCCATCGATAAAGAGATAAGGAAAATATTACGTGTTTAATATAATTATAGTTTCGAAGTCTGCTGGTATTAAAATTAGAAACAGAATTATCAACAGCAAATTACACAAAAATATTTATCAGTCGCTTTTGAATGTTGACGTGGTATATATAGTCGTGCGTAGTTTTGTTTTTACTTGCCAACTTCATTTTTCTTTGTGTACCTATAATTTTTCATGATGCCTAAAGAAAAAATTTCCGTTACTAATCGTCTTAGAAGTTATGTTTGTGAATTCGGTGAAAATACGTTTGTAATTGACGTAAAATAATTGAAAAACTAGACGTCGATGATGCTGTTAGTAATAAAGAGGCCAAAAAATATATTTTTAAAAATGGTATTGAAAGAGATTTAGCTTACATAAAGTCCAATTTTTCAATACTAACTATTTTTATTATCAAACTACAAAAACAAGAACTTCCATTAGCTGAAGCGATAAATATATTTGGATCTGTCGAAAGGGCGTTTGAAACTCTTCAGGGATCAATTGGAATAGCTATTTGAACTAAATTCAACAATGTCGTTAACAAGAACATCGGCCTTAAAGTTTTAAAAAATATTTCAAACATATTATCGGGCAATAATATGAACACCGAACATGAACTTGGACTTCCTGAAGATCTTTCAACTGATGATTTCGTGTACCTTAAGTACGCACCAATTACGTTTGTCGACGTCGAGCGATCGTTTTCTACATACAAAACTTTGCTCAGTAACAATCGAAAATCGTTTATATTTGAAAACTTGAATAAACACCTCATTATTCAATGCAACTTACAAGGTAAAAAATATTTAAAATAAATATATTTAAATCACTATAAGTTTTGCTTATTTTTTTACAGAATAATTATCAAAAAAGGTCTAACTGGTAGATCTAAACAACTTGACCAGCAGTTAACAAAAATGATTGTTAAAGGGTAGGTAACCTAATACCTTTTTAATAAAATTATATTATACTCGTAATTTAAATAAATATTTTTAGAAAAAAGAGTAATAGATCTGAATTAAATATTAACCATTGTGTTATTTGGAATTTGTTTTTTTCTATACAAAAATCTTTCTCTTTATTATTTAAAAAAAAATTCAAAAACTCTAAATATAATTTTATATGCAAAAAAACCTCTTTTTTAAAATTTTATATTGAACAAATCGTGCACATTTGTTATCTTCATACTGCATAATAATTTTTTGTAAAATTATACAAATATAGATTCTAATTATTAATGTTAAATTACCTTCGTAGATTTAAAACTCCACTCACGTATTCACGTCACTCGTGTTGTGTAATACGGCGCGTCATAATATTTAGTGGTGGGGTTGATCTTCGGCTTGGTGAGTAGTGGCGCTGGTACCTAGGAATAGGGTATCGAAAGAAAGTATCGAATACAAATATTGATATCAGTAAAATATCGAAACGAATGTATCGATATCAGTAAGTACCGAATCATTATATAAACCTATATTTCATAGTATATAATTTAATAAACAAAATATTTAAAAATATAAAATAACGGGAGCGGCCGCACACGTGCAAATCAACCGAAAATTAAAATTAATAACACACAACCGTACAAGGTTAGAACTTTACTGAGGTACCGGATACCTTTATGGCGATATGAGAATGCATTGTCGTACACTGTACAGTATCGAATGAAAAAGAAATGTTATTATTGTCATATTGAGTATTAATTGTATTTTCCCGATTTCATAGTATTTATTATGCTATATGTCTATACCAAGGACTATATGAAAATACGTATATGTATAGAGTCTGTGCGTATATAGAGAATATTAATTAATATTTCTTGCTCTCTCAGTAAACGGGCACTTAATTACACTGATTAGGAAATCTATTGTATTGTGAATTGTCATATGTGGACTGTAGTCGGTGGTATTTTTAGGAAATGGATTCGAGTGCTTTGAACCGATATGGCAGTAAATGATTCGATACCAGTACTTTTTTATCGATATGTGTAGAGTATCGAAACAATGATATCGATACAAAAAGTACTTGTATCGAAAGAAAAGTATCGATACTTTACTGATATCGGTAGTATCGCAACGTCCCTACAGTTACCGGATAACCGGTTGTGGTCCAAGTGTGCGCGGAACGTTTTATCGCGTTTTGTCCCGTTTTCCTGTGTGCTCTCAACACCGGAATAGAGCATAGTACGTAACATTTCATTTCGTTACACAGAATCGTCTTCAGTTTTCGTTTGAATGTTGTCTGTGATTTTCTTCTACTGCAGCGTAGTTTTTATAGCTTTTGAATATTGTAAGCTGTTGAAAACAAACAAATAGTTGCGCCGGTCTAAAATGCCGTGCGAAATGATAACGGTCCAACTCTTCCAGTGTGAGAATCGTAAGTAATTTAAATGACTTGAGACTGTGGAAAATACGTAGAGATCTGTGTCAGTCGAGACGTTTTGTAGCTTACATTTGTACATTTTCATCAGGACCGGTTTTAGGTTGGGGGAGGGGGTGGCTGAGTGGACTTAACGGTAAATACGGGAAAATTAATTGAATTGATTGACACATAATATCAAAAATATATTATATGGAACTTAGATTTTTCTATAATAAAATAATAATTAAATTTTCATTGAAAATATTATTTTTGTATTTTACGTATTATTGTATTAATATTATTACATTGTTATATGCAATTACATCTGGAAAAAAAATAATGAACGGTTTCTTAGAATCTAGACAAGGAAAGTTGTTTCGCTGTCCGCCACAATTATATTATCGAATGTGTTTCTAAATATTAACATATATGGGTCGGAATTATACATCCTAAAGTCCTAGTAACAACATAACTTAAGGGGCAAATTTTTACATTTGATTTGTTTAATTGGCACGAATATGTAAATTTGACATCATGTTAATAATTATTTTATATTTCGTTAGTTTTGTATTTTGAAAAAAATTGTGTGTCGAACATGATATCAATCAAGGAGTTTCAAAACCATTCGCTACAGAGGGTGAAGGCGATAGAAAAGACATATTTTTTTATCAGGCTGATGATAAATATTATGTGCCAAGAGCTGTTTTGTTAGACTTGAAACTGCGTATTATACATTCATTCATAACATCCAACCACTCTAAAGTAAGCTACATGAAATTGATTTTGTAAAATGGTTTTCAATGTTTACATAATACTATTATTTAGCTGTATAATCCTAAAAATGTTCATTTATTTAAACATAGTGGTGGTGCTGGAAACAATTGGACGTCGGATTTTAGTCAAGACAAAAGACTGCAAGAAGTGTTAGATATTTTAAATCGTGAAGCGGAAGGCAGCGATAGTCTCAAAGGATTTGTGTTGTCATTCAATTGCAGGTGGTACAGGTTCTCGGACTTGTATATATTTGAACATTTAACTGATCGTTACCCCAAGAAAATAATTGAAACATATAGCTTATTTCCAAATCTAAATGAAATAAGGTAAGTGCTTTGTTCACATTATTTAATCCAAAAATAATCAGATTACTTATTCTATCAAATTATTTGTACAGTGATGTAGTCGTACGACCATATAATTCATTGCTGACTTTAAAACGACTTGTGCAAAGTGCAGACTGTGTTGTAGTCTTGGACAACATTGCATTGAATTGGATTTCTACCAGACATCTACACATAGGAAGTCCATCATTTGCTCAAATAAACTTATTAGTATCTACAAATATGTCCATTTCAACAGCTAATTTAAGGTGATAATTTTTTTACATTGCATTTATATTATACTGATGAACTTCTCTTTTTTTAAAAAACTAAATTTTTTTTTTTATTATTTGTATGTGAAACATATGTTTAATATTTTTCAGAGATTTATGCTTTGAGTACAATTAATACATATAATACAATTAATACATATAATTTAAATTTAACTCCGGCAACCACAGATGAGTTTGAAGATCATAGTCGAGTTATCGTGCCAGAACTAAGTCATTTCCAATTTGCTAACGATAAATATATCATACAAAAGTTAGTTAAACATTCATACGAAATAAATTACAATTTATACAATTATATAATAATAACATATACTACTTTTAGTCACCAATCATATAATTTACTGAAACACGTAGAAAAGCTATTAAGAAGATTGAGCAAAATAGAATGCAAAATGGAATTGTTAATGGAAAATACTTTTTTAAAAATACTTTTTTAAAAATACTTTTTTACTCGAAAGTCATAAATGAGGTTTGTACGCGACACTAAAAAAATTCAATACTTAATAAGTATCATTTTATAAATATTATTTTCTATTTTAAGGATTTACCTTTTGGTGAATATTTTCCAAATTTAGAGGAAGATATAGAAAACGAAATCCAAAAAGATCTTGGCGTAAGTTTTTTTTTTTAACATTATTGTTATTATTTTTTATTATTACTTTATTATTATGGATTAAAATATAATTGTGATGCATTAATTTATATTTGATTTTAAATAGTCGGAAGAAGGGATGTTAAGATTGGCAAAATTAAGAAAACAGCCAATCACACTTTTCCAAAAAGCTTTCGACGTAAAACAGAAGTCAAATGAAACACTAACTGTCAGACAGTTCCATAAATTCTACAATGAATTTACTAACAACCAGCGAGGATAAAAACAACCAGTACTTTACCTATATTAAGAAACGACTATGAACCACGTCCATCCACAGTCGTTGAAGCCAATCAAAAGAGGATACAGAATTTGGAGTATAGCTGAACAAATGGCTACATATTGGCATTCAAAATATACCAGGGTAAAGAAGATTGCATAAATTTAGAATTTAATGGCTTAGGGCGGGTTGTATTAGAGTTGACAAAGTCAGTGTGGAATCAGTATAGAGAAGTTAATTTTGATAATTTTTCTTCTAAAAATTTAGTATGAAAATTAAAATTGGAAAATACACTCTCTTGTGGTACTGTAAGAATAAATTGAAAAGGGTTACCAGAAAAATTGATGTCTGGTAAAAAAATGAATAGGGATATGTAGGATTCCAAATTTCTCATAGATAGGACATCAATCTTCAAATGGATGGACAATAAGGCTATTCATCTGATATCCAATTTTCATAGCTCAGAACAAACAGTTGTTAAACGAAATGCAAAGGATGGTTCTTCAGTTTCGGTTAATTGTCCAACAGCAGTTTCTAACTATATTAAATACTTAGGAGATGTAGACCATGCTGATAGGTTAAAGACATTATATAGTGTAGAACGGAAAACAAGGAAGTAGTGGTATCGTTTATATTTTCCGCCTTATTGACATTATGTTTGTTAATTCATATGTGGTGTATACCACACTATTCAATTAAAATATCTGTCTTGAAGTATAGAAAAGCAGTTGTGCAAGGACTTTTGACAAAACAAGCACCAAAATCAAGAAACTCTCCAGCTCAAAAATAAAAAAGAAGAAAAACTGTATTTCAGTCTCTGGAGACATATGGACCAGAAACAGAGGGATACATTGGCCAAGATTCGTCAATGAAGGAGCAAGGTGTGAGGTATGCAGCTCCAAGGGAATTGAATCAAGGCAGCACTCCAAATGCTCACATTGCAACACATTTTTGTGTTGTAATGTGAAGAAAAACTGCTTCACTGAATACCATTAATTATAAAAAGTTTATTATAGTTTGTTTCTTTATAATTATATATATACATTTTTATATTTTTAAATATTAATTAATAAAATTCCTTAATTATGTCCTTATATTTTACATTGTTTGTATGTACGAAAAATAAGACAAATGAATAATGGTACTTTTAAGTTCGTACCGTAAATGACCAATGATACCTTAAAATTTCAGGACTAAAAAAGAATAAATGGCTATAAAAAATTATATAAATTATTGTTTTCTATACTTAGAGTATAAAAATAAAATTCTAATTTTTTTTTACTTTTTAATGTTTTTCAAGCTTTGGTCATTAAAGAGTTAAATGCTTTGGTAGACATTTACAATATTTTATGAACAGGGTTATATAAAAAAAAAAAAATGCTACTATTAAAACTTTATTCCTTATGACATTTTTCTATAACTATTAACTGAAATCATTGTAAGACAAAATGAAGTGCCTAATGATTCTGTTTTTAGTATATTTTAATTGTTGTTTGAAACAACATTGATATCGTATGTTTTAAATTACTTTATCTATATACTACTAAATTATTAGTATAATAGAACAATATATGTATTTTAAATTGTGATATGAAACATTTAATGAAAAATGTTATTGTTTCTGTCCAACTTGACTTTAATAAATATAAGAATGTAAAAGTAAGAAAATGTATAATTTGGGTTCTATACATTAGAATTGCATGTGTTGTGAATTTTAATGTAAAATATAAATCGTTGTTTTTAAATTAATATCCAATAGTTGCTTTAAACACAATAAAATGTCAACAGATGTAAACATAGCGAGGATACTTGATATTTTCTCCGCTGTACGGAACAATGTAATTTTAGTAACATTTAGTTAAATTTTTATTATTAAAATTAAAATTAAATTTTTAATAATAAATAAAATATTTATTATAAAATAAAATAATAAAACACTAAAATCTCAGCAGGGGTGTGGTCTTATGTGAAATTGTCAGAAAAACATAGTTATGTCAGCCAAAAAACATATATATGTTAAAATTAAACATGAAACCATGAAAAATAATATAAAAGTTGTGAATAACAGATTCTGACATTGTTTTAATATTCGAATACCATTTAACTTTCTTCTTTCATAAGACTTTCAATTAACTTTTCAGATATACGATGCTAATATTAAACAATCTTATTTATTTGTGAACATAAAAGAAAACAGTATTTATTAAAAAAATGCTCAAAATCGACAGATTAGTGCAGGTATAAATGTCAACTTTTTTTTATAATTATTTTTGAATTTATATCGAAAAACGATATTGGATTTAATATCGAGAAAATTTGTTGAATTTTTGCAATTTATGTTTAAAAGAAATATTGAGAAACATAATCTATTAAATACAAATAGTTGAAGTTTTCTTCCCAAGAAAGTTTGGTTTTTGTTTCAAGTTTTGTTACCCAGTAAGTAATTAGAGTATAACTTACAAACACATTTTATCAAATACAAAAGTTCAGTAAGTTAGATAAAAAAACATGGAATTCTTAATCAATCAAAAAAAAAAACTTTTTTAAAATAATCATTTCTATATCTTACATAGTATTAAATAAGAAAGGCATGTTCTAGGATAGCTTTAAAAGAAATACTATTCTTGTATCTAAATAATAAAATAAACACATTTTTATTTTACACGTTTTTAATTCTAAGTTTTAATAGTAAAAAACACAACAAATAATGGATAATTCAAAAGAAACATGTAATGACTGTGTGAGACTACCAAAATTTGATATGTATCTTTGTGTGAAACCACAAACCAATAATGTGACAACTGAGTTAAGTTAATAGCAAAAATCATGCATTATACATATAAAATAAATTATGTGTCTATAACGTAAATAAATTGTATGACTCCATTCCTGATAATTATTTATATAACCTGGCACATTGACGGTTTTATATGATAATACAGTGCTTTTGAACAATAGAAATTCAAGTGGTGACATTATTAGGTATGAAATTTGTTTAGTAAATACATAGGTAATTATTTTTGCTAATATTTATTTGGTTTATATGTGTACATGAACATGTAAAACATACATATAACATACGCGTGTAATATACACTTTAGTTTTATATAAAAAAAAATCATGTTATAAATATTGTTAAGGGGAATCTGAAATGCACATTGAGATTTATTCATAAGCTACAGTTCTTGAAATTCAAGCGTGTGTCTTTTACAATTTAACGTCGAACTACTAAGTAGAAATATAAATCACTTATTCTAAAAAAATATTTAAGTTTAAATAAACTAAAAATGTTGTAGGAATAGTACGTGAGTGTTAATGTACTCATATATGTATCCACGAAAAATCACGATGTTATTAATAAACGGTTACATAACATATTAATATTTTAAGGTATATATTTTTGTGAGATGCGCAATAATTTCTTTGTTTAATTAGTACTTGAACATTTAAGACAATAATGACAATATTAATTTATTATATTGTATGCATTGATATGTTTAAGTAATCCAAAACCATGGTCGTGAATATTATCACGATCGTGAACTATGATCGTGATTATAAAATAATCGACAACACATTTTTTTTTTTTTACTGTTATTATTATTATTAAGAAGATTTAAAAATTTAATGCACATTAACATTTGTAAGTTTTAGTATTTTACTATTTCATAATTTTAATATTTTTACCCATATCCCTTTTCGATAATTTTATCGAATTATCATTTTTAAATGGTCACCTACACTTTTAATTATAAATTCTTAATGTTACTTCGAATGTGCGAAACAAAATTTACTGTATAAAAGGAAAAGTCTTAAATTGAAATTTGTAGACGTATAAAACTCCAAGCACGATACAACTATTTTGGTATGAACATTTTTCTATTAAAAAACAAATAATTAGGACACAACTTAATTAACTGGCCAGTATAGGGACTCTAAACAAACTATATATATATATATATATAAATAAAAGTATAACATCAATAAAATAACCCGTTTTCGACGACGACGGCGTTCGAACGGCGGTAGTTATTCCGATGGTGTCTGCCGGTGGCGTTGCTGGTGACAACGGTGGTGCAAAAATGTAGACGGTGACAGTAATGCAAAAAAAAAACCAAATGGTAACGGTTAACAATGTGTAATAAATATATATATATATATATATAATACGTGTATGTCCGAAGACGACTCACCGACGACAGACAGAATAAAACGATAAACGGCGGTAATGACGGTAATTAATAATATTGGGTGCATCGGCCAACGCTCCGCTAGTATGGCGGCAACACGCCCGAACACTTAAAGAATATATTTTATGAAAATTTACACATGCTGATTTTTAAAACCCGATGAATATTTCTCGAGTAATAAGCATTTAAAATTTAGACACAGCAAAGTGTAATGTTAAACAATTAATATTGTGCAAATTTATGTTAAAATCATCTAACGAAGAACTGCGTGAATATTTGGCTGTGCATAGCATCCTTCATAATGAGTATGGCGACTTTTCCAAATCTTCGAGTCAATATTTAGACCGAAATCGGGGTTTTAGTAAGAATACATGTTTCAAAAAACTTGTTAATGAGAACGTAGTGAAAAGATGTTATGTAGTGGACAATGGGAATTCATTTTCTGAAAATTCGGAACTATTGCATTGATAAATAAATAAAAATCACATTATCAAACATGTTTAGTTAAACCCTGAAATGATGTATGGGGAAAAATTTCGTGGATCGTCAAATCTAATAGGTTCAAACTAATCCAATGATACGTTCCTTTGATGATAACAACGAAGACGATTTCAACAGAGAAACTGTGAGTATATTTTTAACAGTTTTATCGATTTGTTTCGACAGTATTATCGCATGTTATGCATATATATTTTATGGGCGATGAAAAAGAAATAGTAAATATTATTGGAAAATTTTTTGGAAAATAAAAACAATTTAATTCAGTTACGAGTATTCAAAGAAGTATCCACCAGAATGCAAAATGATGGTAACGAAAATTACATGGTCGTTGTTAATGTTGACTAAGTACCATTTGGTGAGAATGCAAAATGTTTTAATGCGTCACAATCAACAAAGAATCTATTGTTATGGTTAGTGTTCAGTTTGTAAATCGAGATATTAAAATTATGCGATAAATAATACAATTAAAAACGATTCAAGTACTCGTCGTTCATATGACGCTTTACAGTATCCACTTATTTTCTGGGAAGAAGAAAATGGATATCATATTAATATCAAACAACGAAATCCATCAACAGGTGAAGAAACTAATAAAATAGTAAGCACTATGAACTAATGCATAATGGATGATGATTATAACGAAATTAAAAAAACTATATCTTGAAATGTCGCCGATCGTTTTATAAGTACATTGTCGATATATAAGCAAAAATTAAAAGTGAACGTTTGAGATATATTCTATTTCATCAAACAAACCTACGTTTTGAAGAATATATACATCTACGTGATGCTATAAACAATAATATTGATTGCAATTCGAATTTGAATGAGATTGAATACATTTGCATACTATCATTTTCATACTCTGGAAACCCACGTCATACGCAAGAATATATACTGGACGCTATAACTTTTGTTCATGCTTATGTTCGACCAGATTTGTTAATAAAATCTACTTGTAATCCACGACGGGATGTAGTTAAACAAAAATTTAAATTTTTAATTAATTTAATTGCTAAGAATCATGTATTTGATGAAACACAATGTCGGATTATTTTCAATTCGAAGTTCCAACATATTTCACATGGTTGTAATTTAAGTAATGGAAACATTGTAAAAAAGTAAACAGTTGTTTCTTATCCATGAATATTTTCAAAAAATGCATTAGGCCGATTATACACTGTTCTTACAACTTTTAGAAGTTATGAATGGTTAAGTCAACGTCCTACATTGGCTGCCAAAAAATTTGATGTCGATGCATTGAATATTATCATAAAATACATGTTATCCGATGAACTAATTTCATTCAAGTCAATTGATAATGTGGTTGACGAAAGCAAAACTGTAAATTTTCCTACAGAATGTTTGAGTTATATTAATTCTAATAATTCTAGTAATAATTGGACCTGTTTTACCTGAATCATGTTTTTTCACATTATGTATGGTTTTTTTCGTGATTTTGTTTATACTCGTTGTCAAATGTTTCACATTCATATAATTTTATTCGTTTTCGTTTGCCGGAAGGATTTTTATTTTTAATATCTGTATTCATAATTATTATAATTATATAAATATATTATAAATTAAAATAATAATCGAAACAATCACAAACAATTAAAGTTACGGAAACAAGTAACAAATAAAATCACTGGCTACAAAACACAATTACTATGACAATAATAAGTCAATAATAACAACCTACACAGGTTGTACAATCGCATGTTGTAGTAACGATTTATCAATATTTTTAATTATATATATATATATATACATACACACACATATATATAAATGTATATATATATTATCATATTAATATTTATTTTTAAATAATGATAAATTCCATGAGAAATACTGATGACGTCGAGAATTTTAAATAAACATCATATTTTCCAACTCAATATTAAGAAATTGTGAGTGGGGAGGTTAGACACCCTCTCGCGCACCTCTTAAATAACTGCATCCGCGTGATCGTCTAACGATCATTTTATTTTGTTCTCCTTGCTGTTTCAACAAACCAAATCCCGCCGGATTCTGTCACCGTGACATCATAATCATACATTTTTCACATTCTTAGCAACCCGTGACCACTTTATGAAAATCAGCCGTATTTAATTTCTCTCCAATATCAAAATTCCGAAATTAGATTTTTTTAATTTTATTATTACGCGTCATATCATATACTGATAAAAGACAACGTCGACGGTAATTTGTATAGTATATATTTTTACTATGGTTGTTAGATGAAAATCGATGTTGAATAATAATTACCAATAGATAATATGCGTACAATACTAATGAGTCTAACAAGTACTTTATACAGTCTTATTTTCGTTCCTTTTGACATTAATGTTATATCACGAACATTTTGTCATTCACTCAATTTACCCGTACTTTCATTCTTAAGGTGAATATGAATTTTGAAAATCGGTATAAAGACTTGTTAATCATACCGTATATTATGTGTTAACATTACGTTTATTACGATATTTTATAGTCACAACGCCCCATATGTATATATATATATATATATATATATACATATATATAGATAATAAAAAAGTCCGAAGTTACATGCAAATAACTGCGTTTTTTTAAGATCAGTTGCATAATTAATGTTCCTGAACGTTAAAAAAAAAATGCAGAGATAAATCAGAACGAATAATAAAGATATTTAATATTTTAACGTTTTTGTACATAATACATATGAAGTATAATATTTATAGTCAAGTTAAAACTTATCGCTATACTCATTTCCAATGAAATCTTAACATTCTTGCAAATATATATATATGTTACACATAATATTATATATTTTTAAAGGATTTTATATTTGAGTTTTTCATATTTTTTATTAGGAAATGTTCTAAGTATTCAATTAATCTTGAGATAGATTTCAATTGTCATGACATAGTATAATAGTACACACTAACAAATAAATAATAATTGATTTATTATATTGAACATATTATATACTTAAATATTTAATTAATAAAGCTCACATTATTTAATGGACAATAAATAATAAATTGTATGGATTTACTAGTATGTATTTGAAGGCAGTTCGATTTAGTACGGATTCGTACCTTTCTCCAATTAGTTACCTATTGTTATTTATTTTATGAACTTAATAGTTAATAGTTTAATAAATTATTTTATACTGTGTGATAAATTAAATTTGATTAGTATTTAAACGATTAATACGATAATAACGAAGTGTACAGATGAACAATGATTTATAATAAATAGTTTGTTTCGTCTATCCCATTCCAATTAAATAGTATCACTACAAACGCTTTAAATCTCTAATGACAAAAAACGTTTTCTATAATCTTATTAAAAAAAAAAAATGAATTGATACATGTATAAACCTATAATTCAACTGTGAATTGCAATTGTAATTAAAATTATTTACTGATTTTACAGATATAGTATATAGATACAATAGTACATGTTTTGTATTAACGTCTTGAGCCATTCAATTCGTATCACACATATCGGGGCAGTAATTGTAATATTGTTATTTGTTATAAATCAGACATTCTTTTTAAACCGAATAGAAGTCATATGGCTTAAAACCGATCATAATCATCCTAACGACGGCGATAATAAATCATAAGCCAACTATAATTACAAAAGTTCAAATATACATAATTTTAAAAATATATTACACACATCTATCGATAAGTATAATTATATACAGGAAGTCAGGAAATCATCGTAAATATGAAATATGATCGCAGCCATTGAAACACGAGTACGTTTATTGTTTAGTGTACACGAACGATGCGACGAAGGTTACTAATTTATGATAATAATGTATATAACTAACCGAGAAGTAACTCGGACAAACGTATATATTCAATGGAAAATTTATCAGTTATAACTCTGAAAGACAACAAATTATCGTCATAAATCCTACGTAGGAACAATAGAACTTGGGTGCTAAGCAGTATTTAGAATACATACGATAAATGACGTATCATGGCGTTTTTTCGTCACAAAAACATACTATTATAATCAGTTCTCGTGAATTTTCCTTCGTTTTTGACCGCTATGTAACAAAAGTAATACGTGTTGTGACAATGTCTTATTACGATTTAAACGGTCACCCTTGAGTAATACAAAAAAACAAAAAACAAAAAAAATCCTAAAGTCTAACATTTAAATCAGTCACGCGTAGCTGGAAGATGATCGAGGTTGCGGAGGTCAGGCGAGAAATGTAAAGGAATAATATACATATACGTATAAACGCAGTACGTGATAAGGTGGGGAAGAGGGGTAGAAACGACAACGAAAATAATCTATGAAGATGACTTCGACGGCGGCGACGGTAACCCGCAATCATCCAATCATCAGATAATGTGTACACACAATAATAATAATAATATTAACCATAAAATACGATGTACGATGGCGAAAACACGAATCCGCGCGTTTACGTGTTCTACATTGTCGACCCGTTTCGCACCCATGTGCGCGATTTATCGTCGGCGTCTCTATTCTTTACCCCGACATTGAAGCGTTTTACATGTTGTGTGTGCACTAAAAATGCACATTTATAACGTTATAATAATAATAATAATAATAATATGTATGTATATATATATATATTCCCAGAATGCGAAACCGTGCAATTAAATAAACTCGCGTGATTCGGGTATTGTTTTTCGGCCTCAGGCTCAGATCGACGGATATATACGTTGTTGAAAGAGAGCCAGAGATTGGGAGGGAAAGAGAGAGAGAGAAAGAGAGAGAGAGAGAGAGAGAGAGAGAGAGAGAGAAAGATATATATATATCGTCTGTATAGTTACATCATCACCATTCATTTTGATATATTAAACGACTGTTGTTATGTCTACTTACGTATAAATACAAGTATATCTGTATATATTATTATTGTAAATCTGATATTCGTGTATTCTGGGTTAAAGTATTAGAAAATCACGTCACCTTGTGTGAACCGATTCGGTAAGGTTCTTATATATTATATTATATATTAGCTGTGTGTTTAGGAATCGTTTAAGGGGGGAATGAGATAATGAATCACGCTTTTTTTATTAACAAATATTCTTAAATAATATTTATTGTCTAGGTGTATGTACCTAAATACTTTTACTATGATATATACAACAACAAAATGCAAAGAAAGGGAGGGATCTATTCCCCAAATCCCCCTCTCCCTATAAATACATTACCGTTAAACATATACTTAGATTTATATACACGTATAAGTTTGTACTGCATATTTTATAGTATGGGCATTTACAGCAAACTCAGTTTTGTCGAATGTAACGTTAACACGACTAATAATATAATTTATAACATAAAGTTACAAGAGAAATATTATTATATAATATATATCAAATGTCTAGGAAATTAGTAAAAAATATATGTTTGAATACAAATTTAATATTTGAATGTTGCTAATTAAATTCTTATGCAAATAATAAATTTGTATTAAAACATCAATCTTTGACTACAATTTTTGATAAAATGACTGATTTAATTATATGACTACGACACGTGTACAATATATACCAGTATAAACAATACTTAATAGAGCTTAAGTATTAATATATGTCAAAAAGTATATAAATACTTAAGTAATAAATACTTAAAAAAATTTGATTATTTTGTGATTTGTGAATGATGACGTCTGAAAATGTTTTATCAGCGTAATATGCTCTAACAAAGCGTTTATCAAACTGTAGGTCATGATCCATTGATGGTGTTCGCAAGTCAATTTTTAGTGGGTCGCGAGAAAGTTTTTTAATTATATAGATTCTATGAAATTTATGTTTTTTAAACTTTTTTATCCTGTAAATTTAAAATAATGTGGTCACGATAAATTTTCGTGGGAGAATTTGGGTCGTGATCCTAAGATGATTGAGAACCACTGATCCAATATTAATTTTCTTGTTAAATATTTTATAATAGTGAAGGTATTTTTATAAAATTCATTTTTATTAAATTGAAAAAGTAAATTATAGTCTATATTTTTTCTCAGTAGATTTTTGCCGAAACAGATGATTTATTACGTTTATTAATGTAGTAGGAGTATATACTATATACATTTGAAACGACTGCAGGTTTTTTGGTAATTCATTCGTTTCAACCAATCATTTGCAGCATCTGCTTGTAAGTATTACATTTTAATAATAAAGTTAAGTTTTTTTTCTGTAAATTATTTTAAAAAATTGAAAAATATACAATAAAAACAAAACAAAAATTTCAAAATGTATTTATAGTAAAAAAACTGAAAATATGTTTTCAAAATGCTTACATTTCAAATCCAGATATTATATAATACATTTTTGTCGAATCAGAATGCTATCAGCATTTGCTTTTCGAACCAATATAAATACATATAACATACATCCTGTATACATAAAACTTCGAGCCCTAGTTACTAACGTACATTTTGATTTCAAGGAGAAAAATATTATAATGCTGTATGGTAGTGTTTGAAATAGCATAAATTATATTACTTATTTTTGCATTTGGTACATTTCAATATAAACTAATGATATATTACATGAAACACATGAAAAGTTATTTTGATTTTAGTTCATGATATTAGTTTTTAACTTATAAAAAACAATACGTCAAATTAGAAATTTTTAAAAATGTTTAAATTAATCATTATTCAAGAAAATTCTCCTTTCACTTGCAAAAGTAAGAAGGCACAACAGTTATCCACATTTGCTTATAATTGTAGGGAAACGAATGGGTAATTAGCGATCAAATGACATTTAAAATATGATAATTTTCGCAAGGACATTCGGCCCGCATGTCATTCTCAAAACAATTATAGCATACGCGCATAAATCATTAGATAGTTATTTATCGAAAAATAAAAGTAATACTATATTTTCCACCGTTGGGTGTATCCGAAAAAAAACTTTTTTCACGGAGTTGACCATGTTTGCTCGGGGATGATTTTATAGATCACGTGATTTTTAGTAAATAGTTTATCTCAAAACACTTTTGTTTTTAAGTCAATACCAAAAATTAATATGATTCACACAAAGCTAAAACTGATGATATATATATATATATTAAATCGTAGCCCGTAGATCTAAAACAATAGGGTTTATAATAATAAGATTAATGTTGGAATGTTCACTAGCTATAAACATAGCACAGTTTTGTATAGTAATTGGATTATGAAATCAAATAAAATCTAGTTGAATTTATTTCCACGATTAAATTTGATAGTGGGTATTGTAATATAGAAATATTATTGTTCTTAAACAAAGAAATCTTCTTAAAAAAAACCCGTCTTATATGTGTGAGAAAATGTTTACACCGTTCTACATAGGGATTAAAGAAGAATGTGAAAAATAACACGTATTCAAATAAATAGTATATTTAAGTAGACTGTACTTTAAAAGGTGGTATCTTTCGAGTTATGATAACAACACAGCTAATTAATCTTATATGAACATGGTATAGTAGTATAGTATTATTATTACTATTATTTTCACTTAGTTTCTCATTTATTCCCGTGGGTCTTGGACATTATAGAAAACGGTTATATTTGTAGTGTTATTAAGTATTTAAGTATATTTATTTAAGTACTTTTTAAACTTTTTTTTATTTTAACACTCCGCATAAACTAATAGTTATAGCTGGTAAAAAAAAATATAGCCACGTAAGTCTGATATAATGTACTACTTCATTAATTAAGTTACCTCAAATCATTTTATCATTAAATACTAGGATATTTTTATTTCGTGTACAGTTAATAGAAAACTTGGAATTGTGGTGAATGTTTGGTGAAACAGCTTAATATTTTATATTGGGATTGGTATTTTTTATTTTTTATTTATTTATTTATTTTTTGAATAATTTGAGTAGTATTTTAAATAATACGAAAAAAATATTTTGTACAACACTGACGGACGTTGCACTTTGTATTGCCCATTGGTAAACCGACGCGAATAAATGCAATTCACTCGCAATGGTCGCAAGATTATATCCAGATTCGGACTACGTTGTAACGTAATAGTATATCGTAAACCGCGCGCCCGTAGCGACATTGAAAACGATAAACGTACAAGAAAACATAAATCGCGGTGTCGCCACCCACGATCTACAGACGTACGTAGATCATTAAATGCGCGTTACGGTCGGCGTCTGTACGTGTGCGTTACAGTCTCTCCGTGTCACGCATACGTCGGCTGTACGTCGGCTGTGTTATTATTTATAGGTGTTTGTTTTTCGTAAAACGTGTATAAAGCGCACAGAATAATATACACTCGTGCATAAGAAAAACGTACGCGATATTCATTGCCGCGGAGATGTAACGTAAAATAGTAATAATAACAATAATAATAACGATAAACCCTCTCCCCACGTCACACCGCTGCAATAAACGAAGACGATTTGTATAAAACGTATTTGTTATCTAGGTGAAGGCCTGGGACATTTTGTCATGGGATTATTATTTAATTGTGCGCGTGCGTATACGTATGTGCGAAACACGTAGCGTTGCGTACTTGCCGTGGATGCGTGCGCGCGTGTCCGTCACACGCGTTTTCGTGTCGCAAAGTCGCCTCCGGACTTTGACGAAAAACGTTTGCTAAGACCGGCGTCAACGGCAGCTGTCAATAGCAGCAGCAGCAGCAGCAGCTTCAAATAATATAATCGGACCGGACGTGTCCGTCGGCATCGTGTTTCGTTATTGCGCACGCAGACAACGCCACCGCGCGGTGTGTTGTCGAAAAACCTCTACTCGACTTTTCGTGAGCGTGAGCGCACGCGATGCCGTCGTCTGTCGCAACACCGACGGCCGTGTGTCTACACGCAACATTGTTCCGACGTTACCGAAGTTCGGCTCCAAACGCGTGCGTACGTACTGCATGCCAGGGACTGGAACGTTAATGATATCATCGGTCCTGGCTCCGGTGCCGGCCAATACCGGTATTTATCGGTTCTTAAAAACGACAGAAATTAGGGTTGAATAATGATCATTTATCGATCATACCGTGATGTGATTATTAAAGGTTTAATAATTTGCTTAGCCATCTTCAGCTTACAAGTAATAGTACCGAGGGCGTATCCGAGGGGGCGGGGAACAAGGGCGATCCTCCCCCGTGGGCATAAAAAGTTATTAGGTTATTGCTAAATTACAAAAATATTGATTGGTGGAAAAAAGATATTGGTGGTAAGAGTGTGTAAATTCACTAATTTATGGATTCATGTGTCAATATTTTATATCAATGATAACGGCGAGCGCGATGTTACGGCATCGGGATTCATATCACGATGAAGATTTAGGCTAGTCCGTCGGTCACGTGTTTGTTTATGTATTGCCGGTGAGTGTGTAGCAATTAGGACGGTAGTTTTTTCGTGAACATCGATATGTCGATGTATCTCTTTCAAATCATCGATGTTAGCAATATCGAAAGATTAAATAAAAATCTATGTCAAAAACTCGATGTTTTTAGAAAAACATTTGTATTTGGAAAAACATCGATGTATTTAGAAAAATAACGTCGATGTATTCGGTAAAATACCGTTAATTTAAAATTTAATTTGAATTATAGAGGAAATAATTGTTCTTTGCCATATTTACATCAAGAAGACATTCAGTGTCTATCAAACTCCAAATATAAACTATAGCCATTACGCTATCAGGAAACCTGTTGGATCAATGATATATTATATATTATATTATTATATATAAAGTATATATACTTATAATTAGAAAATGTATAAAATATTTTAATATAAAGAAAAATCTATACAAATACAGTTTATTATGTTTCCATAATATGTACTATTGGCTTCGGTAAAAAGCCATTATTAGGAAACAAAAACCGTTCGTTTCGCCCCTCTCATAAATGTCAAAAGTTAATACATAAGTTAATGTTAATTATAAAAAAAAAATTAAAAGTCAAATACGCCACTGAATAATACCAATTATTACTTAGCCTGACTGATCATTAAAGTTTTATACATTTTCATACTTTTTTGAGAAATTTGTAAGATTTTTACACAATCACTTGTGAGAATATTTTTTTAATATTCTTCTTATCGTCCATTAATGTTGATAATTTGATTTTGAATATTTTAGATTTTGAGATTAGCGAGGAATGTTTAAGTTTTACAATAATGTGTAATTTTTATTTTTATTTAAGTCTATACCAAACATTTTACTTAAAGGATTGCTCCAATTATTTAGGGGTACCGAGGTTTTTTTGATGAAAAAATCATTCGAGATTTTATTATTATTATAATTTATGACACCCGCGAAATGAAATCAGAGAATCTTAAAATAGTTTCAAAATATCGAGTTGAACTGACAGATAGAAATTGATCTTCAAAAAAATAGGTAATTTCAAACTTGAGAAACGTTGGGGACCCAAAAGAACCGAAAATTTTAATTTATAAGTTTATACCGTTCTGGTATCGGTACAGATTCTATGGAATATGAAATATATGTTCCGATATCGGTTCCGGTCCTTAAAATACCCTCAGGAACCGGTTATTTTGGATTCAGTTCCAGTCCCTGCTATATACACACATTATATATCATATATGCGACCGTATACACAAGTGCGTCTTGGGCTTGGATCTCATTGTGCTCGAGACGAATGACAACGTCTGTGACCACGGTTTATTCAAAACCCCGTATACGCTCCTCGACTTCTCGTCGAACGTTGCGACTCCCGGGATTCCTTTTCGTCCATTATCGAGGTGTTGGTCTTACGGCGTCCGCGTATTATTTATCTATTTTTTTTTCAACACAGGAATTTCTTTTGGCTAGGGGGATTGGTCAGAATTTAGCGTGACCCTTTTTTTTCGCAACACTCGACGACGTCATCAGTTGGCACGATTACATCGTGTAGTTTGTGCTCGTCTCTCGATACGCCCGTATATTTACCTGCATTTGTTTGCGTGCAGTCTTGTCTTCTCTGTGATAATTAGTGTGTCAATACTACACATCTAGCGGACATTTTGGATTACGAATATGTACTCCATGGCGTCCATGAACATAAGACATATTCATGTTTCAAAATGTTTGCTCGATGCGTACGAATGTTAAAAAAATATATCATAAGCATATTTTTTTTTATGCTCGAAGCCATACGAAAATGGTTTGAAATAAAAATTATTCGAATAATGAATTTTTTTTTTGTTGGACATTTTTCTTGCATTTTTCGTGATTTATGAAGTTTTTCAACGTTTTTGGGGCATTTTATCATTTTAAACGTCATTTTCGACCAGCTATGTCGAAGGACGTGAAATAAAATTATTTTTAAATTTAAATATAAAATATATATTTTTTCACTTTTATACATAAAAAAATATGTGTATATAAAAATTTTGTCCAAAATACGTTTATTTTTTAACAATACTTTTTAGGTGCTGTTCAAAATTCAAACTGTAAGATAATCATAGATTTTATTTCATTACTTTTTGTATTTGTGTATTTTTAAAAATTTAAAAATTCTAAATACTTTTATTGTTCAAGTTACTACATAATTTTATTTTATATTCATCAGAAATAAAAAAAGAAAAAGATGCATTTTTTAGAGATTTTTTGTAGCTTTCAGATCATAAAGACCATTTTATGATATTTTTTAATTAAATTTTTTATAACATTTATGTACAACCTCTAATTATTTTACAGGGAAAACAATGCATTGTTCTATGAGCGTCGATCATAATAAAATAACAATTAGAATGTTTTATTGATGTTAATATTTTCACATATTACTGAAACAGTAGTAGAAGCAGATAAATTCGTGAACAATATTATTTTGTATCGTTGTCGTACTATATTTTGTGGCAATCAATAGATCGAACGGAGTAACAGACATTTTTATGGAACACAGATTGTTTATCTCGTCCGAATGAACTAACATTTTAATAATGATTTGAAACGTAAAATAGTTTATTTAGTTGGTATATCACATATCATACTTTTTACTTGACGTACTATAATTTATGTTTCTCAATGGGTAACGTGATCAAAAATGTACAAATCCTATTTTTTATAGTTTTAAGAGAATAATATGTTTTAACATGTTTGTTTAGTTTTAGGTAAGTAATTATTGAAAAAGAAAATCGTAGATTGAGTCTCAAGTATATTCTTTAGTATGGTCAAATGTATTTTTGGTTTAATATGGTTTAAACATAAAATATAAAAAAAGTTTTAGCTTGGAGTTAATAATAAAAAGATGAAAATTGTTCGCACGTTAGAAGGACGTGCACGTTAATAGTATACGGACAGAATGCTGCAGCGATTGGGAGCAAAGAAGTGGAACGATCCGTTTAATTTGTATTTTAATTGGAATTATTCGATAATATACGAATACTTCAACGGACTGTATGTTAAATAAATTGAAAATGTGTTTTAACGTATTAATTCTTTGTAAAATATTAAATAATATCATCACGTGTTACGTGCATTGTCATAGTATTTTATATAACCTTATACAATCGATTTGAGTTAATTTGATGTTTTTATTTTACATTTGTGTGTATTTATATAGTTAATAATATATTAATTTGGTATGAATATTATGTATATCAGTTTTAGATTTGATATATAAAATGTTACCGTACACTGATCGTGAGACAATTCACGTGACCAAATAGCCTTGTATTTTAGTTTATCGTAAATTATTCTTGATTTTAAAAATGAAGATATTTCATTTTAGAATGTCCTTAAGGATGAATCTATATAATTAAATATTAATACTTCAAGGAATTTCCATCACGTTTGTTACTCGGATCATGGCTTGAAAATAGTATAATAATATGTTGCGCGTAAAGAGGTAAATAATTTTAATAATTTAATTATAACAAAATTGATATCTTTTAAACAAAAATTAGTGCATGAAATATAATTTTTATACTGTAATGTAATCTGAAAACTTGATAATAAAAAAAAAGAAAAAGAAATCATATCAAACATATATTGGTGTTAAGATCGCCAACAGACGGTTTTCCCATTCACACAAAATTTGTCTGTATATTTTATATAATTATCTTTATGAATTTTACATAACATAATATTTTTACGGTACACATTTGTATTTACATAGATTTTTTTGTTTTTATAATAGACGAAAAAAACATAATACGATTTATTATAACAATCGGTAATAGTTATATAATACTATATTATGTATAGTATTTAATGATTGATTAATAACTAATACATATCATAATGGTCTACAGCGGATAAATATAACCATACAACAAGAATATTGAAAACGATTTTAAAAAAAAATTATATACCATACTCATTTGACTTGTTTTTCGTTTCTTTATATAAAAAAAAAAGTGTGACGTATATACTAGTTATTCGATTTTCTATGTAATCGACGCCAATGCATTGTATAAGTATAGTAAACAATATTTTTGGGTATATCAGCCATCATAGACGCCGCTCAACAGACTCGGTATATACTTTACGGTGTATTGCGCCATAACAATAATATCAACACGCAACACACAAAACCTAAATCTGTTCACTTATTTCATTATGTAAATACAACCAGTACCCGTAATAGTATACCTCCTATCCACAAGTACAATATATACATTAACGCTCTTCAGTATGTAGGACAATGAAGAACGACGTCGGGTTCTCATTTGGAATAACGAAACGCACAAGAATATATACTTTTATTGCGAGTCAATTTTTCCGGGCAACTAGGTTGAATTGAAATGAACGATTTTCCATACAACACTTACATATGGTATAGGAATATGTTTAACGAATATTTGATTTTTTTATAAAATGTAAATTGTACAAATTATTATAATGTTATATATAAATATATATTTTATTAGTTTGACAGGATGGACACTTTCGTGATAAGTGTGTAGTATTATAGTAATTGTTATATTAAATGTATAATACAGACTGTTATGATTTACTGGTTTTGCAATAGATATTCATATGCAAACATGTATAGCGTATTGAGTACATAGACATAAATCACGATTGTATTGACTTCCATTTACTCCAATTGAATAGACAGACGGATAGTAAGATAGACGATCGGTGTATTGCTTTGATAATATGTTATTTGTTTCATAATATATGTCGACAAATATGCTTCATTGTCTTGATAGTAATAAAATATAAAATCGAAACGAAATTAATGTTCTTCAATTTCGTTTATCATTACATAATGATTCAATTAATCTTACAACTATTTAATGTTACTATATACTGTATGATCGAATAATTTAGTCATGTATATTTGACAAATAAATACAATAAAAAAAGTCTATACACGGTTTTATTTATTTCGAAAAAATGTAAAAATAAAAATAAAATGGCGTATTAAACAACAGGGCGCATTTGGGTATACCTGATTTATTTTGAACGAGTCACAGGTCCACAGAAATGTTATGTTTAGTAGTTATAGCACTACGAATATTTCAGGTGTCTATTGTTAATCACAAATCTAAAAAATATCGCTACAATATTGTATTAAATATGATTATTATAAATTTGAACAGAACGACAAACCATCGCATTCGAAGAACAACATTTCTAAACGAGTATTATATAAACACTAACCATATTTTTTTAACAGCACTTCCGAGCGTTTTCAGCGTTCGAAGAAATAAATCATGCACGGCGATTTCTGAATTTTTAAAAAAAAAAAAAAATGGTCTCATTCGAATACGGCGGTCAGCGATGGGATTGACTTTGTATCGACGTACGTGATTTCAAGCCCGTAACTAGATCGTAATGAAAAACAATGTGCTAGGAGTTAAAAAACATATTACAATAGGTTTTCGATGTTGACGATTTCTTATGTAAGCGGAACACGTTCGTTTTGCAGAGAACACGATCGTGGTGTCCGTTTACTCGTACCGATATGATTAGATACGACGCGGAGACAGCGCATCCCTGTCGGGGTTAGGTAGGTTAGGAGGTATTCATCACTATTCGGTAGTGAACTAGTACGAACCCGCCAGACTCGCGGCTAGACGGACCACCCACGACGTTCGACCGATCGACCTAAAAATCAGTGTGCCGCGCGAGTAATTCTCTTACGCTTACGATGAGCGCCTTGTACACGCGGATACGTCACTTATCTACCGTGACGGTAACGCATAGCGATCATCCCATTATTATTATTATTATTATTATTATTATTATCATCATCACTCTATATTGTATACAGAACGTCCCCGTTTCGTTCGTGCACATCGGCTCTAATTCACGAGATCGTGAACTCTGCATGTACCGCGAAATGTACATTTAACGAAAACGAGTCCGTTGCGGCAAATATCCAATTGTTATAACGGATTGCCGTTTGAAGGTTGTGTTAGTTAATATATACGCGCGGCAACGGATTTCCGTTTGCGAACTTTACGTACGAACGTGTAACTGCGAATGCAAATGGAGTACTGCGTCGGAATACGCGGGAGTAGATCTGCGTAGGACGGTCATAGACGGCGTGACAGGCCGTGTTATATATATTTTTGTTTTGTTCTCCCGTCGTTCGCCCGTCCGCATAATATTATATTATCAATGATGTCACACTCGGTGTTTTGCACGATTCGGCACAGCAAAGGTCAATTTTTCTTTTCCACTTGTATCTGTTTTGCCGATCGACTCGTGTGTGTATATACACCTTACGCCGATCTATACTATTATTATTGTTATTATTATTATAATGTATACGGTGGAAATAAGTAATAACCGCCGATTTAATGTCGGCAATAACACGACGTGATATTTTACTTGTGTATCGCACGTTCTCTATGGTTGCGAAATTTCTCGTTAGGAATGTACACAGCAAATACATAAAGTTCAATATCGAATAATTCTAGTCACAAAATATGATAATTAGGTTAGAATTTTGTATGCAGCAATATACGATAAAAGAAATGGTGGTGAAATCGTTACACATTTTGGTCATTTCAAATATAATATACGATTATATACAATTTATTTTTGAAAACAACGAAAATATGTATTTGACAAAAATAAAAACCATTTTCTATTAAATAAAATATAAATGAAGTAACATTTGTTGAATATAACTTTAAATTGTACAATGGACAATATACAACGTGTTTTACAAGTCTTTATCTAATTACTAACTGCTATAGTTCAGCAATCGTTAATTGCTGGTTACCGAACCATCTACTAATGGAAACATAAGATAGTCAAGTTTATTTTAAGTAATATTGCTGATAAATTTGCCTTTGTAATGATTAGTGAACGGCCGTCAGTTTTTTTCGGAATGGCGACTCCGCAACAGAAAGCGTTTTGCGTCCTTCGTTTTAGTCAGTGAGAGTCGGCATTAATCGTTCAACGTGATTTTGGAACTGAAGCTCCAATTGGTCAAAGCATTCGACGTTGGCATCAAACGTTCTAAGAAAGTGGATGTTTGTGTGCACAGAAACACTCAGGTCGACCTCGTAGTTCGGACGAAAACATCGAGCGTGTTCGACAAAGTTTCACTCGGAGTCCATTGAAGTCTACAGGTCGTGCGGGCCTCGAGCTAGACCTCCCTCATTTGATCATTTGGCGTGTTTTACGACGTCGTTTGACATTGAAAACATATCGAATGCAACTGGTACAGGCCTTCCTACCGGACGACAGACCAAAATGTATCGATTTTTGCAATTTCATTTACGAAAAACAAGTAGAAGATGAAACGTTCGTCTCACGCATTGTTTTTTTTTTACGAAGCCACATTCCATCTAAATATAAAGGTTAACCGACATATTGATAGAATTTAGGATTTAAAAAAACCGCGCACAATCATTGAGCATCAGTTTATGGTCCATTTTTTTTTTTTTTTTAGGATAATATAGTAACGGGTAACACATACTAGCCTAACACGTTACGAGCTTTATTGTTCTCACAATTACATGCAGATAAGGATATTTTGTTTTTCAACAAAATGGAGCACCACCTCATTGGAAGTTAGAAGTTCGTCGGTATCTGAATGGCGAACTCCCTCAATGGTGGATTGGGCGTAAAGAAGACAAGGGCGATTTATTCCTGGCCACCACGTTCACCAGACCTTATAGTGTGTCATTTATTTTTATGGGGCTTAGTAAAAGGTAAAATTTATGTATCACCATTACCTACAGGCTTGGAAGAGCTTAACCGGGATAACAGATTTTGTGAATGTCGTGACACAAGATATGATCGGCAACGTTTAGGAAGAATTGAAATACCGTATAGATATATGTCGGGCGGCCTGTGGGGGTTATATTGAATATTTGTAACCAAACTCATTAAAATTTGATTATTCAAGAATATTTTTTACTTTATTCCACCTTTATATCTTTATTTTTGATATAATTATAAATGTTTGAAATCGGCTTATCGATATTCGATTTGAGATAAGACTTTTGAAACACCGTGTAAATATATGATGACAATAATATGTGCATAAGCATGCATAGATATTCTTAACAGGGGAGGCAAGAACTAAGGAGGTCAAGAATCCAAATCTCTCCCCCTTCCAAATTTTTAAGACCTTAAGAAAAATACTAAGATATTGATGTGAGGCAACAACCATTGAAATGAATCCTCACACAAAATCAAGTATATAATTCTATTAAAACCATAGTATAAATTGTTTTATACGATTACGAGTTAGGTTAAACATAAAAATACCAAAACATTCTTTAATAAGTACTTATAAATAATAAACTATTTTAATTTTGTTGTTTATCATTTGTTAACAATATTTCGGCCACAATTCTGGCGTTTAAATTGTATTATCAGGTTTGAGTGATTGGTTTACAGTTAGCTATCAACTGTACGAGCAGTCGGTATTGTCACAGAAGAAACCAGTAACTACAGTTGAAACTGTTTTATTATTAGAAAAATATGAATATGATATTTGTACTACGATTGTTGATATATCGATAAGTAGAAAGTATGATATCATTTTAGTATTTACTATTTTGAAATTACTTATTGAAAATATTTAAATGTTATTAAAAATCGGTAAGTATAATATAAGATCACGGAGAAGTGGAAAATCTCGCAACTGCCTCTCTACCTCCCCGTTCGCATGCTTATGAATATTTTTATTTTGAATTTTCAAAAGTTATTTTTTTTTTTATAGCCTTTATTAATGTAAAAGTTATTTACATCAACATAATTGGACTGTAGAACTTATTTATATCAGCTAACAATTTGTTTACATTATAATGGATGAAAGGCACACGTTGATAATTGAACGAAGTGATTTTTATTCTAGTAAAATATTTCTCTTGAGGCTATTTTGAAAACGTCGTCACTTGAAAATAAAATTAAATGAAAAAAATTGTCTTTTTTTCGCATACTCTTACATTATTCTTGATATTAATTTTACAAAAACTACAATTATTATTTCACTTATAAATGTATATCAAATATTTAAATTGAATTAATGTATTCAAAATTGTGTGATAATGAGATTGAGTAAATCTTACTATTGATCAAATTCTAGTGTTTTCAAACGTGCAAATATTGAATCGCAGATTAACTATCACAGATGTACATATTTATATTTATTTATTTATGTTTATCACAGATGTATGATCAATAAATACGCGTTTTAATAGAATATGATAGAATTTAAAATTAATTATTCTATCACAATAGCTACTGAAATAAGAACTTTAGATACTTTTTATTTTTAAATTGTTTTTTTGATGGTCTGAAAAAATAAGCACATACATAAAAATTTTAGCTCTAAAAACAACATTCTTTTATACATTTATTATAGTTAGAAAAACAGTTTTATTGTGTACATGTTTCAAACTACAGTTGAGATGTCATTATAATACTATTACATGTTTTTTTTGTTTTGATATATATAATAGTAAACATTTTGAATGCTTTGATAAATGACTAATTTTTCACAATTTTTTTTAAATCGTTAATACATTTCGGTATATATGTACAAATATATAATATCATATAATGATGCCCAATTGTAATCATATTTTGTTACAAATAGGTAGAGAAAATATGAAACATGAATTCTATTCTCCATGTTCTAAATTTCTTAACTATTGACATGTACATATTAGGATACATACCGCAATCGTTCTACAATGGTTTTAAGATGAAATTAAATTATTTAGGAAATGAAAAAAATTATGTCGCGATCAAAAAAATTAAAACTGTATATAGAAATTTGTAGTTAATTTGGTTCAAGTGCACTCATTCCAAACAAATATAGGTACAAATTCGACTATATATTTTGAGTGAATACGATTTTTCGATTAGTAAAGATAACGTCCACTCAGCTTATACAAAAAGACGCGAGTAACGATTTATGTTTAAGCTAATGTGATGGTTTTTCAAAAACTGCAGAGTTTCAAATTCATGTTACAATTATTTTTGGAAATCCGGACGATTTAAAATTATTAAACTAGCTTTCTATATCGTTTAATGGACTCAGTAAAGTTAGTTCAAAAGAACCAAACGGTTTATTTTTATAATAGATTTATTTCGTCCTAAGGAATAGACAGTGCCTAAATTGGAAAATATAAAGTAATGGAGCTCAATTGGAAATTTAAAAATAACGTTCCAAACGAAATATTCTATATCATAAAACCGTGGGTATCCCACACGCCCCAGTTGACCACTAATATATAACATAATTTCTAACCGTATTCTTTTTTTTTAATTGGAAAAAATTTCTTTATAAAATTTATAATAGAATAATACTCTATAACATTTTATATACATAAACCTTTTTAAATTTTCAATAATAGTTAGGAAAAGCATTCAAATCACATGTACCTATCTAAACTAACGTTAAAATTTCTAATATCAGCTGTATCGTACGTACAATAGGTATGTAAAACTCCTATAATCAAGTCGATAGAGTAATGTAAATAATTGTACAATATTCATGGAAATATCATCACATAATAAGTTATTACTATATTCAGTGCACGTTAAGGTAAGAGCACCGGTGGCGAATGAAAAGTTGTAGACCCGGTATCACTAATAAAATAGAATTTTCAAATCGGTTTTATAGTATACCTGTGGGTAAATCTAAAAATAATTGTCGAATAATATATGAATAATATTCCGTGATAAGTGATATACAAGATAATAAATGGCTATTATCAAGCAAGTACTTGATATAGTAATAAGTCATTAATAAAAATAATACTATCAAATATACAATTTTTTACCATGATTTTTAATCTACGGTCTCCAGCTATGCCGGTTATAAGCGTTCCCCCCGCGTTTCTTTGAGAGTTGTAGTAAAGGGACGTTAATTTTTTTCCAAGCGTAGTAGAGGAGCTCCGTTCCTCCCCATTTCGAGCACTGGGAATGGGTCACTCGAAACCGAAATCACAATAGCTTTGATATTTTCGTAAAAACAAAAAACAAACAGACACAGAGACGAACAACTATGCCAAATATGAACATCCTGCTCACGTCACACGCGACGATACACAACAATAAACTCGGGTTGAGTAATTAGACCGTTTTCAACGGTTACACGGGTCGCAACGGGCGACCTTCAAAGACCGCCGACGCCGTCTCCGCGGCGCGATCCCGCGATGTTCTCCGCGCACACACGTGACATCAGCCTAAACGTCTGGTAAACTATATTGTAACACGCACGCACTCACACGCACTCACACACACACACACACACACACACACACACACACACACACGTACGCGCGCGTCGAGTGTATATTATAATCTTATTCTGACTTCCTCACGAGTTACCTTTCACCGATGACACTGACACATTTAGTGGAAGATCAATTCATATGGCACACGTGCTTTTGTGCGTGTCAATTGTTCCACATGCATTCGATTTAAATAATGGGAATTTCGCGCCGTGTTAAATCGCCCGAAAACACGATCACGAAACACACGTATCGCAGACCTCGGGACGAGTTCTTTACAACGTCGCCGGGGCATTTGCACGACCGGACGGTGCGTTTTTTCAATCCAAATTAGTATACGACCCAGAACGGGACGTCGCATTCGCGCGAGCCGTGCGCCCCGCAACCGTTTCGCCGCCGCCAGCGTGTTGTGAGTACACGCGCGACGGTTCGGACGCGCGCGTTTATAAATGTAGACAGCGATGTATTTAGAACTTTGTCGCCCTGGGTACACGTTTATGTGTTGCCCCATCCCCCATCTGACCTCCTATCTGCATGTTAAAGAAAAAAAAAATGCTTTACCAAGTAATTTTCCGAAACATACACAACCAAAATAAATATTTCATGTAAAAGTAATAATAAATAAATTATATAAACCGATATTATGTTAATGTTTATAAATGTTTATTTTTAACATTCACAGTGTTTATAACTATACAATTCATTATATAGTATAAACAGCGTGGTTTTTTTTTTTTTTTGAAACTTTGTTAAAACAATTAGTTTCAACAATTACAATATATACACTAAGATAATAATAAGTAACTTAAATAAGAGAAATTTGTTTTTACAATAAAAGTATTAGATTAAATAACCAGTCTGATTAAAATGAGATATGATAGGAAGGATAATGGGAGAATGTTGCGAGGAAAGAATAGATTGAGTGTTAAAAGGAATGTTGTAATTTTTAACCAACGCTTGAAGTTTTTTGCGTTGTACCATTAAGGCAGGGCACTGGAAAAGGATATGGGGGATGTTGCAAATTGATTCGAAAGTGTGGAGGGTGCAAAGAGGAGAGTCACAGAGAGATAATTTAAAAGAATGGGATGGAAGTAGCGTGTGACCTAATCTGAGTCGAGAGAAAGAGCAGATTGTTTTCCTACTAAGTTTCAGCTTGTGGAACCACGGTTGTGACGGAATCGTGGGAGAAATGCTTTTATACCACGTGGCGTAATTAGAGGGTAAATTATTCCATTTATTTAACCACATCGAGGCAATGTGAGTTCTTAGCATACAGCAAAAATCGAAACAGCGTGTTAACGTCTGATAATATTTATTTTCTAAACCGTGAAATAAAACATCGAATATTTCAAAAACATGTAGTAATATTATTCAAACAAAACCCTTAAAAACTTGCTGCCTCCAAAAACGTGACGCCCGAGGCAATTGTCTCCTAGTCCCTCACCCCTCCCTCCCTCTAAATACGCCTCTGAGTGAAAACGGTAGAATGGCGGTGGCCGATGACACTGTAAATGATGTATACTGTAAACGTACAATATGTATTGTACATTCTTATTCATTGCCTGTGCGCGTATTGTCGAACGCAAGTGTTGTCGATACACGATTGTGTTCGTCGGCATAGCGATTTGAACTATTTGACTTGCAAACAAAAACCCAAACGAAAACGGTGAGGGCTTATCGATATCGAAACAGCGTTCATTGTGTCGGAATAAGTCCGCGGATCGTGAAACGTTCTGTTCGATCGACGTAATAAAATACGTACAGCACGAGCCGATTACGAAATGACCATTTCACTATATTATTTGAAGAAGCGTTTCGGACAATAATCTATTCGTTATTTTATTTGTATTTACTGTTATATCGACAACGATGACTGTCGATGATTAAACGGGTTTAGTCACGATACAAATACATTCGAAATGCGGTTGATCATCCCGGGAGGTTGAACTGTTTAGACAAATATTTGTTACAGCGACCCATTTATTTGTTGTGATTACCGTCGATATTTTAATTTCTAAAAAAATTTCACAGCCCACAAAAATGTTAGTTGATATTAGATGCTGATTTATTGCGAAACTTTTGGTTGATATTATTACTATTAATTAACTATTATTACTCGTAAACTGTGGCTCGCACATTTTTAAAACACGATGATTTCTCCGTCAATAAATTTACATTTGCAAACGGTTTCGCGCAGATATATTATTATGAATTATGTGTTTATGTTACATATATTCGTTTATTATAATCATTAAGGGCATTACAATCATGTTATCTTACCATAAATCTAATTGTTTGCTCACTTTATTTGTTGAATTTTTTTTTTTTTTTTGATCCCAACATTATTTATAGCGATTTATATAAATATTAATTATACCTATAATTATGATTTATATAAACCATTTTAGTTTTATTTTGAAAAAGTTTCTCATTTTGTGTGTAATTGAAAAATTCCCATTATTATTATTATTTTTTTATTAGAGTATTTAACTTACTCTGAGTATTTTTTTAAAATAATGATATCAGTGTTGGCTCGATTTCGGTTGGAATTTACTTACGTGGAAATCGCACGCGTTTTGGACAGAGCACTTTAGTGGGTATGTTAGAGACGCTAAAAATGTCCTCTAAAGTACGAAAATTGAGATTTATTACTCTTAAAACGCGGTTTTCCGTTTGTGTAGATTTTGCCATTTTTACGCACTATAGTTATTAATAATATAATCTATACTGTTTCGTTTTCGGTTGGTTTTTCATGTGCCATGTGACACTTTTGAAATGTGTTTTTGACTATACAAGCAATGCAAAGAGTCTTCTAGAAAATATAATTAAGTACCGCTATCGGAAAACACCATTCTCGTTTTATTCATAACCTGAAATATTGGCCATGATATTTATGCTCAAATATCATGATATGATAGGCACCAGCTGTAGAAAGGGAATATTGATGTATTGTAAATCTTCACTATACCCGGTTATACGGATGTTTTTGTCATTTTCTTGATTGATTACAATAACAATGAATATTATAATTCTGTTTTGATCTATTATTATTCATTAGGTACTTGCATAGGAATGTTACTCACGATAAATATTTTTTATTTGCTATAAGTACTTCCTCTTTTTACATAGAAGCCTTAACTTATATTGTATGTCTAATAAAATATGGGAAATAAATAATATGTATATGTATTGGGTGCTCCAATGATATTTTTCAACTTCCTTAACTTTACTATTTATATTTTGATTGAATGTGTATCAAAAATGTTGTAATAAATTAGGTTTAAATTGAAAATATAAATTGTTTAAATATTTATAAACGAAAATGCTAAAATCTGTAAGATATTCGGTTAACAATATAATGAAATAATGAAATAATAAAAACAAAAAAACAACTATTACTTAATATAACTATCATTTTCTAACTATAAATTAATACTCGTTATAAAAAAAAACCTATATGTAAATAAATATGTATCTATAACAAAGCCAATTAGTACTATAAAATAAATTAAGAAATATAGAATTGTCGTCCAAAATTTATTAATTAACTACCGGTCTCAACTCAAGTCATCGTCAGGTAAAAATTGAAAATGAAAATACAGCAAGTAAGTGTTGAATTTTTAATATTGATTATACGAAATGCATAAAATTAATCGTTTTTTATATTATAATCTGTTTTGTTCATTTGATTTATGTTATGATTGGTTGACAAGTTGTATATAGTTTGTATAAATTATTTATTAGATATTAGAAATAATATTGATATAGGTACAATTAATTTTAAAAAAATATTTAATATATTTGTAGTTTCAAGTTAAGTCCTTTATTTTTTGGTTATCCTCGACCTTGGTTGTTATAAATACGACATAATATTTAAAAATAGATGTTTAAAGTGAGAAAGAGCAGTGAGTGTTAGATGTGACATCATTGACTTCATCATGGTTTTGTCCTCATATTCTTCGGATTCTTTAAACGTCACGTAGTTTTTCGATGACAAAAAAAATATGTTTTTTATTTACGACGAGAGATTATATAACGCTATTGTCCATTATTAATTACCTTTATCAAGAGCGTACTGTAGTGTTTTATTCGTGATCAACAGTCGTGGCATGAAAATAAAAATAAATATATAAATGTATAGTGTTCGGGATAAATATCTTGTTTTGTACGTATATTAATTGGTTTTTTCTTACTGAACCAAAAAACTCGTTGATTTACATTAGTAATATAGACCATCCAAATGATGAGATTTTTGAATCGCAGTAACTACAATATTAAATTATTATATCTAAATGTTAAATATTAAATAATAACAGTTATTATTGATATTTTACGAGTATTTATTTTTTGGAGACTTAAACGCCCGCTAAAATATTGAAAACACCTATTAAATGTATTATACATTTTTGTTCTAATAATAAAATATATTAAAAAGTCTTAGGTTTTGTTAATAGTTTCAGGATTAAGGGTCATCAAATGAATTTACTGAAATTTATTAAGTCTTTTATTAAATTGTCCAAACATCTTTATTTATTAAAATATAAATATGTAATTTTTATAGGCATGTGCAGCCTTTGCACAACAAATATGGCTATTATTTTCTGTAATTACCTATTCTCTTTTTCGTTATGACTTCAAGAAAAATAATGTTATATTTTGTCAATTTTTTAAAATTAAAACTTTAAAACAATAAATTATTATATAAAGTTGTATTATATTAATATAAATTAAGTTAATTTTAAATTATTAAACGACGTTTGTATTCTATTGACTTTTTAAATATGTCAATTACTTCAATGCAGTCGATTAAATTAGTTATTTATGCTCAATAAATATATTATACAAGAGGAAGAGTTCTAAGTCATTCTTGATACAAAGCATTGTCTTCATAATATTCAGTTAAGAAAAAGTTCGTTCACAGGTATAGGTAGTTTAAATTAGTTTAAGAATACATAAACAATATTTAGAAATAATTAAATGACTCCTTTTCATTTAACCAATGAATTCTAAAACGAATTTTTCCCACCATTCTTCTTATTTGGTCATTTTACTTTAGCTTTTGGTTTATAACTAGTTATAGTAAAATGAAATTAAATATTGATAATACATTAAAATGTTTACAAAAAAATGTTTTACAGAAAATACAAATTTTTGCACGATACCCGGACCCGGTTTCATCAATTGAATTATTTATTTACACAATTATACTTATTTTCAAGTGTAAAAAAGTCTTTAGATACATAACGTTAAAAATGTTTTGTATTTCGAAACTAAATTAATTACATACGTAAAATGTTATTGAACCTTTTAAAATTGAATATTTATGTGAGTATCATTTGAATAAATTAAAACATAATATATAATACTTTGTATAATATGGACCCGATTGTTATACTTAAATATATATTTTATTATAGTATTCACTTCTGTTATCTTGGTTATCTACTAGTATTTACAAGCAAGAGGATTAAAGAATTCAATTGTTTTATATATTATAAGTTGTGATAGAAATGTTGAATAGTTGGTTTTATTTTCACACGGTTAATCGCAATGGTTCATTATCTAATTATTTATTGTATGTGGTTTAATGTAATTTTATTATAATAAGTTCAGATTTCACAATTGAATGAAAACATCGATGATTTTCGGCTTAGATAATGCAATAATGAGTAGACGTAATAATTCAATGTACCTTACTAGTACAAATAAATTTAGTGTATCTTGTATTTTAAATAAGTGCTGAGATGAATGCAATGTATTTAAAAAAAAATCTTTAGTTATTATCTAAATGATTCTCATAAATCACTTAATTTATTAAAATGAGGCAATTTACAAAATATATATTTATGACACATAATTTATTATCATACCAATATCGCTAATATAATTTTGTATTTATTCTAAAGTAATGTTTAGAAACATTGTAGTTTGAAAAAATTTTAAAAAAATTGATAGAAATACAATTAGTTAAGTCACAACAATATAGTGACTTACTATAATAACTATATAATAAACTGTTCAATGATACTTTGTTCATATAATTTAATAAGTTAAGAGTATATGAAATAAACTATTTAAGTTCATAAGTTAATATCAACTCGACTATTTAGCTTAACCCTAACTTACATACTATAGTCGATGTCCATTTTCATACGAGTATATTATAATATCTCGACAAGGGTGTAGTCGTATCATAATATGTATAATGTATATACCATTATATATATATATATATATAATACGATTATAATTCACTAAATATATTATGTTTCAATACAGATTAATATTATATAGAGTTCTAAAAATCGCTCAGTATCGTTCGATTTGTCTAGTTATTACAAAACGGATGTCGATATTTTCAATTTTTCTCGGAATTATTGCACGAATCACATGACTATCGTCAATGTAATATAATTGTGCCAGCTACAACGACATATAAATCCACTTAGTGAGTATCGCGAGTATCACGCGTTCGTGTGTAACGTTATTGTTATAACGCATAGCTACGATGTGTGTGTATGTGTGTGTGTGTGTGTGTGTGTGTGTATGCTGAGTTATACGCGTCTGTAGTAGAAACGTTCACTTTTTCCGGGTTCATATTATATATATATTATTGTTACTATACGACACATTTTGCATAACTGCTGCCGTATATATGCTGTACTACGATCCTTATAGGTGTATATATATATAGTTGGTAAGTGTAGCGTCGTCGTAATTCGGTCGTGCCCGACCGGCAGAAGACCTCTTAGGTGTAAGTAGGTACCTATATATTTTATGTTAAAGTATAAACGCGCGTTACGTAAAAAAAAAAAAACAGTATCACTCGAGACGATTTTTGTCAAGTTACGTTACGTTAAATTGTTTTTCTTTATGTGCTGTGGCTAAGCGAAGCGTCTGCGAATTGACGATCTATCGTAAATTGCTATATACTCGTGTGTTTGCACTGAACGATGCGCGCGATTCGTGTCGGCCCCGGGATCAAACGAATGCTCACGCCATCGATCGTTGACTTCGATCCGTAACGGTCGGTGGGATGCAGAAAGTCGAGAAAATCCGTAGTGGCTTCACGAATATCAACGCGTTTTGTATTCACCAGTTATATACGCAGAAGCAACGCAACATAGCCATTTCTAAACGAAATGGTAGACGTTTTACAAAATGTTGACGGAAATCAATGACTTCAAAAATTTACAAATGTAAATAACCAAATGACTACGATAACGAATAATCGAAGATATCTGTGCTAAATGCACGTCGGGCCGTTAGCCGATCTGTTCTTTACCAAAACTCTATTTTCGGCGAGAATTGAAGTTGTCTGGTTTTATATTGAATCATCAAGTATTTAGTAAACACAAATACATATAGAGGAGAATTACAAAAATACATACACTCATATTGTTACTTAAGAACGTTTAATATTACAACCTTCATGTTTACCCAATTCACTGTTATACATTTATAACCCAAAACGTTTCAAAGTTCAATTGAACCGGTTGGACAAAGCACGTCCGGCACAAGCCGAGATACTTCGACCCTTCCGGCCGAGAACAAAAAAAGGCCCGATTCTCGTTTCTGCCAAAATAATTTTATGTGAAAATATGTTTATTTCGGGAATTTTTATTTGTGCGGTTTAATAATATAAGCAATGATCATGTTTATACGCAAAATATATGAAAAAATCAAACATTATTATTGAATTAACAATTATTTCATTGTCATTAATTTATAGTGTCATATATTAATTATAAAAATATAACAGTCATTTATACCTATTGCTTATTATTTCGTATCACAAAGACAAAACATGGTTGTATTTAAATATTTAAAAAAACGAGTACAAATATTACAGTTTACATCTCATAAAAATGTAATAGTCATACAAAGTGATAATCGAAATAAATACTTGTATAACTATATACAGATATCTTAACTGTATACAATTTAATAATTTAACAGCAGTAAAGTACTCATAAAATTAACTATAACTAACTCAATAAATTAATAAATTAGTTGATGTCCATCCTCGGTATTAACTGTGATCGCATATTGTATATATTATATATCCTTTTCTTAGCGAATGATATCCCGGTGACGCGATGAAATTACCGGCGATTCATTTTACACGTGCCTATAAAATTGACGGGAATTATTTTCGGCACGGGCCAGTCTCGCAAGTATAACGGCAGTACCTGGGTATATACACATGCAGGGCTGACGCGAATAAATGCCGAGTGAGGGGGTGTCGAATAAGTGAAATCGCCGACTTTTCAATATTGTTAATTGCCCGAATAGGTATAGTACGATCATACGTGATACGGAGTTGCTTTTTTTTCCTTCTTACCGATTTGACGAATATTGTTTATTACAATAAAATTTGCCGACTTAAAGGTACTTTGACGAAAAAATTGGGAGATGGGAGTGACACCCCCTCACACCCTCATTTTCACCGGCCCTGTACACACGTACATACACACACACACACACACACACACACACACACACACACACACACACAAGGGTGCTCGCAGGTAATAATTTAAGGGGGCAGTCTTAATTTGTATTAAAAATCAAAAACACCATTATTAATGTATAATGTGTATTTTCAAGAATAATATTATCATAACCAAATCGAAAAGGTATAACATTAAAATTGTTCATATTACATTTACTATAAGTCTATAACTATTTATAACTTAAAACTAATTGAATAAAAATTGCAATTTTCTTTTATCTTTCCCAAATTCATCAACAATTTTTTTTCGAAATTGAGTTCTTTTATTCGTATTAATATAATTTGTTTTAACTTGTAAAAAAGCTAGGGAGTTGTCCCCCAGTCTCCCCTATTGACGTCCTTGCACACACACACACACACATATTATATTTAATATACCCGGGCAATGATTAAAGACGTCCGTTTGAAACTGCATCAGTTCACAGTGCCGTTCATTGTACGTGGTATATAATCCGACCAAACGAGTGGTGGACAAATAAAAATGCTTTTTATTATTGCCTATGCAAATACTATATATGTATATTCGTGTGTGCACTGAAGACGACGCGAACGTGTCTTATGTACATATCGACTGTGATTACGTAATATTACGTATATTAATATATATATATTTATAAAGAGAGAAAAATATAACTTTATGTTTATATAAAATTACATCAAAAGAAACTTTCAAACTGTATACTAATATATAAAGTGTATATTTTGAACTCGTACTGCGTACGTATTCATATATTCACTAGAGCAACGTTTTATTATTTCTATGATATGCAAATAGAAAACGTAAATGTTAACTAAATAAGTAGACATAACCAGCTATTTTATAATGACTCATTTATAATACTTGTATTATCATAATAACACTAAAAAATAGTGTTTTTCTTCACTAGGCATAATTCGCCGTTCAATTAATTTCCATTCGTGTAAGTGTGAATTATTTCCTTTTTAACTTGCATATCAATATAGAAAATATTGCATAATTCTTTATAATCAAGTAGGTATAACATTTTAATGAGAACTTACTTATTTTTCTTTTACTTCTACAAGACGTATATTGCCTGCTCTTGAATTTTAGAGGGACGCAGGGGGACGAATATCATTTCTTTTTAAAAAATTTTTAACTTACCTTTCTATTTTTTCTTAATGGAACGCCAAGAATGATGTAGCCTCATACAAGCCAATAATACATTTAATTACTTAGGAACGTACATTTGTATTACAGTTTTGCAACCCTCTTCTAATTTTTTTAAATTTAAGCACTGTTTATAACAGTCGGTATAGTTAACATATTACAACATAAAAATAATATTTTTATACAAGGTACTGTAGTTATTCCTAAAATTTATTTAAGAATAAATTTTTTCGATGCTAAAACTGAAAATATAAAAATTAGAAAAATATTGAAATAAATAATCAGAAAACTTTTTTATATTTCAATATAACTTATTTAATTACAACAAAATAATACAAATACATATATTATTATATTTGAATGTATGTACCATTATCATTACGTATATTTTTTATTAAAGTTTTAAAGTTTTAAAAAATTTATAAATTTTAATTATTTTTACTACATTTTATTTTTAGGAAAGTATGCGCTGAAATGATAATAAATAAAACTTTAACAAATTGACTGTCGTTAATTTTGTTAAATATTCTATAGATACAATTTTTTTTTATTACTATTGATAATTCCAAATATGAATAATATATATATATATATTTAATGTTTAGTGGTTTTTAATACACAAATGAAACAATTTATTCTTGTGAACTATGAAACCTTAATACTTATGTAAGTGACATTTTTAAACGTGATAAACGTAAACAAAATGTAAAATGTTGGATATTCGCGTAAACTGTAATAAAACGCGAAATGAGTCGTAATAATTACTGCAATTAGAATGTTATGTGTATTTTATGCTATATCATATAATATGTTGTACAGTTATATTTTAGATGGTAAGAAAAGTCCTACTTAACAATGTATGAATTCTGTGAAATCACGAGTATGGAAAAACTGAAAACGATGTGATGTACTACAATATTTTATTATAAAAGTGGTTCTCAATCTTTTTAGGCCAGTTCTCTCCCGAAAATCTATCACGATCCATATGGTCTTACATAAGTTTAAAAAACATAAATTTTTTAGAATATATTTAATTAAGAAAAACTTCTCGTGACCCGCCAAAAATTGACTCGGGACCCATTAGTGGGTCGCGACCGACAGTTTGAGAAACTCTGTAGTATTTATATAGGATTGCATTTTAATTATATACTATGTGTGCTAGTATCAAGTATGTATACTATTATTACTGTTATGCGGTGGTTAGTGATTACACTATATACTTACTATGGTTGTTTGTTTGTTTTTCATAATTTCGTGTACGCTTGTTATTAAAGTTAAAACATTTTAACCTATATTATAATGGAATTCTAAGACATTAATCATGTAACTATTTAATTACATAGCTGCATATGATGCTTTTTTCAAAACGTCCATATGATTAAACATATTAATTATTTTACACTTAAAAAATAAATACATAATTTGATGGTTTTTTTACTAAACGTATTTAAAAATAGGTTCGTTGTTTTAACGTGAAACTCGTTCATACACAATATTCATAGTTAAGTATACAGCTGATGTGTTGGTAGCAATTATCGAGTACATAGTTATATTGTTATAACACAGTTATTATATTATGATTTGCTATTATATAATTGAATACGGGCGTAAGGAACGCGTAAAAGTTGTGTGTGTGTTTACGAGAATTTGTTTTCGATTATTTCGAATATGGCGCGAAATGCGAATTGTCCTGTGCGAGACATGGCGAATAAATAATATACAATTTACAATTTACAATTTAACAGTGCCTATTTTGTCCGTAGCTCGAATAAGCATTTCGACATTTTCCATATTGCATTGCAAGTTTGTTGTTCGCATATATTATATGCACATATTATTATTTCTGACCTATACGGCCCAAGTTGCACCTACACGTTTAAGCATGTTGGCGCGCAAGCGCGCGCGCACACATGACCGACTCACAGTACCGTTTCATTTAACGAGGCAATTATGCGCGGAAGTTAAACAATAATTTAGTCTTCCAACGAATTATGATAAACCCGCTGTATGCAAACTGTCCATGTACCCGTACATCTAACAGAAAAAATAAAATAGAAATAAAATGAAATGAAAAAAAATTCAACGTTACATCATCCCGTATAATTTATAGCGTGTTCGTCTGCTATTTTATTATATTTTTTTTTCTCCATCTTCGCCGAAAAAAAAACACGATTTTCCACCGCTAATTGTTTCGCGTATCTATTATCCGACATTTAAATACGTACGTAACGCGGTCGGCCGTTATCCGTCGTCATCGGTATGTGTGACGTCGTAACTACGCGTACACAATAATATATATATATACATGTTTACCATGTGACCTCAGAGATCTTAACGCGCGCTAACCGCGTACAATTCGCGTGTTATCAACCGAACACAGTCCGTATTATTTGTTATTACGCGTGTACCACTAAAAATGTACGGAGATCACACTGTGCAGCCCCGCTTGTCGACGTATTTTTATTTTTGTTATTTTTGTTATTTTTTTTGTTTATTTATCAAAAACCGGACGAATCGGCGACGGTATAATACAATTATACGGTTAATCGTACGCGCGCAGAGCAGCCGCGTTACAACAGCGTCGTCATTTACCAAGAGTGTGATGATGTAACTGCTTAAGCCAAGACGTACTATAAATAAAAATACGATTTAACTTTTTTTCTCTTTTTGATACACAAAAAATCAGAAAATCGTGACGTTTTGCGATTAAAATCACGATCTTGCGAGGCGTCTGTCTAATTACTAGGTACGACGCTCGAGTCCAATGAATACACGTACCTTAAACACATACACAATTTTAAATTTCGCACGTAATGTTTTTCATCAACCGCCGTATGCAAGTCGTTCAAACAGGTTTAAAATCAAAATCAAATCACATAAATGTGAATATTTGTCGACTATATTGATAATGATCATTACATTGACTTATGAAATTTTTTTTTTTTGTATCGTTTCTTTAAATTTGATTGAGATTAAGTTTTTCATTTATTATCCTTGAGTTTTTCAAAAACTGAATAATATGTCAATGTATTAGTTTACAATGTGTGTTTGACTGGTTTTGGAGGCATAAAATATATTAGATCAATCTTTAGTTGACTTTGTGCCAAACTGTTTTTTCTTTGATATCTGCAGGTACTTTCAAAATACAAATTTTTTGATTTTACTCATTCACAAATTTTAAAGGGAATCAAATTCAAATCGATTCCGATATGGCTTTAAATGTTACAGGGTGATGAATATTCTTCTATTTCACAAACAATACAATAGACGAAGACCTATCTAAGAGATGTTTATGACGGTAAATAGTTTATCGTTGTTATCGATTTTAATAATACAACATAATTCTATCACAATTTAATTTCCCGTTAAATTAAACTATCACCCCTGTATAAATATTTTTAGCTCAACTTGAACTGTCTCGAATAGTAGTGTTTGCGGGTCAAAAATAAGTTACCGAAAACTCGATTTCAAGAACATTAATTTCCTATCGTTAAGGGTTTATTACGAATTATAGTTTGAGAGGGATATTTTATCCACGTACAAGAAAATTGAACATTTATACCATTTTTAGTAGAACATATTAATAAAATATCTATATTTATATAAAAATATATCAAAAGCTTTAGAAAAAGCAAAACATTTGTGTATCTAACATCTATCTCTCTGTTTCTCAAAGAATTCTGAAATGATATCGATCGGAGTTTCACTATTGTATAAAAGATTTGAACTGTTCAAGGTATAAATACGATGATAACAGATAAAATATTGTATGAAAAAAATCAAGAAACTGACTGAAGTTTATTTATTAAATCTGTGTGTTGACTTGTAAAGATATTAGTTAATTATTATAATTATATTAATTAATTCAATTGAATATTGTTGAATAGGAATAGATGTCATTACGGAGAAACTTCTTTTGAAAAGTTATCTTCTGATATCAAAAAAGTATAGACTAGAAGAGCTTGAGAAACAAGTGTACCTATAACATTTACTTTTTGCTTTTTTATGAGATATAAATTATTTATTATATATAAAACGAAGTCTTACGTTAAAGTTATATTGTGAACGGGACACTATATCATATATAAGGTAAAAATTGGGCGTAGGGATGGATCTTATCAAATTGATGCTTGATATGTATATATTAATTATTAACTAGTCTTATAAATAATACGTTTAAAAAGTATTCAGTATATGAAGTCGAGTAAATAGAGAAAAAAGTATGTAGAATAAATTCCCAAATTTGTATTTAGAATATTTATTTGGATAATTTACAAAGTATTATAAAAGTATTCAAATATTTCACATATTTCGATTTGTTTTTCGTTATTGTTTTATTGGCGCTATTTGACTTCCAAAATAGGAAATCGTAAAGTTTTGGCTTAAACATATACATATATAAATAAAATAAATTAAACATATATTTTAGAAGCAAATTCAACCTTTATAGCATTTTTACAAGGATAACGAGGACGAATATTAGAATGTTTTCTGTCATTATACTAAGGGATGATTATTTTCTTGGATTTTTTTATTTTTATATTTCTAAAAAAGCATTCTGTGACAAAAAATAAGAACACACACAAGTTTTTGGTGTACGTATTCGAGTATAAAAAGTATATATAAGAATATATAAATAATTGTATTCAAGTAATTTAAGAGTAGTTAAGTAGTTATTAACTATTATTAGTACGTAAACATTAACAAATTTCTTTAAAATAGTACAACTTTATAAATTGAAAATAACTATATAGGTAAACACTCATTTATTATCTAAACAAGGTAATTAGATATGATAATATCATTTGTGTTATTTTGCGGTTGTTTTTTTAAACATTGGTTATTAATGAGACGTAGGTTAGGACCTGGGTAAATGCAAGATGATCCTTTCTAAAAATTTAGCTTGGTGACCTATAACTACTTTCTTGGGTCTGATACCCGCGCGTGTCCTTCTTCTCCAGCGGGTACATCTTCACGTGACTTATCAGTAAACATATCGGTGTTCGTGCATTAATCACTTTATACTCGTTAAAAGTATATTGTGTACACAGTATTTTTTACAAACCTTACAATAAAAACCGAATGTTTTAGCAACGATGTTTTTCTAGCAATACGATGACTGCAATAGTCAAGCATCGCGGCTACGCAATATTTTAATTGAGAGTTTTACGCACAATAGTGATTTTGTGAAAATATTATATTGAAGTAGGTATTTAGCATTTGATGGCATTGTAGTTGATATAGTTAGGAAGTAGATATAAACTCACACCTTGATTTAAACATCTAATTGTAGAATCTGTTAAACAAAAATCATGTATAGTCAAAAGTCCTTAATGTTCTCTTGTTAATTATTATACTGCACGTAATCTTCACGTTCTTTACGTTACAATAACATACCCAAATATTTTTTTATTTTTTACACCAGGCTAACCGTACGCCAACGTAATAGGTTATCCTTTGTGATTGATTGATTATTTTTATGATTCTTTATTCGGTTTTATCTATAATCTATCTATTTTATGTGATTTCTTATTTTTTAGACCAATTCATAGGTAAATTATGTATTATTTAAACTTATATAATTTGTATTATTATTTTTAATGTTCATATAGTATACTCCATAAACTTACCGGGCGTTTATCTTAAAAAAATAAAATAAATAAAATAATAAAAAAAAAAAATGAAAAAAAAATGGTATTATCAAGTTATTGAATACTTTATATACAAAATAATATTAAAACTATTATACACCAAGGCTGGAAATGTTAACTAATTTTATGAACTATGTAAGTTAAGTGAAATATTTTTTTGTTAGTTCCAAAAATCAAAAATTTACTTAAAGAAAAAAACGACTTAACTTAATTACAAGTTCAAATTTTCTTATTATAAATACAAATAAATATCGTGAAAAACATTTAATACATATTTTAAAAAGATATCATTTCTTGGGTAGCCATCAATAAAAATGATTAAATTAAAAAAATGTTAGAAATAAAAAAATATATGTATATCTAGAAACTACTTATGAGAGTCCTCCATGAGGTTTTGAAATCTGGAGTCTATGAGTTACTACGGCAACTCGTATAAAAATTATCTATCCTAAAAAATACAAATCGCTTTCAGGAAATTTTCATTGCTCTTCAGAGAAAATTTAACTTAAATAACGTGTGCATAAAATTAACACGTAATGTTAAAAAAAATATTATTACGTTAAAATTTAATTTGAAAAAATGTAATGCGTTAGGTACCTTAATTAAAATTAACTTAACTTTTAAACAATTTTAATTTTAACTAGTTAATGCTCAATCTTAGTATAAATTATCAAACCAATCAAAAAAACGAATTGTGTTGTTTATTTATTTATATTTATAATAATATTACATTTATTTACAATTTATTATAATAATTATTATTTTAAATAATTGCAGTTTGAGAGATAAAATATCTGAGGTTTTACGATCATGTATGTTTTTCATATGTTATGTATCAAATGACATTGGTCTCGGATTGGTGTCTGATAATTTTAATACAGTCTGTATCCCAAGTATATATGTAGATAGCGATAGTAGTTCGTCTGGATTTTCCTTTCAGGTCAACTGTCATCATGAAATGATAAACTTAACGATTTTATTATGATGACTGCTAGTCCACTCGTTATTCTTGACGAAATGCGTTAGATGATTCGTTATCGTGGTGTACAAAAAAAAAAAAAAAACCTTCATACAATATTCTATTTATTAATATTATTATGGTTATTATAACTATTATTATTAATATCATTATTATATCATTCCAGTGCTCAAATTGACGACAGTCGCGGTAACGTCACAAGGAATGACGAAATAATAACTTTTGTTGAACCAATCGCCCACGTGATTTTTTGTTATTTTATTAAACGATAAACGCTGTTTCAAAATTAAGGCCAACGTGTAAGATCATTTGACCGACTATTTGCCAAGTATTTACAACTGAATATCGTGGAGTTACATTTGTTAAGTTGTAATTTTGATATTTTCGAATTCCAACTTGACTATTTTGCATATTTTGTTTAGAAAACTAGAATACAATATGACACATAACGTATTGTCTTATATTACTATTGAGTATGTGTAAATAAATGATAAAATGTATTTAATAATGTCGAAAGGCAAATTGTTGTTAAAACAATATATTTTGTATCATACTATTAGATTATATAATACATTGTTGCGGACAAATAATTATTATCTTACCAAATATATTATTCAAAATTACGATGTCAATGTCGGTGTGATTATGTAGAGTACAATTTAATATTTCATTAAGTTGTAACGGTTAAAATTGCTTTATTTTAACGACAATTCATTAAAACATAAATATAGTAAATAGTCATAGGGATGGAATTTACGAGCTCTGAAAACCTTAAGAAATATGCACTATAAGATATGAATTTACGCTCTTATTTTGTAGAAACATGTTCTTTAAAATATGTAAAAAAAAAGAAAAAATATATTTTCAAAATAAAATTTTTCTTTTTATTATTAATAAGATAAAATAATATAAGTATATTGAATAAAGTTGTTTACAATAGTATTTTACTATTTTACATTTTATGAAATAGATATTAAATATTTCATTAATTAAAAAAACGAATATTTTTTCTGAATTCATTGAAATTTTTACGTGTAAATGCATCATTGTACTATCTAGTAAATAAATGTTGAATAACTGTAAGCCATTTTTCACAATTTTTTATTATTTTTAACCTTTTTTTTTAATATTGCAAATTAAGCAAATCAAAGCTAAACTATCTGTAAAAAAAATCTCAATATTCTGATATAAAGTTGTTTAGCCGACTAGACGTAGTCGTAATAATTACAAAAAATTAAACCCAACTAAGTAAATGAATTATGGATAGATAAAAACGTGCACTCTGGTCACGATGGAAAAAACGTGTACACGAAAGCAGAAACACGACTTCAGTCTACAATATGGTTCGACAAAAATGTCCTATACTATAGTTAACATGTTACAAGAACACCTTTCGATAGCATACCGATAGCGGGTAAACTGTACACAGTGTATTGACAATATAACAATTAAATTTATTTTATACAAAAATAAGATAAGAAAACAAAAATTCCTAGACATTGGAATGTAATGCCGTAAATCGTAATCCCATTAAACGTGGCACAGTCAGCCGTAATTTTAAATATATTATTTTTGATAAAATATATTATACATCTTGTTAAAGAAGAGCAATTCAATTAAAATATTAATAATATATATTTAAAATTAATATTATACGTTTAATGAATTAATTATATGCATTTTAAAATCATAAATTACAGTAATATATATATATAACATGGCAAGAAATAAAAATTGATTTCTGCGCGTTATTGTAAAATAAATATACAACGTAATTTTTCCAACACGAACCAGACCAATAGTTATATTTATTTAAATAAAGCTATTCGTATATTGAGAACTATAAATCATTTTTGTCATATATTTTTTTAGAACGTTTTTTGCACATTTCGTTATATATTGTTTTCATAATTTTAATATTTTTATCCTCATATATTATTTGTTACGACTATATTAAACTTTTGATTTGTAAATAGCAATATATGATTTCAGTTATACATGTTTATTGCATATGTTTTAATCAGAATTTACACATGTTCATTTTTAAAATTCGACGAACATTTCTCGAGTGTCAATCATTTAATGTTTGAAATGCCCGGTAGCTTAAAGTATCTTCCATAATAATGGACATAATGAATAAAATTTGTTTACAATCTTGTAATTTAGGTAATCGCATGTTGATGATAAAAAAAAATCCCCATATATATGAAGTCTTTAACTTATAACTTAATATAATATATGAGTATATAACTCAATCCTGGCAACCTGTGTCGTACGCGTATTATTGTATGTTGTATATTATGTTACTCGGCGAACATAGAGACAAATGAAAAATTGTTATTCGCAATAAGGATTTTTTTCACCGTCGGTTCAAATGATTTTATCGCAAAAAATCTATATTGTTTCTCGGATCGGAATTAATGTAAGATGAATAAACAACAGCTCTACGCGATAACCCGGAACAATAATCGCCGTATTATTCTGCGTATCTACATATATGTAGACTCTGAAAGAATACGTTATATAGCGTGCGGAATTTCGAGCGGAATTGGATTGCCCTTGACTTCACACATTTTACCACTGTCGAGCGCGTGTGCGATGCACTCGATACAGAGGCGTCGGCAGTGTAATTTGTTTTTATAAATTAATATGTCCATTGTATGCAGATTAGCGTTGAACTTTTAATTACGACGGTGAAATCGAAATCATATTGCCCGGCATATAACATATGTTAAATGTGTACCTATCTGGTCGCGTGCGCAGTGATCTATGTATGCATCATCATCGTTACATCGCATTATTGTATGCAGAAATCTTTTTTTTAAAATTTTTTAAGTTTTTACTCAATAATTGCAGTCCTTGTCCTTTGTATCTGAGTTGGCAATGCGTCTATAAACATTAAGAAACGAAAATAAAACACAAATACATTTAAATATTGTAATTTACCGTGTATCGTTGCGGCCATACAGTATTAACAAATATATAATATATTATTATTCTCGGCTTAATTAACATGGTTCCTATTATTTTAAACGTGTATAATAATAATAATAATAAAAATAATAATAATAATAATTTAAGTACACCTATTGTGCGAAAGCGCTTTAGTTTCCAGGGAAAATGTCATGACGTATATAAAGCGTAATGTATAATTGGTTGTTTTCGTAGCGAGGTACACATTTCATAGTATTTGGAAATTCAACTTATTGAGTCATAGACATCGTATTGTATATGAGGTGATACTTTACTCATCGTTGTTAAACAAGTATATAATGTATACTATGAGGTTTCGCGGAGAACGGTTGAACGGTTAATGACATTGATTTATGTATCGTCCATCAATTCGATTTCGTGACTTTTATTCGCATCCAGTCGTTAAGTAATACAACCTAATAAAAAAGTAAATAACATGCTAAAAAAAAAAAAAAAACAATATTACGAAAAGTATATCGTTTATCGTCATTACCACAAACATATATAGCTGTATTTTAGTCTTAAATTTCTAAAACCTAATATTACTACACTTACATTAGTATATAAAACAACAGTTACAGCTGCACCGCAACAGACGCGGTTCTTGTTGGTAGCTTTATTATACTATTGTCTGAATGATTAATACCAACTAATCCAATTGAGCAATTTTTCGGACGCGAAACTAGTGAAATTAATTTGAATCTTATGAAAAAAAAAACTATTACGTCTACCCGCCGTTTCATTACTATATTATATACACACCAGTACTTGATAATATTGTGAAACATTCATGTATACACACATTGTTTTCTCGGAGGTGATAGCTGCATGCAGTATAGGGTAACTAGTTAGTATTTACACCCACGCAGTAATGTTATACAAAATTAAGTCTTTAATCAGAAGGACGATTATAATGTTCGAAAGATATTAAGCGTTTTTCGTGTATTCACCAATATAATTATAAAGTACGACAGAAATGCGGACAATCACGCAGTGCTAAACATAGTGAAGTGTAACAAGCATGGGCGTCCGCAGGAAATTTATTAGGTGGGGGGGGGCATATTCAAATCAAACACCAAAAAATACTTTAAATAAATTTTATTCGTTTAAACGTTATTTGAAATTTTGAAGTCCAGAGGGGGGCAGATGCCCCGTCTTACCCCCCCTCGGGGCGCCATGGTAACAAGATATTTAATGTGAGCCGTGGGAGTTTTTCTACTTACATCTTCTTATAATAATGATTATCTTCTTTCAGATATTTTCATTCTTCTGAAGTGAAAACGTGCTTAAGATATGCCCGACTAATGAATTATCCAAAAAGTGATTATATTTATTTTTATTAACTATAATCTTCGTGTATAGTTGCAAAATCACTATTTTTTTGTGTTTCTCCTATATGATGTTGATGAGATAAGAAAATTATGAGCAGCTCATAGTACTCCACAAGTTCCAACAAATCTATCCATATAACTATCATTTAAATCGGTCGAGTAGTTCCCGAGATTATTACTTCGAGCATACGTCAAGCATAAAATCGGAATATAATCTAGCACTTACTTCTTTATTAATCAGTGTAAATATACCGTTACTGATTTATTGAGATCTCTGTAAATCGATATTTTGTTTTTTCAAATGGTACCAGATACGTCACGCATTAGTATTATGAAATCTAACAGAAACACAATAGGCGTCATCATCACATAACGCGTATATTTTATCGCAAATATTGAATTCCGGGCAAAGACCTATTATGAATTTCAAATGATACCGGAGTAATTGTAAATATCAAAACTATTTGATATTTTTAGATATAGACTAGATAATAAAATAAATAAATAAATATGGTAAGGATAATCTAGTGAAACCACAGTTAAGTGGAGTAAGTGCAGCTTCTGTGGTTTCGCTCAGTCCTCTCCTGCCGGATTTTTATTCTCGGCCGAAATAATTGTGTGTCAGCGCAGATAGATTGCGTCAGAGGGTTGTGAATAGCCGAATCTCTTTGTCACGAAGACAGTTGTGAATATATTAATAAGCCATCACAAAAGCACACTGAAACGTTCTGGTCCCGTTGTCTGAGGGAGCGCTCGCGGAACAGGTTTTAACTGGGGAGAAGGAGCGTCGGGCCGAAACAAAATTGAAATTTCATATGGACGACGCACAAACCTAAGAGCTTCGGGCGAATGGTCAAACGAATTCCCCGTTTGGCCCACAAACCGACCCAACCAACTCGTCCTAGGGGTTGCTGGGCTGGTGTCCACCGTTTCGGCCGAGGAGAGCAATTAAAGATATTACTTCAGCATTTGGAGACGATTTAGCGTCTCAGACTTAGTCACGAGCGGCATTTCGCCTTGGATATGGTGAACATCTAAATGTCCGTACGACTGATGGCAAAAGCCGGTAAAAGTCCTTTCACGGTTTCATGGATGTCCGGTGTCGGTCGGATACCCATATTTACCAGGCTCTTTTCAAGAGATTGAGCTCGACGGGTTCTCACATGCACGGCCCGTGAATAGTCGTCGAGCTTAAAATACGGCTTAGGTTAGGTTAGGTTAGTTCCCGATATCATGCACCGCGTATTCTTTCGGAACAATGAAATTGTTATCGGTATCTAGGACCCGCTCCCAGTCCCCGATCGCCGCGTCATCGTTCATTTTATCGTCGGGAGTCCGGCCAGTTTCTACTTCGGTCTGTGGTCAGTAGAACATGGTTATCACTTCGTCCCTATCCAGTACGGACGCGATGATGTTTTCCCCGGAAGGGGACCGCCACATTAGAGGATATCTTGGATGTGGTGCAGGAGTGCGTGAATATCCATCCGTAAACACATCCGTGTTTTGGGTCTCCACCTGTCAGCAGACAAGACCCAGGCCGTGGTGTTTACGAGGCGTTATGGAACAGTGAAGTCCCTCATACTTCTGGAAAGGAGGCCGTCGGATTTGGAGCGTCCTTGAAGTATTTGGACATCGTGCTCGAGCGCAAAGGGACGATGTTCGGGGCGTACTTGTGAGCCGCAACCGATAAGGATCAGTGGATAATTGATGCCTTCAGAAGGTTGATACTGAACGTCGGCAGTTCGAGCGAGAACAGAAGGCGTTTGTTTGCGAGCGTTGTGCACTCTGTGCACTTTTTACGGCGCTCCAACATGGGTTCCTTTGACGTTTCGTGACATTCGAAATGTCGACGTTCTGGCCTCGACCCAACGACGGGCATCTGTAAGGTGCGCTTCTGCATACCACACGGTCTCATATGACGCTGCGATGCGTTGGATGCTAGACAGGTCTAAAACCTAACGGATAATGTAAGGAGGTCGGGGAGCTCCCCATCAGGAACCATCGGCCGTCCCTGTCTCGCCGAGCATTCGGACAATGGTCTTATGGACGCGGAGAGTTCAGGACTCAGAACATCACCGTTGGCATATCACTAAGCATCAAACATATCAACTTTTCAAGCTCTCTCACGACGTCAAGATGATTTCCGCGAGGAGGACGTGGAGAGTGCGGGACTCGGAACCCCCGGCTGACAGCGGGCGTGGGTGGACTCGGGTTCTGATACCATCCGCGCTCCGGGGCCAGTGGGAGAACAGACCACATGTACAAGTCTTGTTCTGCCTTACTCAGTTGCTGACGCGTCACAGTTGTTTTAACCGGTATTTATACACGATCCGCTGTGACTCTTTACACGGGTGTTCTCGTTGCGGACCACCCGGGTCAAACAGCGGTGAAGAGGACAGCACCTATCATACTCCAGTCGACTCTAAAGCGTTCGAGAGTGACCGAGAGGCGCTCATCTAGGTGACCTTGACCCGTCCAACCTTGTTTCCCGCATGTTAAAGTCTCCTGGCGATGTGAAACGCGGTCGTCCGGTTTGCGGAAGCGGTTATGTCGGTCAAAGAGGAAGCAGAACACGCAAGGTAAAGAGAAGCGGGGGTGGCTTCATTTCGTTGACGGCATGCGGATGGGGCTGCGCGTAGGCGCCGCTGAGAGTTCACCCTGTATATTTTTATATTTTTTTGTGTATATATATTTTGTAAAAATAATAATAATATTTATTTGTTAGGGTAAGTCCTGGTGGAGGATTTTCCCACTCGCCCCCCCCCAAAAAAAGGATGTTTGTTTTTTGATAAACAATGGCGGACCGCGTTTCCTGAAAGCTCCACGACATTAACGGAGGGACTCGGGTATATTTAAAAAAAAAGAAACTGCCATATAACGTATGTACTGCGTGACTGGATGTTGATACGGGAAAATGTGAGACGTGAGTATAGTGTTGTGTGAGAGGAGGCGAAAAGCTACTTGGCAATGATGTTACAAGTTGGATATTGAAGTCGCCCTGAGATCCTCTTGTGAATAGAATCAATGACATATATAATATCTAATAAACTTACAAAAACAAAACTAAGAAAAAGAAAAAAGAAAAATAAGAGAAAAATAAATATTAATACGTGTTATTAATAAAAAAAAATACTAATTTTACATTTAAGCAAACATATGTTTATATAAAACAAAGCCAATTAGTATTATAAAATATATTTAAAAAAATATAGTATTGTTGTATTTAGTATATTTATTAACTACCGGTATCGACTAAAAGCCATAAGCAGATATAAAGTGAAAAAAAAAAAATTAAAATAATATATAATATTACTAATTGAAGTTTCTATGCACTTAATATGGCCAGTAACAAAATAAAATGAAAATTATTTTTTCGGATGGCTATAGTCAAACGAAAACTATTTGACGGGTATAAATTTTGTTCCATTGGCCAAGTACTCAAATAGTTTATGCACTTACGAACAATGTATTTTAAAATATCTTAATTTTGTCATTCATACACATTTTTTTTAAATAGTGGCGTGCAAACAAATTTATCATGAGGGCGAGGAACCGGTAATATATTTTATTATTTATTATACTTTTATGGAGGTTTTCTCCATTTGACATGATAATGTATCAAGTCATTAACCTATGAAAAAAATAAAAATATATTTATGTGGTTATAGTATACATATAGTCTCATCGTAATATTTTGGATTTTTTAAAACATATTTTTGTAATACGTTTAAGTGTAAATGATAAACATATTATTTAAAATTTATCAGATTATAGTTTTATTTTATTTGTATACAATTACTAAGGCAGTAACTATAGTTTTTTACTAAAATAGCCCAGTTGAAGATAATTTCAATCTTTATTATACAAATTAATATTTGTTTTTTTAGTATCACAAAATTTCAAATATTCTTTAAAATATATGAATTATCTTTTAATAATTTTAAACATCAAAAATATGTATAATGTTTTTCCTTAGCATCTGGTTTTGTCGCACACAATAAAAATCAAATCCCTTCTAAATTTGTCGCCTTAGGTATATCGAGGTCTCATCTGTCAAGGTTTTAAATGAGACGGTAATATAATTAAGGAATTTTAATAATTTTAATTAAGTTTAAATTAAGCAGTCTTATTTCAAAAATGTTCAACACGCGATATAATGACATGGATTTAGCGAAGATTTTTTCTTGTCGGGATCATAAGGTGCCATGGTCAATTGATGGTATGTTTTCAATACCTAACGCGCATCTATATAATATGTAGTTGCAGAAAGAATAATTATGGTCTGTAGCCTAAAGGTACGTACAGTACCTGTGTAATATGTGTATTATAGCTCATGTTATAATGCATGTAGTTTCGCGGAGCTTAACCATCCATAATATTGAATTGCTATTAAATTATTATGTACACGCATGTTTGAGAATATCAAAACCGATTATTTAACACGTTTTTATATGAAATATACAGTTTTAAATTGATAATCATTGCTAAATATATAATTGTAATCATGACAATCAACTACGTAAAAACATTGCATCAAATGATTTCGTACATGTTATTTATATATAACGCTACGTAATCGAGTTTTAGACATTAAAATATGAATAAATAAAATGTCTATTCATGTTTGTTTGCAAACATTAAGAAAAAAACAAATAAGTACAGTTATTTTGTTGAATTTTTGAATAACTTAATAATACATTAGCAATAATTTGCAATATAATGATAATTTAAATTGATAAGTAATTCTAAAAATTACTGAATGGTTTTCCAAAATATGATCTTATAATATTACATGAAAATAATAATAATATTATTAATAACGTGATTTTTTTAAAATAGTATTCCATCCTAATGAATAATTAAGTAATTTTTAAGTTAAAAAATAAAACAAAACCAAAATTCGCTTTATACTTTACTTCTTGGGATATTTGAATAATTACAGAATGTTGATTCGAGATTTTACGAAAATTATAAGTTTCTGAATATATAACATTATTATATTAAACAATAATAATAATAAATCTGTAGATAAACAACAAAATTATTTCTAAATCCAAACATAATATGAAAACACAGTGGTCGTAAAAATAAAAATACCGATTCGACAATAAAATGTTATTTTTTAAAATATGAATTTTGTTTTTGAACATGTTTCAGGCTATTAATTATTTAACAGAGATTTTAAAAAATGTCGTTAATTTTTATTCTGTTGTGTAATTGCGCGAAAAGACCATCGTTATAATCGTTGAGCAGAGTTGCAGACCGCAGTGTAGAATTGACGTGACCAAAAAATGTGAAGACCCGCGTGTTATTATTATTATTATAATAATTATTATTATTATTATTATTATTATGTGCTTGAACGTCTGTGCCATGTGAAATTGAATTTAAACGACTTCAGCAAACAAAGTGTGACGGCGGCGCTGTAGATAGTCGTAGCAATCCCACGAGACACGCAGATTACACATCTCTGTTGTTTAACAATACCTACGCGTTACTACATATTTTATAACGTGGACAGTGCGTTTTATTAGTGTTATAATTGTACTCGAAAATGTTGAAGAAAAAACCGATTTTTTTTTTCTGTACATGTATTACATGTTGTATGATATGTGTAATTCGTATGGGCAAGTATCAATGGATAATGTGGAACAATGTTCAATAGACTTGTAATTCTCAATATAAGTACACTATTAAAATATATTGTATCTGTGAGTTCTATATGATGGTGACTTGTACTATTTTGACAATGCTTAATAAAGCTAATGGGCTAAATTTCAAGTAGCGTAAGATTACTACATTCGAATCTCAAATGAAATTCTAACTTTGAATATTTCAGTAGCTACTCCGAATTTATTTACAGTTGAAGTGTTCTATCTACATGTATGCTATACAATTGCATAATTATATGAGTCGACTTATATTTTTCGGTGATTATTTTTTATTTTGAAATTTTAAAAACCATTTTTTTTATTTTCCCGAAAATTTTACTTTTTGGACTTGAATTTGTTCATAAAAAATAATGATTTCTATATATAATTTCATTTTAATAATTTATTTTAACACTCATATTGAGATTACTACACGACGTTATGCATACCGATTTTAAATTTAAGTAAAGGTAAGTACATTAATTTTCGTAATTAAAAACAAAACAAAAAAATTGTAATGTATAAATAAATATAATAATAATATATAATAATATATATAAATGTATCTTTTCATTTAAAAAATACTTTTATTTATATCTTAGATCTTTAAAGTTACGAAACCAAATGAAGCTTAACGTCCGTCTAAAATTATGTGAAATAATATTCACGCAGTCACATAAAATAACGATGTATCATAGGCGTATTATTGTTGGTTAATAAGTATCAAAATATATTAACGTAAATTAAATTCCGAAAATAATCTATCAAAGTGAATTTATATTTAACTAATATTACTAGTTATAAAATTGTATAGTATTAAGGAATTAGTTGGTTTGTTATTAAAATCGGCAAATTAAATCGTAAATAGAAGATGTAATCATAACGACATTTCAGTATAGACCTTAAAGCATATGGGAGATCGAAGGGTCCGAAAAACATTCTATCGTTTCGTCTCAACGAATCTCTGTTCGCGCAATAAGAACAAATGCACTTAAGGCGTGTAGAATTCCTATTCGAAACCGGAGCGTTTTGATACAACGTGATAACGGCCGTTCGAAGGACAACGTGGATGTTCCGACTTCATGCAACGGGTTCGATGATGTTTATTCATTTTGACCATTTCTCCTGAACGCAAACGATCGTTTTTTATACAATGACACAATAGTGTATTATATTCGTCCATATGACGGGCGGCGATATTATTATAATTATTATTATTATTACGCATCAATCTGTATCATCCTCGCGGCATATATGTGCACGACATTGCGTATATAGAGTTTGTGTTGTACATTTGTTTTCGTATTGGATTTTGTGATTCGGGTCAAGGAATAAAATGAAAAAACAAATCAATAGAGTGACGTGATAAGACAACAATGTTCTTACCGTATTGGAAATCTAAATCGTATATATTTTCATTTGATTTTATTATTCAATCGGATAATATACATACATACAATATATTGTCATTTAAATAAGTCTTTATTCGTTATATCGCAGTTCAACGTTTTGAACACACACGTTCAATATATATATTATACTTATTAGGTTTTTGATTTCGCTCGAAACAACGTCATGTATGTATTCAATATTATTGTGTAATGTGATATACACCATTAAAAAGTATTGTTTTATTATAAATTACTTTTATAACCTATAACTGAAATTTATTTCACGTAGTAAGCAATTATGATTACATGAAAAATCAGCTAATGAATATTTGTTTTTGTACACCGTGAACTTTAACTGACTCTTGTATTGAGAATATTGAATGTATGCATAATGATTAACCATGATCTGGTCATGCTCAAAGGGGGAAGGAGGTAGGGGGTTCAAACCCTTCATATTGACTTTTTGAAATTTATTATTTTTACGTACTTAACTGTATTCTAGATTTCATATTTTATATCAGCATAGGCGTAGGGTGATAAAATATATTGGAGGGAGAGGGACTGTAGTCTCTTCCACTAAAAATATTTAAATAGTGTCGTTGAAATATTTGTTACCCATATAAACAAGTAATATAAATTATTAGAAATAAATAATTAATTATATAATAAGTAATATAATATATTACCTATTATATATATATATATATATATATATATATATAATATATATATATAAATATACATATTATATTTTTACATGAAAAACTAAAAACAATAAATTCTATAGATATGCATCATAAATTATAATAAATAATAATACAAAATATCATAATTCGTAACTATTTAATAAATAAATTTTCAATTATTTTCAACATAAAAAATAATATTTTTTTTCAAATTTATACATTTAAACGACTGTTTTGTTTAGTGTATATATTTAAAAGATCTTTAGATTGAACATTATTACGTTTCCCCAACCTCCTCCTCCCCAACCAACTCATTGATTTTTCTCAATTTTTTTTCACTGATAATTAGTACGTAATTAGTATGAATTTGTGTGACTATACTTGAAATTTGTATGCTGTTTAGCCGGAAAACAATTTTTTTTTAGGGAGGGCTGTAGAAACGATTCCCCAGCCTCTCCAAACATTTAGTTAGGTTAGGTATACGGTATAAATATGGTAACATAATTTTGTTTCCATTTTTTTATGTATTGCTTAAACACCTACTGTAAAAACACAATGGGGAGACTTAGCTTCCTCAAGCCCTTTCTGAATACGCCTATGGATATTAAGAAATTTTCAATACATAATTTTTTTTCTTACCAGTTTTTTATTATTTGTTAATAATTTAAATCACAAATGATACTATGGTAACAGCCTAACCATTAATTACCCAAGGTTATTAGATCATATTTATATTGATTCCTATTGAAATTAGGATTCAGGTATAATTATTTAACTATAATTATGAATTTTACCTTATGTTAGAGGTCACTATAATGTTTTTAATTACATATTATGAGAAAGGTTTCATAGACTTCATTGGACTTCTGGAAGATGACTTATTTTATAATATCAAGACATATCACATAATATAAATAATAATAAAAAACATTTTAACACCCCCCCCCCCCACCATTCGAAATTTCTGAGTACGCCTCTCAACCACGGTATTATAAGTTGTAATAGAAAACTATCGACCGTTTACATAGAGAACTTAATTTGTTTAATAACTATAATTAGTATTTATAAGTTTCATGTTTCCATGCGGTCTAATTATCGTATATTATATGAATTTAAGTATGATGCGTGTGTTAATGTTTTCAAATTATCATAATATAATGAGAGTGATTTTCTTTTATGGAAATAGAAATACACACGGAAGGTATAACATTATAATAAATTGTTCATCCTAAATAAATTCATTACAATTTATTATATAATATTTAAATATGAATTTATGTCATTATTAAGTAAATTTATAACATATAGTATATACTTGTATTATTTAACTATATTATTATATCGTAATACATTAATCTATATCGTTGATTCGCAAATATTATTATCATATGTATATATGTTTGTTTGTTTAAATGTAAGTTTAATGATTTTGAATAAGTTAGGTACCTGACATCAGTTTATAAAAACTTTCTCGTAAATATCTACGTTTTTAAATATATATGAACATCATAAATTATAACTTGTTACTACTTTAGGATTTAAATGCTATTTGTAATTCGTATCATGTTTGTAATAAAGTTATTCATATTACGATGTAGGTACATCCTGTTTTAAAGGTCATATACTTAAATTGTGTACAGTGAACTTTTACATATTTTATATATGATATAAATACATATATATATATACTTCAACTGATTATTCGATATAATAAATAAATAAATAAAAAGATATGCGTTTACAAAATTCAAAGTATAGTTACTTCTAATTGCATAGAATCATTTAACAATGTATATAATTTATTTTATGTATTATATATTTATTGACTTATTTAAATTTAACTTTGGCAGATCGAAATAAAACAAACTATGTTTTACATACATAAATAATATTATATTATATATATATATAATATATATATATAATATATATAATAAATTTGAATTTAATATTTACAGAAAACCTACACAAATTGGTTCTGTTGTTCCTTATGGTTCCAATCATCCCTTTTCACAAAAAATTGCTTTATTTAACTCTATTTTTTATAGACTTGAGCGCTTTTCATTAAATGAACATAATTATAAACATGAACTTAAAATTATATATGATATCGCACTTAAAAATAAATATAATTTAAGCACAGTCAATAGAATACATAGAAAAATTAAAGAAAACATAAAAAAACCTAAACAAATAAATAACGTAATTAAATATTGTAGTTTGAAATATCCAAATTTATTATCGAGAAAATTCGCAAAAATTTTAAATGATATTAAATTTACATTCAATAATAATAAAAAGTTAATTAAACAAATAAATGTTAAAATAAAACAATTTCCAAATAATAATTTTAACAAATTTAATTTTCTTGGTATTTACAAACTTAAATGTAGTTGTAATAAGTTTCGTGTTGGTAAAACGAATAGAAATTTTAGTGCAAGACATAAAAAACACATCTCTGAAATAAGATTAAAAAAAACTAATCCAAATTCAAATTTTGCAAAACATGTTTTAGTAAATAACCATCTTATTACTTTGAATATAGATAATTACTCAGAAATTTTAAATATACAACATAATATTTGTATCAGTTCCGTTTTGGAAGGATTACATATGTATAAAGAAATTAAACACAATAAATTTAAAAATATCTTAAATATATAAACAGATTTAAAAAATAATATTCGGTTAGGTAAATCTATATTTATTAGATAATGCAATATCACACCATAGTTACTTTCATTATATGTACAATTTCTTTGCTTTTTGATATATTTTTATTTTATAATTTTCTTCTTCTTCTTCTAACTCCATGTCTTTTGATTGCATTATTCATAATATTCTCTATGTAATTTGTATCTAATTTCTCTATGCAAGTTATTGTAATGAATTTTACTTTTAATTTCTTTCTCAGTTGTTGTATCTTATTAGTATTCAACCTGATGATGACATTTTGTCGAAGCCGGTAGTAATAAACACAAATAAACAACAACTTTTATATTTTATTTTTTTCTTTAGTCAACGTAATACTCATTGGATTTTTTGTATATTTAAGTAATTATACACATATACTTATTTTAAAACATATATTTTTTTTTTATTTACGAGTATTAACTTATAATTTTTATCTTATTTCTACTCGTTAATTCTTTTATTTCTTTTCTTTTTTATTTCTTTATTTTTTAATTTTTTAATTTTTATTTTACATATTATTTTTATTTTTCATTTATTTTCTCTTTTATTTTCACTACTTTTTATTATGTTCAATAAAAGTAATTATTTTATTATAATACGAGTAAGTATAAATCTGTAATGACTTTATTACGTGAATTATAAGTTTAAAACACATTTTAGTGTCAAAACTCTACATATTATACCTACAACATACCTATACCTAACCATGTATCTAGTAATTTACATATCTAGGTAATATTACTTACCTAAGTATATGTATTTAAGTGATTAAAAAAAGAAAAAGAAAAGAAGAATTACGAGTATATTATGTCTTGATTACCAGTTGAGGCTTGTGTTCTAAATACACTTATGTCAGATTTTAATAAAAATTGTTATTATTCTGTATATTTCTTAAAAGTTATCACCTTGATTTTTAATTTAAAATTGTGATATATCATTTTTTTTCTTATATTAATTAAATTTTAATTTGACAAGTTTTTTAAAATTGACTTTTATTTTTATATAAAAAAACGACGAATTAAACATAAAATATTAAATATAAAAATTGTTGTTTTAAATAGTTTTGTCGATAACTACTGTAATAAAATAAAATAATATTGAACACAATATTAAGTTTATATATTATATATATATAGAAAATATGAACTGATTTTTTTTTCTGTACGAATTATTACTGTATAAAATCATAAATTTACTTGTTGCATAATAGTATTGACTACATTTGGATATTTGGTAATATGTTAAACTCTTCAATTTCATTATCACTATTGGTGGAAATATCTTTAAATTACCGTTAGTTAGATGTGATTACGCCCATCGATAATTAGCGACCGCCTCAATTATAACGTCATTATTGTTATACCAAAAAATGTCTGATAAAATATTATTTATTTTTAGTTAAAAAAATTGTTTATGTTTATTATTAAGTTATTCGGATGAAATTTCTTTAAATTATTATCACTATCATTATTATTGACGACATTGTGAAATATTTTTTTAATATTGGGTATGAATTTAAAATATTGATATTAAATTCCATACATCGTTAAATAATATTATTTAGTTAATATTTTCCGACTTTCGTACTATAACAATTTAAAATTATACAAAATGTACAGATTACCAGTATAGTCAATAGTTAGTATTGAATTATATGTAATTGTACATTTTATTAATAATATTTTAACATTTCAATAAAATTTTATATTAATATTTATAGTTCAAATTCAATCGCAAAACAATCAAAAAGTGATTTTCAGATAATCAGAAAGTCTATCGATTTTCTACTCGTTAGATGTGAAAAAAAAATTATGCAAAATCTGTCGCTACTGATAAACGTCACTCGAATGATTAATTCATGAATGTCGTGCAACAAGTGCTAGCTTTACAGAAGTGTTGTACGAGAGTTATATTTCGATTTTCAAGTATATTACAAAAATTTTGTACGTAGGAAAATTTGTGATTATTTCATAATTTATAAATACTACATGTTGTAACAATGGTCAAGCAGCGGATGATTACATCGTTGTGTATAATATAAACGCAGAAGATGGTCAATCACGAAATTGTGGTTAATCTTAAAAACGTCAGTAATTCTTATCGTTCAATTAATTTCCTACCACGAATGTTATGATAAAATTTAAGATATGTTAAAATCAAATAAATCGAGTCAAATAGGTACACATAAAAGAAAAAGAAACAAATAACATATTTTGTTAAGTATATAGAGATAACAATATAGACATTTTATAGTGTACTCGGTGTTTGCACTGTGATTAAGATGAGTATAGAGGTACATATGTATATTATTATATGCATGAACTTATGTAACGTAATTTTACAGCCTTATATTATTGTTGCATATAATAATATACAGTTGCAGAAAAAAAAATGATCGAACGTAATAGCGAATATTATACGGGCTAATACTTTTCATCATAATATTATGTATATAATACTATTGCGTATTAAGTGTTTTACAGGCAATTATATTATTATGATTTTATTAAACGTGTAAATGTTAGTCAATCAACCGTATTACTGGGTATGAACGAATTTGAAATTGTTATTTTTTTTTAAATTTACGATAGTACGTGAATAATGACTTCTGCGAAACATTATAGAGGAGTGTGTTCGTTACACGAATTGGGAAATTTCACAGCCTGCAGGGTGCAGTAACACGACGTGTTACTTACACACACGATCGAATGATTTTGTTTTATTGACATAGAACTTTTGTTCAAGTCAACCTAACCTTATAAAGAAACCCATTCATTCTTTACATAACCACCCTGCATATGGGTACAGACACACGCGTACGCGCAAACACTCGGTTCTTCATTATGAGATTTATCCAGGCTCAGGTGGTATATGCGATTTGAATACGGTATTATTTGTTTAATAATGCGTTGTGTGCACAATCCAAAAGAGATTTGCCCTTAAGACTTTCGTCATTATGACTAAATGAATTCCGTTTGACTCCTCCCACCGGCGGATGACATAATTTTTAACATAATTTTTAAATTACACGTTTTCGTCCGCCCATTCTACAAGGATCTTGAATACGAATGCCGACAATGACTAAAAAAAAAAAAAACAGAAAAAACAAAGAATAAATAAATCAATAAAAATTAGCCATGGATTCGTTTGTGTATGTGTGCATATTTATATAAATACATAATATATAGACGAAATTGAACAATTTCAATGTGCCCAACTGAAATTACTTCACTATACATGATTGGCAAGCCACCGCGGTGAACCGGTCACGATTTGTTTTTTTTTTTTTAGGAAGCACTTAGAAACTCACAACGATGAACTAAATTAGTAATGTATGAACATCACGAGACCATTTTCGATTATCGTGTATGTTATTTGAATAACAATAAAAATAATACCTAATATTCTCGGCTGTTACGTCAACACAGTTCTGTTGTAAATGTATACAGCTGGTCAATATAATATTAATATAACTGAATATACACGTGATATTCTGTCAAAAATAAGTATGATTTAGAATAATTTAAGTCGTATGAAGTAACCTAGTATATACTAAAATAATCTATTTTATATGGGTAATATTTAAGCACGCCAATTATACGATTAGTATTATATATTAGTTTTGCGTAGTCATACAATATTTTACATTATTGTTTTGTTGATTTTAATGGGGGTTTTTTTTCTATCTTTTTGATTTATTATTGTTTTTAACACATTATAAAAGTACGGAATTATGGAATATTTGGTTATAGTCTTGACTTTCACATTTACGCTTATAGTATAAATGTAATAATGGTCTTATAATATATAGAATAGATCTTTGAAACCAACATAAGATATAGTTTTTAATATATATGTATATGAATTCTTAGTTACAATTAATTCATATGAAATTACGTTTTAAAAATATTATATTATCTAATTAAAAATATTTAAAATCCACGTCATTTGAAGTTAATGGATATCATATATCTATTCCTACCATAATATTATACAATTAATTTGAAATATTTTACCACGTTAACACAATAAAATAGAAAGTATTATGTATTTATGTTATTGTATCGTGTTTTTGTTTGAAGTTTGCTACACGGACGAATAGGTGAATTTTAATCTGAGCATAGCCTTAGATTTAATATTTATATTTGGTCATAATTTCTTAGAAGCATACTAAGTCTGTCTCGACTTTCAATATATTATAGTTATATTGTTTAATCTATAACTAATACGGTCTACATAGTTTTTCTTACTTACATTTTTTGTGTTGATATTGATTTTGAAAAAAAAAAATAAAGAAACTAATGTAATTTTGAAACAGTTTAAGAATTACAATAATTAAATTTGTTTCATAAACTTAATAACAATTTAAAATATTTGAATGTTAAATTTTTTATGCATAATAATAATAATGGTAATAATAATAATAATAAAACACAAGATCTTTTTTTAGATAAATTATTTTATCAAGGACACATTTTTGGTGAAAATTAATAAAAAAGATTTTTAGCTGTGCTATTTTTTAGTTTTTCGTGATTGTAATTTTATAGGAAACGATGTAGGAACTCTAAAAATAAAATGATTAAAGTATAATTACATAATAAATAAATAACTAACTCAATCAAATGATTTCACTACATTTAATTTTTAAAATATCCATGATTATTGATCACGAGAAATAACGTTCTCCAAAAATAACAAAGAACACATAAAGTAAAAAGGCATTTAAAATGTTTACACACACACATACACACACACACACACACATATACACACACACACACACACACATAAATATATTTCCTTTAACGAAATCAATTTTACGCATTGAGTTGTTTAACGATATTTATGATATTACTTAAGTAAAAAAAAACTGTTTAACAATTTGAGGATTGATAATTTTAAATATCTAGATATTTAATGACGATTACAATTATGTACATATAATTATATCATACAAATACATGTTTTTATTAATTCATTTAACGAATTAAATATTATCATATATTTATAGGAAACGCGGGTCATTATTATCATAATAACGTTTGTTGGTAAATTTGGATTCGTAACCTAATAACATTATGATTACATTTAAACATGTATAATTATTTTTAGAAAAATGTGTTCATGTCTTGATTTGTATACATGATAAATACACCAAGCGTTTAAAATATTCACTATATTATTATCTTATGTAATTAATCAAGAAATGACTATATAAAATGCATGACTATGTGAATTACTTTTATTTAAGTATATAGTTTACAAATGAATTAATAGTATATGATTTGGTGTCTAAGAGACTGTTATTTAAATGGACGTTTACATTAAACAGGGTGCTGTTAGATGTCTAAATGTTTGTATAGATCGAGATTCGGTCCAAATAGTATATTTGTATACAAGGAAAATTATAATTTTTAATAAAAAAAGAATATTGTTAAACTAAAAAAATATAATGGACATATTCTTTTTTACAAACTAAGTCTAATATGCATGGAAAAATGTTCACGAATATTTTTCGTCCATAATATATTTAATAACGTATTATTTGTCATTATAAATTTGAACGTATTAGTTTTAATAATAATTATAAAACACGTGAGAAGAACAATGTTTTTCAATTTTTAAATATAAAAAGAAACTTAAAAAATCATCCATTTTTATCTATTTATTTAATATATTAAATATTAAAGTAATTAACTTTTAAAATTTTGATTTTTATAAAATTATATTAATGTATAATCAATTTTTTAATAAATAATAAAAATAAAAAACCGTGTTGTAATATTTTCTTATTCATTTTATACCAAACGACGAACTTTTAGTTGAAAACGGTAGTAAATAAACCAATTTGATACCATAATTATATATTATTTTATTTCATTTAATAATACCAATTGGGTTTAGTTTAATATATATTTATTTCTATACAAAATTTGTTATTTGTTTTTAAGTTTTTTACTTTATTAAACAATCATTATACAACATGTTTATTTTTATGCTTAAGAGGATTTTCTGTTTTTTATTTAATTTTTATTTATACTTTAGCAAACACATACTTTTATATTTAAAACGAGTTAACAGTTACATTAAAACTATTAAACTATATAAAAATTACTATTTTAACAATTTTTGTTTTGTCTTACAATTTTATAAGAACCTTTGTGTCAATTACAAGCATATGTCTTTTGAGAAATTTTATTTAAAAAAAAATATTTGTTTATTTAAATTATTTAAACTATTTTTTAAACAAAATCTATAAACAAATAAACAAATATATTATTAACTAATGTAGATAATTTAAAAATAAATTGTCAAACTGTTAGTGATACCCGGGGATTTTTTTTTAAATTTTGTAAAGTATCAATTGTTTAAATTAAATATGTATTATAACGTATTGGTCAATGGATTACTTTTTACTTGACACTAAATAGTGACATGGGCTTGAAATGATTTCGTATGTTTAACAATCCGTTAGAAAATATATTTTAAACAATAGTTTTATTTATTTATTAAATTTTTTAAAATATAATAATAATAAAATAATATAAAAGTTGTATGTATTTGTATATTTATATATATTTATAACGTGTTTTGTAAGTCTATGTATTTCTGTAGTCCGAAAACCAAAAGTATATATATATATATATATTTTATTAAAAAATGCATTCAGTGATGTGAAAAATACTACTCAAATATTTAAAAAAATAATAATGATACAGAATAGGATGATATTCACTACTAAAAAAAGGTTTTTACCAAATATCATTTACCACGATCGCAAGTTTTAGTTAGCTATACTGTAGATTATATTGTCTAGTAAAGAATAAAACATTTTAGAAAAGTTTATTAATTTTTACAATATATAATATTGGTATATTTTAGAATAAAATGATGATAAGTTTTTACCAGTGGTGACTTGTGATGATTAGACTTTTACTTTTACACATAAATTGTGTCAGTCTCTATAGAGTAGATAATACATTTCATATATCTTTCCAAAAAATAAATAAAATAATGTTCAAAAAATAAAAGTATTTAATACTTAGCCGTGGAGAATAAATGTATAGTAAAAAGGGGAATTTAAATATTTATACTTTAATACTCAACAACACTGAATTTGTGTAAAACTTTTTATCTGATAATTACATCTTAAAGAAAATAATAAAATAGCAGGTATAAATATATTAATGAATTCGTATAAACAATACAGTTACAATATACAAGTTAGACGAAATAATCCGTTTTTATATTTAACATTTCCTTGACTCTTATAAATGGCTTATTATTTTTAATTAGACGTCTATTTGTTAGATTAAATAACACGAGTTAACGAGTTCGTTAACCAAGGTCTTTTATACAATTCCAAATTGTTTTATGATAATAATATTATACGAAGTTAAAGTTAGATTTGTGTTTGAACATTTTCTTAGCGTCGTAAAATCGTCGAACAAAACTGACACACATATTAACGTGAAAATTGTTGGTTCTAATTATATTATTGTAATATATGGCTTACGAGTAACAGTAAAATATTTATAATGAACAATATTTTCTGCGTAATATCTATATTAAAATTTGCATTTTTGAAAATATGTAAAAACGTAAAATATTTTATATGTATTATTTAAAAAATTATGGTTTAAACATTTATATCATCGAATAGATAGACAGAATAATAAATTGTAAATATGTATGGCTGAAGCAAATGCTTACAAATATAAAAAATTGCACATAATTATAATAAAGATACTTTTTTAAAACATTAAAGTTGTCAAATATAGTATAATCTAAATCCAAAAAGGAATTATTCAGGCGGTACGTATTATTTCAAAAATGCCAAAATATGTTAACATATTAAATTTAAATTTTCAAATTGAACACAAATGTAATTATGATTGTTCTTAAAAATAATTGTATAACAATATAATAATTGTGATTAAACATATATATTTATTTATATATATCTTTATATTCACACAATATAAAAATGATTTTTTTTTATTTAAGTTTATTTCGCAGTAGTTTCTCTTAATCGTAATTAATAAAAATGACTATAAACTGGTGATTTGTAATTATTTGTACATTAAACTACGCATTTGACCATTAACAATTTGTAGCAGGTATTCAAGCATTATGTCTCAATATTGTCATAACCATACTATGTCTTCTGTTATGTCACAGTGTCATTACTTCGTGCATAAGAGAATTGTACAGGGAACGTTTCTCAAACGGTCTGATGACTAATTCAAGGTCTGGACTAGGGAGATAATTCACGAGATTATCCAAAATTCTCGAGAAGACTTAATTTTATTTTTAAACAAAAAGAATATGTGTTTACTTTATAATCCCAAGATAACAAAAAAAAAAAAAAAAATTGATTTTATTAAGTAAATATATTATCAAATTATATTACGCGTAAAAGTTACTGATTTAATTTTTTACAATGAACGATTTTTTAGTATTTCATTTACAAAATGGCTGTTGAAAGTTATTATGCGTATCTCACATAAAATAAAGCGTTAGAATGTTGTCGGTACATAATAATATGTCTAAAGAAAACAATTATAATCATTTTTGTTTTCGGTTTAATGTATCTTAATTTTTACAATTATAAAAAAGTCTAATAAATTACAAAATAAATAGTTAATTTTTAAATCGTATTAAAGACAGAATTTCACCCAAATAAAATATCTTAATTCAAAACTATTGTATTATTTTACGATCGATTTTAAAATATCTACCAAGTTAAAGTACCAGCCGTAAGCCATCATAATTTATTCGGTTCCGTTGTGTTTCAGTTCGTTAATGTAATTTTTTGTTTAAATACATTTTCATTAATTCGTTGTCTGAAATGAAAACTACGACTTGTTCGTTCGTGTTTAATACTTTATAATGTAAAAAAATGATAACAAAAACTAGATGATTATTAAAAACACGTATGTAAAGTTGAACGTACGAAACGAACGGGAAAGCGAATTCCGCCGCCCGTGAAAGCACACACCGAACGATATGAACACGTCGAATATTTGTCGAGTAAATCACCGCGCGAGTTAAACCCGAACGTACGAAATGTACGTTTTCCGTAATATATAAAAACCGGGAGAGCCGAACGACCGATAAAAGCGCGCAAAAGCCGTCGTCCATTCCGTACGGCGATTTTTCCGCGAGACGAGACGATTGAACGAGTTCCGTGCGATTCGTGCCCGACAGAGAACTCGTAAGACGCACAAATTAGAAAAAACCCGAACAAATAATATACTCGCGAACGCTACACAAAAAACCATAGTGGTACCCTCGACGCTCGTCAAAACTGACGGTCTGTATTTCACGTGTACTTAAGTACACGAACGTACGTGTATTTATGGCAACGGCGTTGGAGTACGCGTAATTAAAATACACGTGTACACGCGTGTATAGAGTGTGTGGTCTCCCCGTCGTTGTTTATAAAGAAAAACTATAACACTACATCCGTTTGATACGATGTAATGTGTTCATTTTGTTTTTTAAATCCGAAACCTTTTTTTTTGTTAATATCAATAAATATATTAATGTGTATTACGAGTATCAACCACATTAACTCAACGTAAGAACACCACGAGAATTTAATAGTACACGACGGTGATAATTCCTACGTTGGAAAAAACCACAAAAAACTCCCGGACTCCCGGGTGATTTTAACACGCGTGTAATTGAATAAACAATTTACGATTCGAGGAACCTAACGCGCGTGAGCCCCGGACGAAAACGGACGAAAACGGACGAAAACGGACGAAAACGGACGAAAACGGACGAAAACGGACGAAAACGGTACGCGCGACGGACGACACCCGACGACGTATCGACGACCTCGTCGCGCGTCTTCGGCGAAAGTGCGCGCCCGTCCACTCGCGGGGTACCCGGGGCGCGGCGGCCCCTACCCACGGCCGGTGTGGCTCCCGACGGACCTATAAATGATCGCGCGCGCCCGAAACCGTCGTTCACAGTCGACCGACCCGGCACGCCGCACCCAGGGACCAACCCGACCTAACCGTCGTGGCGCACACCGTCGCACGCCGTCGCGTCCCGTTGCCGTTTTGCCGTTTGGTTATTGTTCTAAACGCGAAACCGCGTCTCCTAACCTCGCAACGTCCCCGTCGGTTTTTTCCGTTTTCGCCGTCGACCGTCCGCGTGAAATCCTCCAGATTCGCCGGTTTCGCGGTGCCCAGGCCAAAACAGGTAAGAAGACATACGCGCACGTCTATTGATATCATAACGCGTCGCGTACGATTTTTTTTTATGGCGTTATTTTTCGCGTCTAAAACAGTTCGTAAACGGGTGAAACGTCATACCGTTTATTCGTCACCACGTGCAATGTTCGTTTTTTACACGACAAAATATCGACGTAATACGAGCATACGTTATTTTTTGTTCATATGATAATACGATATCGAGAATTTAAAAAAAATCATTATACAAAAATCGTGTTTTCCATAATATTTATAGCATTACATTATTTCACTATTCCTATAGGTTATGTAAAAGAAAAACGACTCGTTCAGTTCGTTCCTTTATTTCATTTTCTACGTTAAACGTAATCCTTACTATTCGAATATATACGTTTCAAACAAATAATTATTACTTTTTGATATAAAACCACCAATTTAAAAACAATTAAACCCAACCCGTGTCAGACAGATATTGAACTCGGATATATGATGTCTGACGGTATCACGAAGGACAGCACATTAACGATGTTACATACCTACCATAAGTTAAATGTTATAGACATTTTTAAAAATATATATATATATATATATATGTACGATAATATTGGAATTTATATGGAAAGGAATTGTATGAGATCTATAATTACATCAAAATGTAATCCCCCATTATTTTCTTTGCATAGCATTCTCATCAGTCATCACCTCGTACGAATAATATTGAAAACTAATGTTTGATTTCTAAGTTTGATAAAATAAAATATTTAGCTGGATCTCGTTGGCAATGTTTATTATTTATTATAATAATATTTTTGTTTAATATTTGAATAACAACTGATAAAGAGAATCGTGTTAATAATTGTACTAAACTTAAAATAAAAAACAGAAAACATTACAACGTTTTAAAGTTTAAGTGAAATACTTAAATTCAATTGTCGGAGCCAAACTGATTATTCGTTTTAAAATATTGACAATTTTTTTTTTTTTTACTTTGAATACAGCTCGAATTAATGCAAACTATTACTACTTGATACCAACTTGTAAATGATATTCAATTAAAGACAATTTTATAATCTTGCGAAATCATGTTTTTAACGAAAGACAGCAAAACAGTAGTGGTTTTGATAGATTGTTGATCGATTTAAACGATTAACCGTTAAGAAGAAGACAAAATGATCGTCGACGATAAAAGATAAGGAATTATCGATTTAATGTCACGGTGCGATATCGTAGGTACCCAATTTCTTTGGCGTCGTCGATCGTTATTACGTTGTCTGACGCTAATCCAAGAGAACAGAATGGAGAGCGAAACGACGGCGCGACCGCGTCGTAGGACAGCGGGATAGTGTCCGGTGGCCGACGACCGAAATTCGCTTTTAATCGTCACGAACACGCAATCGTAAAACGGTAAAAATAATTTAAGTGTTCTTATTGGGTACTTTGCATCGTGCCGACTGCCGATCTGCACGGCGTTTCCATTGCGATTTATACGCGTTCGTTGGGGCGAGGGAATGGAATCGGATATCAGTTTGATGAACGGGCGTACTCGTCCCGAGCCAGACTATTGTCCATGTACCGTGTGCCCGTCTTATTGTACGTACGACGTCCGTAAATCGTAATTGACTGACATTAATCGATTGCGAAATATCACCGCGTTTCGCACCGGGAAATTGGAACGGTCGTATTTTTTTTTTTTCTTTTTCCATTCGTTTATTTATTTACGTTTCGAGTGTGAGAAACGCGACGACGACCGACGTAATCACTCAAATATTGTAATAATGCGGCGGCGGCGGCGCAGACGAACAATCGTTATTCGAAAAACGCGTTATGCGTTTCGCGCAATGAGCACTTTACTCGAACGTCGTTTCGTTAGCATACGGCGATATCTAGGTTATAATAAAATAGATACGTTTCATTTCATATACATTTGTACGTACACGTATAACACGACGGCGATCCTCCGAATATTATATAACATTCGGTCGTCGTTATTTTTTCCCTCTACGCGACGAAAATCGTTTAGAAATGACGCCGGGTTTTTGTTGATTTTTTTTTTAACGGTGTCGTTCGAATCGCGGCGTTACGTGACGTGAACAATATATGAACGATAGTCGAGGGTACGGGATTATAATGATAATTATGATCATGATATTATTATTAAGTGACTCCGTGAAACCCTTCGACACGGGTTTCGGATACAGAGACGATAGATAACCTAATCATCACCGTTCATCGTCAAAATAAATAAACACAATATATATATATATATACATGTTGTCCGATGACGCATGCGCCAGACCGAAAACAATGAATTCGATACGCGACGACGGTGGTAGACATTAAATTCGGTTGTTATTATTATTGTTATAATTTTCATTTCGTTTGACCGAAGGTGAAAACAAAACCCGTAGTGTAGCCGCAGCGGCCGCCGGATTTTCCTAGTTTGATAACGATCTCGGAGACCTTGTATGGCCACGCACTCGCGAACTTTGCACATTTTCCACCGGAACGACCGCTGCCGCCGCCGCCGACAACCACGCTATAATACTAATAATGATAATAATAATAACAATTATAATTTTATTGCTATTATTATTGTTATAATATACACCGGACGTAGTGATTAAATCGCGTCACGCGGGGTCGTAGTCGACCGGGCGAGGGTTGTCGATTTGTCTTTGTACTGACAATATTATTGTCTTTCGATTTGACACAGATCGCCGCGGTGTCGGAACTGATGACCTGAAGGACGTCGTCAACATTATTGATTATACTCGTAGTTCTGTGGATATTTCGTCGGATTTTGGACATTTCGATCCGGTCGGACACGATCTAACAATGTGCCGATACACCTGTCTATATGATCTCGCCCGTCGTATTATATATTGTTGTTGCACAATCGCTGTTATACCGGACGTGACTTAACGATTCGAAATTGTTTAACATTACGATTATTATTATAATTATTATGATTACTTATGCCTGCCATGCGTTGTACGTGAATTATGCATTTCATTCGGTAGAAAATGCTACGGCCATCGGGAAAAATATAGTGTTTATTTATATTGTTTTTTTTATTTATTTTCAGGCGTTGTGTATCGATCAACATGAAGACGTTTTTCTTGCGGTTGCTCTGTAAGTACAAATCGGATCGTCGCGAGTCTATTACGAATAATCGACCGAACGATAGACGTTCTCCTAGTCGTATTACATAAACGGTACAAACTGACAGACCTACCGATATTATTGTGCGTGTGGCCGTGCGGGTTTGCGCGTATATTTAATCGATAACATCACGATTATTCTATTGGTTTCACCTTCGTTTGTTACCATCCAAGTCCACAATTTTTTAACGTTCTTTTTTGCTTTTTTCTATGAAATTTCGACAGTGTAAATCGTAATAATTACATTCGTGATATCAGATTGGCCTGTCAAATGTTCGTCGAACTCGAGTTATATTTACAGTGGTTTTACGATAAGATCCCGTTCCAAACGTGTGCCAATTTGCTTTGCAGACGGTTTTCGCAATAAAACGTCGTAATTGGTACTGTACGACCAAAAGGGTTATCGTAGATTCACATCCCGTCGAATACGTGCCGTACGTTCATCGCGCGATAAATGTCATTTCGGATTCTTTTTTCATTCCCGTTGTTTGTGAACTTTCAAAAATTATTTCACAATTAACAATGAGCCTCTTATTACAATATTATATATATATATATATATTCTATTTACTGGGAAGACGGTACAACACATATCGATGGTTATGTTTCACCGGGGTTTTCAAAAGAATACACGACGGACGAGTGTAGTGCAAACAGAGCTCGTGCATGAAGTCGTGACCGTGCGAGATGAACGGATAGACGATTCTCTCCCATGCACCCGTTACTCAATTTGTCCAAATCCGGCAAACCAAAACGTCTTGCAAAACGGTCTGAAAACGGATGATTTTTCCGTGCAATTTGAATTCATCTCGTTTGTTATATTGTTTAATATACACACAATGTATACACAACAATATCGTGCAACTAGATTAATACTGTTCCACATGACGAGTTACATCGTCAAATGGTGGTCAACAATGCGCGAACCACGATTAAAGAGATCGTATCGCGATCGGTTTGATGTAATTTTATTGAAAAAAAATTACACAGCACAATATTACTTCAAACAAAATATTATGAGTATATTACGAGTATGTTTTGTTACTTATTCATTTATTTAATAATTCATTAAATCTAACTTAATATATATTTTTTTTTTTTTGATTTTAATTAATTTCGAAACAATTATAATATATTAGTTTCAAATTAAAACAAATAAGAAATTACAATTTAAATAAAGGTTTGATAATATTCCTTTATTATTTGAAAAAAATCAGTTCAATGTGAAAGTTGTATTGCGTTCAAAAACACACATTCAATTTTTCGTATTATGTTTGGGAATCAGTATTGTAGTGTGTGTATTTTTATTTTATATTCTCAGAAAAGTTATTTCGAATATATAAAGAATTTTCGTGACTTAATTATAGGTAGGTAAATGGTGCTGTTGGTTTAGTACAAAATAATATTTTGCAAGTAGTAAGTATTTATAACACGATAATGAAGCATCATTGCATAATGTTTAGTGTTTTCGTGAGAAAAACCTTAAGGTGTGTAGAGAATGAGGCCATGCGTTAGTCACTTAATGCTCGATTTTCTCAAACCAGATTTGTCAGAGTTATTTGTTAAAATTAACAATTGGTTCTATAGACTATGATATTTAGTAATACTTCGGATTTATCAAGGTTGACATTGAACCTTAAACATTTAAAACAATTATTTAATTAAAATGCATTATCCATCTTATGTTATTTTCAAATTTCTAAAGGTAATTAACTTAAAATACATAGGTTATTTTTTACACGTTTTTATGCAATATATTTATTAATTTAATTGTACGTATATCTTTTTCAACATGTTTCAGGCACCCTTTTCGCCCTATCACATTATGCGTCGGTAAGTGTTTCATATACATTTGGTATATAAAATAATAAATTTTTAGTAATATTATTTCATGTTCATTTTAGGCGCAAGGCGGTTATAACTACAACAAACCGTCAAACCCCCTGAACAGTCCAACTACACCAAGACCATTCGGGAACGACGGATTAGTATCTAAACCTTCGGGCACTAGTTATCCTACTCCATTCCCTAGTACAATTTCATCATACCCAACTCAGACTGATGTATTTGGTTCCACTGGACCTACCGGTACACCTAGTTATACTGGTGGATACGGTGGCCAAACTGCTTATCCTACAACTGCACCTCAAGATTTCACTACTGCTAATTTTCCTAGCTCCACTGTTCAGCGACCTGGAAATTTCCCTACTGGGTCAAGTTCATCTTCTGGTTATGGATCATCAGACGATGGCTCTATTGGATTGAACCAAAGACCAAGTTATGGACCAAGTGGACAAGGCAGTTTAGGAGCACCTCAAAATGGCAATGGGTATAGTGGAGTTAGTAACACTGGTGGACAAGGATCTGGTTATGGATCTGGATCAAGACCAAGTGGATTTGGAGGAAATACAGGATCACCGAGTTCCACTGGTTTTGGAAGTGGAAATGCACCTGGTAATTATGGCAATGGAAATAGTGTGGGAGCAACTGGCTTTGGAAACAGTAACGCTCCGGGTTATGGTGGTAGTAGTGTTCCTGGACAAGGAACTACTTTTGGAAGTAGCCCAGGATCAAGTGGTTTTGGAATTGGTAGTGCCCCAGGTAATTACAATAAATAATAATTCATATTAATCGAGACATTTTTTTTCATACAATACAATCTATTTTTAGGCAACTTTGGAGGTAGCAACTACGGATCACAAGGACAGAATGGTATTGGTAGTAGTAATATTGGTGGATCCAGACCAAATTATGGAGGCACTGGTATTAGTGGACAAGGACCTAGCAGTTTTGGAGGTGGAAATGCTGGTGGACAAGGACCAAGCAGTTTCTTTGGTGGAAACGCTGGCGGTCAAGGACCTAGCAGCGTTGGTGGTGGAAATGCAGGAGGACAAGGTCCTAGCAGTTTCTTTGGTGGAAATGCTGGTGGTCAAGGACCTAGCAGCGTTGGTGGTGGAAATGCCGGAAGTCAAGGGCCTAGCAGTTTCTTTGGGGGTAATTCCGGTGGACAGGGTCCTAGCAGTTTTGGAAATAGTTTTGGATCAGGAAACTTGCCAACTGGTAATGCCGATGATGGATCTTACGAAGGTGGGGATTTATCTGCTATTCCCGGTGAACCAGGAACAGACTATCCAATATTATCTGAAATACCAAAAACTTCATTTACTTGTAACCAGAAATTACCAGGATATTATGCTGACATTGAAACTAGATGCCAAGTATTTCATATATGTTCTAATAATATTAAGTACGATTTCATATGTCCTAATGGAACGATATTCCACCAACAGCACTTCGTATGTGTTTGGTGGAATCAGTTTGATTGTTCAACTGCCGAAAGTCTTTATAGCCTAAACGCTAACATTTATGACTATTCTAAAGTAGGTTCTTCAGGACAATTAGGTCCACAAGGTCCTGTTGCTAACTTCCCTGGGCAGTCTGGTCCACAAGGTCCTGTAGCTAATTTTCCCGGTCTTTCTGGTCCGCAAGGTCCAGTTGCTAACTTCCCCGTAATTTCTGGACCACAAGGTCCAGTCGCTAACTATCCAGGACAATCTGGACCACAAGGACCAATCGCGACCACAAGGACCAACCGCCAACTACCCAGGACAATCCGGACCACAAGGACCAATTGCTAACTACCCAGGACAAACTGGTCCTCAGGGTCCAACTGCAAACTATCCAGGTCAATCCGGACCACAAGGACCAATTGCTAACTACCCAGGACAATCTGGTCCTCAAGGCCCAACTGCAAACTATCCAGGTCAATCCGGACCACAAGGACCAATTGCTAACTACCCAGGACAATCTGGTCCTCAAGGCCCAACTGCAAACTATCCAGGTCAATCAGGATCACAGGGTCCAATCGCAAACTACCCAGGTCAAACTGGATCACAAGGGTCGACTGCCAACTATCCAGGACAGTCTGGAACACAAGGACCCACTTCCAATTATCCGGGTCAATATGGACCACAAGTTTCAACTGCCAATTACCCAGGACAGTCTAGTCCTCAAGGTCCAACTGCCAACTATCCAGGTCAATATGGGCCACAGGGACCGACCGCTAACTATCCAGGTCAATTTGGTTCTCAAGGTTCAACCGCCAACTACCCGAGTCAGTCTGGTCCTCAAAGTCCAACTGCCAATTATCCAGGACAAACAGGCACACAAGGCCCAATAGCAAATTACCCATCACAAACTAGTGCATCATTCCCAGGACAACGTCCAGGTAGCTATCCAGGTGCACAAGGTTCATCTTCTTATCCATCCTCAGGTTCAAACAATAATGGTCGACCAAATTCTCAAGGATCATATGGAGGTACAGGTACAACACCCTACCCCGGTCAAGGAAGTACAGTGGGATCGTATGGTCCAGGCTCTACTCTACCAGGTTCATCGCCCACTGCGTCATACCCTGGAATAACAGGTCCTGTATCTGATGCACAGTTTGTTAACTCTTACAACAAACCACCGGTACCAGACAGGGAATATTTGCCACCATACAGAAAATAATGATCGAAGCTCAAAATTGCCATAATTTAGTATTATTATCAAATTTATTATATAGAATTATGTTTTGTATACAAATTTTGTTATCGAACATTATTAATATCGCAATAGCTTATTTTGTTTATTTAAAGTCAAACAATAATCTGAATACTATAATAACGATATATATATATTTAATATACGCATTTCGCTTAAGCATAATATTGTAAATAAAACTAATTATTTGTAATAGTAAGCTATATAATTTTTAAAAGTTATCAATGTAATTCAAATTTGTGTAGTATCACAACATAGAACATTAAAAATACTACAATAATAGTATGTTCAATAATTGATTTGTTTATATTCGTCTAAATAATTACTGTTTTTATACTTTTATACTACATAAAAAATATATTAATCGTATGTATAAATCGAAAACTATCTATCGAAAACTATGTTACCATAACTATAAGATACGTAAACAAATATAATAAAATTGATATTTAGTTTGCAAATTGATATTTATTAATTCTTTACAAATTCTTTGCCAGTATAATCATATAAATAATTTATAGTTTGCATACTCGTATGTGCAAAATATTTAATATGCAATGAAATGACAATACATTATTATTTTAGGTAGAAAAACATATGTTATTATTTTTAAATGCATAATATGTGTAATGGTAAAAATGTATAGTAAAATAATAGTTTTAACATAATATTAATTTTTTAAAAAAATAGTATTTTTATAATCAATAATTATAAAGATAATTTATAATTTCTAGTAAATTATTATTATAAATTAATGATAATATTTTACTTTAAAAAAATACATGTTAATATCGTAATTTTCATAAATATAATTCAATGAAGTTTTTAATGTGATTTTTCATCATTTTGTTACATTTGTGTAAAGATAACTATCAACTAGTTGGTAAGTTAAAGTTTAGGTTAAATTATTTAAATTGGATTAAGCATTATAATTTAAGAAATATTTTATGTGAATCGATAAATAATATATGATTTAAAAATAAACACATTTGTATGACAAAAAAAAAATTATCATGTGATTGGTCATTAAATTTTTTTGATATCAGGTATGGTATAATTGCAATATGTGTGCCATTTTTGTCTTTCAGTTTTTCGATGGCCGTGCTCACCACTGTCGTTAGATGGTAGGCGGTTGTTTTTTATTGCTTTAGAGGGAAATTAAATTTTTTATTGAATACTTGCAAACATCGGGTTTTTTTGTAGCGGCATGTATATTTGCTATAATTTGTTATAATCTTACTATAATTTTGGTTTGAAATATAATGTTGAAAGTAACTGTTAAACGTTGAATTTCGATTAGATCACTGACCTCGTGAAAAATGTGCATTTGGAAATGCATATAAAACATTAGAATAACAATGATTACTTGTCTCATTAAAATCTATTATTGTTTACTTTTTTTTTTTACAGTATAATTGATTTTGTTTTTATGTATAGTAAAACTAAAGTTACTAACATTATTGCTATAAAAAATACTAATATAATGATTATAAGCATAAAGTTGGCGATAACTTTTAACGTTGTGCATCAAAGGTCACGAGGACTATGAAAGCTCTGAAAAGAAAATGATGAGGAAAAGGCGAACTCGGTGGCGAAGCTTCGTAGACCGTTTCGTTATCATAAAATTCGGCAGATATAAATCTCGATCTTGATAGGGAAAGGAATTGGGGGGGGGGGGTTCAAATATAGGTCAAACACGGGATGTAATGATCTGGGCGAGATGTTCTTACTTACACGTTAAGACATACGTCGACAATTTCAAAGGTATATCCACGGAATGAAATTAAATAAAACGAAAAGATTTGATATAAAAATGATAAAAACGTCACAGTTGACAATTAAATATAAAAAAAAAAGTTTAATTTAAACAAATATTTGATATCGTCGATTTATTTTTTATTTTTTGTAGACTCTGATGAACGTATTGTTTTTTAGAATTCTTATTTTGTCTGTGATCACTTTTTCGTATAGAAGAAGACGAGTGCTTGGACGGTCTTGGCATGCGTTACATTCCGGTAGAAAACTGTATCTAATTGATATTTTATTTGATATGTTTTCGATTTTCTCAGTAATTTCCTTAAGCGTAATAAAAAACGATCCAAACAGTTGCAAAAAAACCCGATACAATTTTAGACATATTTGTTTTGTCGATATTCAAAGCACGAATGTGGTGTACTATTTCTTTTTTTAACTTAATATTAATGCAAATATTAACAATTTTAGGATTTCTATAATCTAAACTATGAATACGTCCGTGTTATTCGTTTGTTTAGTGTCCATCCGTCATCCTCATTATTCATTTCTATGGTAACTTTTTTATTATGATATTAAACTCGTGTTTGTTATTAAAAATAAATCAATAAAAGTACAATTTTAAATTCTAAGTGAAGAATATATTGATTTCGCAATGATGCGTTACTATTTTTTGTTTTTGTCTGTGAACACTTTTTCGTATATAAAGGAAGAGTACTTCGAACTTTACATGTAGCATCACTTTTCTGTAGCAAATCTCTATCATATCTAAATAATATTTAGTTGATACTTTATTTAAATTGTTTTACAATTTTCTCAATAATTTTCTTAAGTCCACGAAAAAACTAACCACAGCTTGCGAAAAAAAACTGGTTATTGTCAACATGTCCGTATTGAAAATGTTCAATTTTCGAACTTTTAAATTTAAAAAATTACTACAAGTTTAGATGTATAATATTTTAACATTGTTTTAAAATTCATTTGGCATGACGTTTTTTTTAAAGTGTGCATAGTTTGAATTTTAAAAAACTACAAAAAAAATAATGAATATAGTTTCACACAAAATCGTTTATCGAAACAACGATTTATTGTTGATTTCAAAATGTAAAATAATACATACCTAACAACATCCGATCATGTGATCCATTCTAACCGACATTCACAGCATGCGTGGCTCTTTTTTTTATTTAATTTATTTTTATTCTTTGTCATTATATTTGTTCGGACGTATTCGCTGATATTGGCGGTGACCTCTTCCCTCTGGACACTATTCTACATTAGCATGACAATAAAATTGTATGCCTTCTTTTTTTTAATGTCATTTACAACTCTTAGATTATTCACTATGTTTCAGGCTTTGCAGTACACTAAATAACTATTGTCATGTAAAAGTGTTTGTTTTTAAAAAAATAATATTATCATTAATTCATTTAAAAATATAAATTAATTATTCTGTGTTTAAAATCGTAATATTTTTAAAACATATAGAATCGACACAATAGAAACTCTATCAATAATTTCATCGTAGTAAATACATATATATATATATATATTTTAAACACGTATATACATGTATATATACATTTTTAAAAATACAAAAATAAAACGTTTAGGTCAGATTGTATTTTGGTTATTAAAAAAATCAGCAAATTTAATTGTAAAATTTCTTCAGCTTTCATTCCACTAATAAAGCATACTTTATATGCATCTATATCTAATATAAGAAAAAAAAAGAAATTATATCATACTTATATTAAGATATTGAAATACTCAGATTTTATTAAATACACACAATCATTTAATTGTTTTATTTACAATATTATGCAATTTACATAAGACATAATGGGATAACATTGTTACATGGCATTGTAATGAAACTCGACTATTATCGTGAGTAAATTGAAATTATAAAATACGTGTCATTACATCCATACGATTCAGTAAAAGGTATGTGCGCAATATATATACATAAAGCTTATGAACAAGTAAAAAAAAAAAAAAAATAATAATAATAATAATAATAATAAAATACTAAAATTATAACAATAATAATAATATAAAAATACGGTACTGGTGAGGATCGTAGTTACGATTGGAAACTTGTGTTTGCCTGCTTAAACTCGAAAACTAGTTATAGTAATGTTTGTATGCGAGTTATGGTTTACGTTAAAAATAATAAAAAATAACGTGCAAAATATAAATATAGAGAATAATAATTTTAAACTCAAATATTCGAAACACATAACATTGCGCACACGTATATTATATGATATCGTGGACAATTAAAATTAAAATTGAATCTTAACAGACATCTATTTTTGATATATGAGCAAATTCTAATAATATAATGATATATAAAACACGACATATGTCTTAAGCCTAACACAGTAACACACCGATTCGCCGTAGGACTAGAGTCAGTTTGCATAACGCGTATTGTCGAGACGTTTCAAACAATTAACAATAATAATTATAATAATATTATTCTGTACTAGGCGATGGCAACATACTTCTAATGCTACTTATTTTATCATAGACGTGAAATTGTTTATGTGTGTGTGTGTGTGTATGCGTGTGTGTGTGTATGGTGATATGTATCGTAGTAAGCGATAAACTAACAATAAACAATACGGATCAATAGAAATCTGACGAGTTTCATAGCGCGCATATAATGGTTTATTAAATATACGAGTATATACCTGAATCTCATGCTAAAAGTTATTCATTGTATGACATTTTGAAATTTACAATTTTAAATATCTATAATTTAATTTATATGTATATTCCGACTGAATCAGTTAAGTCACATAAGAAAAAATAATAATTACCGAATTGATCTCTCTGAGATCGAACTTTATGGAATTATCCCGAGAGTTGCGGTCGAAACATTTGTATCGTTAAAATCGTGTGTCGAATGGTTTAAAATCATACGGAACTACATTTAAACAAATGACATATTGTTGAATAGTATGTGATATGTCACGTACTATTTTCAAATGTAACCCGTGGCGTTTAATAGAACATGCGATTGGCCGTTTTGGATTTGATTCACCACAGGGACCGAAACGGCGTGTGGCTTAAGCAAAATCATTTCAACGCGTCGTGGTTTGGCGCACCAGTTGAATACCGATTGGACAGTTTAATGATGAACTCGATACACCTTGGGCGTATCTTCTTTTTTTTTTTCTACGATTCCGGACCGATTACAAGTAATAACAATGTCATGCTTATAAAATAAAATCCTAACGACAATACGTTCGTAAATAATTTGATTTGCACGCGGTTATGACACAAGCAGAACGGAAACGCCGTGGACGGTGAGCGAGCGTGAAGACATAGAGACCGTAGAAGATTGCGACTGGTTTACGGTCCGATTACGACCATTTGGACGCGATCGAGTACAGGGACTTGAGGAGTTCGACTGCACGCGCGTCCGAATCGGAACTCAGCCCGGGGCCCACGTCGTTGGCCGCCTGCCAAGCTGCGCCCGCGGTCGTCGTCGTAGGTGCGTCGGAAACGGCGACCAACCTACTCCGGTGCACGATCCTCCTCCTGGTCGCCTTTCTGGATTTTTTGCGCTGCACGCCATCCGGGACCGGCGAACCGTCTTCTTGTAACCGCTGACCAAACGGGATTCCTGGGACAGAAGCAGGCGCAGTCTCCGACGGCGGTACGACGGGCGTGGTCGAGACCGAACCGTATTGCGTCTGGTCAGCGGCGCCTCTGTTGTCCAGCAGTGCTTCGATTATGTTGTTTCTGGTCTGCGCTGGGCTGTTCTCCTTGTTCGGGTCGTTGACCAACAGTAAAACTAGCCTGCGGGACGAAATCGACGTTAAATTAAATCCCCGTTTCTATTGAATGATAAATCGTTTTATTTAAAATGATAGCATAGACGAATTCGATTTAATATACTATCCAGTGTTCCTTTAAAGAGCTCCAACGTTTATTTATGAAATTACAATTTCATAAGCTTCTAGTATTAAAATTTTAAATGATTATATCTCTATATTTTAATACATTTTTAATAATATTCTCTTCTTGATATCCATATAATTATTTACAGAAGTTTTAAGTACTTAACCTAACTTATAATTCATATTAATACCCAAACAAAATATTAGGTCAATGTATTTCATGTACTGTAAAGAACGTACAGGGTTTACGATGATGTGTGATTTGTTTTAAATTTTGTCTGTATGTATTTTTTCTCGTAGAAAGATACGAGTGCTCAGATGAACATGTACGATATGTTCAATTAATATACTGTATCTGGTTGACACGTTTTTTGATTTCCCCAGTAGTTTTTTTAAGCGTAATTTAGAAAAACTCAATATTAGCAAAAAAATTGTTAAAACAATCGATATAGATATGGAAAATTTATTTATTTTTCAAGAGCTCGAAATGTAATACGAACATGGACATGTATACTATTTAAATAACATTGATCTTTATTCATTATTCATGATAAACTACTACGGTGGCTTAGAATCGTTTTTCGAGGACAATGATTTATTAATGATTTAAAATTTGAAATGTTCAGTCCAAATAAAAAAAGAATAAAAAATAAAAAATAAAATTGTTAATTGATAATATAACTCTAAAACCTCTATCTAAGTAACACATTTGAGCCGTATATCCTAGCTACCTTTTTTATGATCCACAGTATTAAATGCTTATCATCTAACTTTATTTAAATTTCATTGTAGTTCACTGGTCTGATAATATGAGTGTTTATCATGTGTATATTTAATTTAAATTTTGATACATTACCTATAATCTATATACCTAATGCTCTTCGTTAATGTAATTCTATTAATGTTTTTGTTTTTTGTTTTAGTAAAGTCAAAACAATTGATATTTATTAAAATACTCAACGCAACATAAAATTATACAGATTAAAATAACTAACATTAAGCACCAGAAACATTGACGACGACGTGATATCAGTTAATTATTTGTTTTAAAAATGATGTTTATTACCTTTTAACTGTATCATTATTTTGAGCAGTTTTCATAACGTTCATTAATATTCCTGCATCAGATGCATTTAAGTGACTGAACATTTCTTTGGCACGTTGTACGATCATAGTAGTTTCTAAGTTTTCTGCGGTAGTGGTAAAGTAAATAGGCGATGGAGTTGTAGAATTGACTTCTGATTCAATGTCAACTGAAGGAGACACTGTCCACGTTAACGTGGAGGTAGCTGGTTTTGGGTTTTAGCTGTTTCAATACTATTTGGTCTTCTGGAATAAAACGATTGAGTGCCAGCCACTTGCAATTGTTCACTATCTACAAGTGGCACATACTCTTGTATATCGGGCTTTGACGTCTCGCTGAATTTAGATATAATTTCTGTTAACGGTGACGTGGTATATTGTGGAACAATAGTAGATAAGTCAGCTAACGCATTGACACTTTGTGGCATACCATTGGTTTCATCCGCCATACTCATGCTTGACGTTGTACTCATTGCGATTGGTTTGTTTTGATAGCGTTTCGAATCATCCGAAAAATCTAATACTTCTTGTTCCTCAGTAACGCTGGTTTTTGCTACGGGCGGTTCTGTTGGCCTCACCTCTGCTAATATTTTACGAAAGTTTTCTGGGTCATCCAAATATGCAGTTAGAGCTCGCGTAAAGACAGCGGCCAGTTCTCTTAATTCCGCCGAAGAACGGTTCAAGTTCAATCCCTGAGCAAAACTAAAGTTTGGCGTGGCGTTTGGCGTGGGACTCGATGAGAAATTTAACGGCGTAGTTGTACTAGTTTCACTCGCCGACTTTATCATAGCCATTGGCTCTATTTTAGTATCGTTTTTAAACAGCTTGTCGTACGCTTCTTTTGTGTTCTGTGTTAACACGGCAGGTATGAGTAAGCTGTCGACGATTGGTGTAGTAGTCTCTACGGAAACGGTACCACCAAAAGAACTAGGCTCATTTGTATATGCTCGGGACGTTTTTTCAAAATAGTTGAACTGCAAATCACTTGCGACGGTGGTCAATTGTTGATTTCCTACATTATTAAAGTACAATGCGACTGAATTCAAATCCTCATCTATATTCGTTTGCGACGGATAAGCATTTTGTCCATCCAAATCAAAAAGTAGATTATTGTCCGACAGTGTTTGTAACGAGTTTATCATGTTTGGAATTAATGTTTCTCCGGACGGCGATAGCGTGGAATTATTAACAGTTGTATAATCTAACACCGTAGTCGTAGTTGGAAGAGCTTCAGTCTGGACGTCTTTGTCAACAGGAGTGTCGGGTGATCTTTGATAATCTATAACCGAAAACGCGCCGCTCGGTGAATTGCTATTTGCGTACGTATTGGTAACCATCGGATATGTGGTCAGTGGCGGACTTGTCTGAGTGGCTTGTGTGTAGTAACTCTCTGGCTGGTAATTAAATTGAGGCGAGTTTTGGTGGCCTACAAACGAAGCGGACTCAGCAGGTACTTGACTTTCTTTGGCCAGTACAGTTTCTTCGTTTTCGATGGGGAATATCGTAGTCGGTTGTCGGTACGATTGTTGAGACTGGTATTGACCGGGCCGGTTGGTTTGAGATTCTTGACTCCAGTCGGGTGGTGTGGTCGTCCCTTGTTGAGATTGGTAATCATTGGATTGGAAGTCATTGATGGGCTGATTCCAGTTGTTGGTCTGCGGTATAGTAGTGGTCACCTGTTTTTGGAAATTTTCAGTTCCAAAGTTGTTCGCGTCTTGGTTTGCCCAGTTTGCTGGCATCGGTGTCGTTGTTGGTGACGTTTGATAATTTTCAGTTTGGAAACTGCTGGTGCCTTGATTGTTCCAGTTACTTTGGGTTGGTTCTGCCATGGACGATGTGTGGTGTTTTACAGTTTGGTAGTTAATGCCACCTTGATTCCAATGTGTTTGTATCGTCGAAGGTGTATAATATTGATAGTTATCGGTTTTGAACCCGTTGGTACCCTGATTATTCCAGTTCGTTTGAGTCGCCGCTGTTGTCGATATCGTCTGGTAGTTTACCGGTTGGTAGTTATTGTTGCCGACATTCCAGTTCGATTGAGTAGTGACAGTGGTAGGTTGTGAGCGATAAATCACCTGCGAACTAGTAACACCTTGGTTCGGAACCGACTGAGCACTTGGTGTCGTGTATTGCGGTTGATAACTACTAGACTGGAAACTATTAACGGCCTGAACGTCGGATAACTGTGTCGCGGTCGTAGATCGTACTTGATTAGAGTCGCTTTGATAATTGTTGTTTTTAATGCCTTGGTTCCAGACGGGTTGTGCAGTCGTCGAAGTTTGGGTCTGATAGTTATTACCAGGTTGGGAATTACCTCGGTTCCAAGTCGGTTGTGTGGTCGTCGAATATTGGGCCTGATAGTTATTACTAGATTGGGAATTGCCTTGGTTCCATGTCGGCGGTACAGTTGTAGAAGATTGGGCCTGATAGTTATTACCAGGTCGGGAATTACCTCGGTTCCAAGTCGGTTGTGTGGTCGTCGAATATTGGGCCTGATAGTTATTACTAGATTGGGAATTGCCTTGGTTCCATGTCGGCGGTACAGTTGTAGAAGATTGGGCCTGATAGTTATTACCAGGTCGGGAATTGACTTGATTCCAGTTTTTCACTGACGTTTTGGTCTGTGGATTAAAATTATTGAAATTTGTTGAGACAAAAGAACTAGTATCGGCAGGCACTTGACTTTCGTAGCTATTAAAATATCTGGCTCGTTCAGGCAGTCGGCTTTCGGAATTGAAAATCGTCGTGCTTGGTCCAAACGAACGTTCTGTTACAACGCGATCATTTTTCTCTGTCGTAATTTGCACTTTAAGCATCGACTTGGCCAACGCCGCAGCACGTTCTTTAAAAACTCTTTGGTCAGTTGCAAGCTGTTCTGCACTCTCCTCGTACAACTCAACAGATCGTTCACAGTCTACTCGGAACCACCAATCACAAATCAAATGTGATTGGCGGAAAATCGTGCCATTTGGACACAAAAACGATACTTTTCTACCATTGTCGCAAATGTGGAACACCTGAAAGAAAATTATTTAGTTGATATTCATGTAACAGTAGACATTTTATTTAACACTATAATATTTAAAGACTTTCAATTGTGAATATTAATTATTTATGCACTAGTATAAGTTATAAATTATAGATAATTTACTATCCGTAGAAAAATTATCGCCAATATTAATTTAACTTCACTTTAACAGGCCAAATAATAATTGTGGGGTTTTTATTATTAAAATAATATTAGAATTACAATTTGTAATTAATTAATAACAATATTGTTTATGAATTATATTTTATAAAATAGTATTTGACCATACATGGAACTTGTAATATATTATTCGATAATTTGCACTTGATTTAAGATTAATTAAATAGTTATGATATCAGTGAAAAATAAAGTAAAAACTATAATTTTTAATTTAAACATTTGTATTTAAATATTTTCAGACAATTATAATTGATGAATATTTCATTATGATAATTTTATTATAAATAATATTTTAACAAACGGTAATAATATTATTAGCGTACTTTTAGTTTCCATTATATAACTGTGGAACGTATAAAACTATACACGTTTTTAGAAAATAACATCAAAAAATTATTTTAAGCTCGTTATATATAAATATAACGATATATAATAATATATAATATATTATTCACCTGACAGTCGGTTTCTGGATCTGCGTAGTAACCGGGTTTTTTCACCTTTTTACAGCTGAAGTCAGTATGGGGTATAGAAGTGAGAATTGGAAAGTCGACACCAGGACGACCCATTACTCCTATTATATATATATATATATATATTTATATATATATATACAAACAAAAACAAAAACAAAAACAAAAATGAAATATATTTGTATCGTGAACAACTAATATGGCGTACTTACGCAATTGTGAAATTTACTTTGTAAACACTCACAACACGACAAAATCGTAATATCAAATAAAATATCATACCTTGATACTCTTGCGATTCCGAACTCTGATCCAAATCATCAATTTCCAACTTCCTGGGTGACCTTTTATAGGTGTCCTTCTTCCCTTCGAGATTTTTTTCCAGCTCATCGTTGATTTCCGAGTACGTGATCGCTTTTAACGCTTCGGCCAACTGCGGCAGGCTTTCTTTGGATGGAATCGGTAATTTGACCTACAACAATACATTTATCGTCCGCGTTACAATATTATTTCGTCCAAGACATGTCATTTAGTACGATAGATTATATAGCGTGTTCGTGCGCACAACGGTAAAATGTGTGGGTGGCGCTGTAGTAAGAAGAGGGAGCCGTCAAACTTAAATCGGCACTGTTGTACCGTTTTGGGACGGTTTCGTGCCGCGAGGTGGTTACTCGGTCACGACAAACCGATATTTCTTCAGCTCGTCCGGGAGAAGGTAAAGACTTCGATGGGAACCGAGTTTGTTATAACAAATATATAGCATACATATATACACAACGTGAAGAGACCTCGCCGCACGAATGTCGACGCTACTCGGTGCTATATTTATTATCCGGTAAACTTTTACTTAGCTTCGAACATAATATACAGAAAACGATTGTATACGAGTAGATATTGAGGGTTGTCCTCGAATAGCTAAACAATAAATAATATCTAACACCGTTTAAAGTGCACGCTTTTTAACGCCACAAAAATTACACTGTACAATAATAAAAACATAAACACTTTACAATATTTATACCGAGATAATTATCGATTTTGTTTACGTTCACCGTCGACGTTAAAATTAATGTAATTTTATATATAAAATGATGTAAAGTTTTGTTAAAATACTAAATGTGTACTTTATTACCTTTAATTCAGCAAATTTACATTTATTATAAATGAATTTGATGTGTTTGCAACACGTTAATGTAATAAATTGAATTTGTATTGTTTAGTTTTTAAGTAACGTTCTTTTTACGAGACTTGAGAGAAATTCTCAAATTTAGCAAATCGTTTAAATAGTAAATAACTAAGTCATTCATAGAGACACTTACTATAAAATATAAAGTAACTTAGTATAAAATTATAATTATTTGAAAAATATTTTTTATATTACTTACTACTATAATGAAGAATATACATTTAAGTAAATGTTGAAAAATGTGTTTCAATAAAATTATGAAAACCATAATCTTACAAGAATATTTAGTGTTTAGGTTTGCGATTTTTTTTCCACGAGCAGTTAGCTTTAGAAAATATAACATTCAAATAATAGTATTACAAAGTAAAAAAAAAAAAATAGAAAATCTCTTATAAATGTATTGGATTAGCAAATCAACTAGTTAATAGTATTATTTTTCAAACAGTATGATCAATTCCGCGATGTAGTACTTATAGTTATTATTTAAGAGACAATAATGTTCCACAGAAACCGATTTCTCTAAAGGTTTTTTTTTTGTTAATTCGTTATTTTACATCCAAAAAAACTCATTATATCGAATCATTTCAATAGAAATTCAATTAAAGTACTCCTATAATAAGTTCAAATAAAGAAAAACCACATTTACCCGGATACCCAAGTAGTTTGTATTTTATAGTCATCATACTTCTATATTACATATAATAAGAAACTAGTAATTTCTAGGAAATATATATTACCTTAAACGTATATACGTATTATCTAATTGATTTTTACGCTAAAAATGGAAATTAAATTTACACGATTTGTGCGTAATAATCGTAATACGTATATCACGCAATGAATTTTTAAAAGTTATTTAACAAATGTATTACATTGTAAATACTTTAAAGAATTTTTGAAATATAAAATCGAAAATGTATATATTTCAAAATAACAGTAAAACTATCAGTACACTATAGTGAACCATAGTCAAATGATAGCACGTGATGGCGGAAAAAAGAAATCAGTTATTATGTTCAGAAACTGTTGTATAATTTCGTTATAAACACCTAAATAGTTTTTTTTATTCTTTGGATATTTATTAATTCAACCGATTTTTTATCACAACAAAAATGCATAAGAAATGAAAATTATTGATCTCTAATCATGCATAAGATATTAAAATTTAATTAGATCATTATTTTATTGACGTTGAAATTATCATTTACAACAGTATTTATATTTTATTCGTTTTAATGATATTTTAGGAAATAATTATGGTTTTAGTGAATTTCCAATCTTAAATTTGGTTTATAATTATACAACTATAACACATAAGTCGTGTCTATTTTAATTATTAAGGGCAAATCGTACGTTTCAAATACTATCACCTAACGGTTTTATTAAACGAAAGAACAAACAAATATTTTGTAAAGTCTTAAAAGTCATAAAAAGACGTTATTATTATCATTTGAAACCCATGCATTACAATGTCGTAAATACGATGCCCGAGTGTAATTGTGCCGACGTTTTCTCAGGAAATTTTAAAACACGTAAGTATCGCGTGTCCGTCGTCAGGACTTGACGCCCAGTTGCGAAGGAGTGTAGATTATGGAACGTGCATACCTCGTTTGTATTTTCTTCCGTGTCACCGAGAAAGCAACAGCCTATGTTTCTCACGTCAAAAAAAAAACGCCTCGTTAACACTGTTTTACGGATATCGTGTGCCTCTAAGGCCTTAGTTCATTCTTTGACTTGCTCACCTGCCGGGTTGTGTAAGGGTTCTAACACTTTCTCGGAAACATTTTATTGGAAAATAATAAAACTAGTATAATATGTGGACCATTGAATAAAGTTACAAATGAAATTAAACATCATGTGAAATACGCAAAGTAATTGAAAGTATACAGAGTAATTTTCGAACATACTAACTCTATCAATTTTTCGAATTTCCGAATTTTTTTTTTTTTAGTTAAATTTTAAATACACATAACAGCATATGTCTATAATACATTTTCTATTTTTATTTTTTCCATACTTGTCTTATATGGTAATCCTGCACGTTTATTTGTACAGAATAATATATATACATACATCGAAAAATATTGACTTTTGAAATTTATTAATTCATCAAATTTTTAACGAAATACCATGTGAAATATTAATACTGTGTTAAATATTACAATTTTGAAGTAAAATTGATTTATCTATGATAACTTTAAATTGAATTTGTTTTCAATAATAAAAACATAAATAATTATAGTATCTACATACCTACTCTTAAATCACATTTTATTAGTACCTGTTTCAGATTTGATTGATTTCGTGTGAAGTGTGAACTATAATATGAAAAGCAGATCCTATAATTTCGTAAATAATCATTTTTTAAATATTCATATCACGTTTACTAATTAACCATCATTTTTATTTATTTATTATTTTTTTTAAATATTTTTTGTAAAAATAAATGTTGTTTGCCATATAAGAAAAAAATCAAAATCAAAAATCGATTAGACGAGAAATAGTAAAAGTTTTAACTTTTTATATTTGTATATTGTAAATATGTTATATTATTAAATATTATATTATAAAAAAAATTTTTTCAAAATAGATCAACAAATTTGACCAATCGACATAGAAATTGAATACAGTAGGTTAAAATAATCATCCCGTATATTGTATATATTGTATACGTTACGTATACATAATATATTATGATTGTGCGTAATGCAGGCCCGGCTCAAAGGTAGGCAACATAGGCACTGACCTAAAGTGGCATTTTTCAGGGGAAGTATTTCAAGATTTGTTATTATACGTGATTTTTATAAAAATTCTTTTATATTATATTGTGTAATAAAAAACACGAATCTAAAAATTATTTTGCTAAAATATTTATATCAAATAACACATTGAACTTGTATAATATGCTTTTTGTTTTTATATTCCAATAATAAATTACTAGAAGCCTAAGAGAAAATATTGTATTTATAAACATGTGAGGGGGCGGCAAATCTTAATTTCATCTTAGGTGTGTTTAAACGCTCGAGCCGGGCCTGGCGTAATGATAAATTTAATGTCGTAATATTATTACTTAAAACATTATATATTTACAACACTATTAACGCAGATTGTGAATAATTACCTGCCCGGGGGCATTTTGGTTTTATACAAGTTTATCAAAGTATTTTCCGTCAATTTTGTTAATGGAGAAAATTTAAAATCGTATTAAAAAAAAACCAGAATTCTATGAAGACATTAAAAATGTATTCAAATTTATAATATGCATGTAAGTTGGTGTATATGGAATTTATGACCTCGAATATCATTTATTCACAATTAACGTATCAATGATTTTACGAATTTACCTATACGCAATAACGCAAATACGAAACGCAATAATTACAAAACACGTAATATTATGAAATAATTTTTAACTAAAAAACAAAAAAAACCACTATAATAAATGACAACCACGTATAACGTTAAAATCTTAAAGGTATGATATTAAAATCAACCTATATCCAATATTATTTTAAAAAGTTTCGATGCTTGTTTTTTACGAGCACCGTTCACGTGAAATGACCCAAACTTGATACGAGAAATTTATATCTTCCGGATTGAAACTATGGATATGTATTTTGAATCTCCTTCACTTTCTAATGTATTCCGTGTTTTCGCTCCCGTTGCTATGCGTTTTTATACGAAAGTTTAAAATCGCGTGGATTATTTGTTTTGATTTCCGATGTGGTGTACATATGGTCGTTTGTCGAGGAATGAAATTGTTTTCACTAAATGAGTATTTTAGACTTGCATTATGGAAATGCATTTATACATTCATAGTTTCACCGGAAAATCGTGTTTCAGGGTAATCTCACTAAATACCGTACCGATTTTGACAAATGTCGCATTTATAAGTCAGTATTGATCCCTTAAGTACTATAGGTGACGTACGACCAACATACCTACAGCTTTGTCGAAAAAATTCCTGCGTGAAAATGGTGTGTAACGTGCAATATTCTATGAAACGGTTTAATTTTATTATTTGGTCGCTGGGTGGGTCATAACGCTTCAAAATAGTGAATTACTTTATCGAAATCACATCTGCTTAATCCGAGCAGCACCGGGTTATTGACGCGCAGTGTTCAATGATATTGTTGTTTATTTATCGAACTTATGTAATTTTAAAATAGCGTGTCATCGTATCGCACGCAGTATAGAATGGATGTCATCAAGGCCGTATCTAAGATTTTTTGTTTCTGGGAGGGGGTGTCCATTTTATAATATATCAGTCTTCATTACATTGAATTTATATTTTAACATTTGTTTATTAAATACGTATTTGTTTTGTGATTCGTTTGCTGATCGTTATGATAGAATATATTAGTATTTATGCCAAAAGTGATTATTTATTTTTCATATAAAAAATGATTAAATTTCTATACCTCCGTAGAATACCTATGACCTCCGTCTCCCCCTCTCCTCACTTCGGCTCCGCATCAATTCCATCCACTCGTCGGATGAAAAAACGTGTCTGTGTTCTCGCACGCCGACCGGTCTCCGTGCGACGACACACGGTCGCGGTCGTGCTGTCGTATCGGAACCGAAAATCAAAATTCCGCGACGGGCGGTAGGTCAAACAGGAAGTAAAAAGAAGAAAAAACCGTACGGGTGATTATATATATATGTACATAACAAGTGTGTACGTTGGTACGTTTTATAACGCTATAGCCCATATGTAACCACGTTTTCACCCATTATAACATGCTGCGGGGAAAAAACACGTACACGTGTCGTCGTATGTAACAAACGACTTCGACCTGCAGACGCTGCGTGTCGTGCGCGTTCACGAGACTCGACGCGCGGGGGACGCACGGTGTTTTATTGACGATACGTTTTTTTCCCCTCCGTTATTGTTTTCGCGTTATTAATTGGTCCCGTCAACGAATCTCCCGCCACGCCGCTTGTTCTGTTGTACAACACTGATGTACACGTCTCTCTCGTACCGGCGGGAACGCGTTAAAGACAATCATAACGACGATGATAATAAAAAAAGCCCTTCTGGTTTTACGCAACAGTCACGCGGTCATAACACAGCCGGGCGTAATAACACCGTCCGCACTTGGGCGCAATAACATCGCGTTCGCGGTGGCGTCCCGACGGCCGATGGATCCATTGTTAGTTTCCGCCGTGCGATTATGACTTTGTGTGCCTGTTGCTGCACAGGCAGTGTTTACGCGACGACGACCGGCCGCAAACATTTCTATTGGATTTCAGTTCGCGTTATTTTCACCTAATGACAACGTCTGTTTTGATGTATATATAAATGTTTTTGTACTCGGACGACCGTCTATTATTTATGTATTCAAACATTTGTGAAAACGAAATTTATACCCGTCGGTAACAAATATGGATTATACTCACGACGTTTCGAAACAATGTGAACTATGATGAATAAAATGATAGTACGCAAAATATGAACGACATAACTTGTATTCGTCTGGTGATGGGTAAATAACTACTAGAATTCACACAATGCAACGTTTTGTTATTATTATTATTTACGTTGAATATCTATAATATATTAATAATAAAAAAAAAAAAAATCGAAAGCGTTTGTATGAAATCTGCGAATGTTGAACACCCCAGAGAAATCGTCATCAAATTACGTATGTATAAATTCTAGTAAATCAAATGTTCCTTTTTTTGCGCTCGGTTTATCAATATTATTTTTTATCATATAGAGACATGTGCAGTGATGTAGTGGAGGATACAAGTGGGTATACGGCGTGTACCCACTACTAATTTTTTAATATATGCGTGTACCCAAAGCAAATTCAAAAGTCCGCGGGGACACGGTCGTATACCCGCGGACTTGTTGTAAACTGCTACATTTTAAGAAAAAAGTAACGAAATACAAAAACGAAATAGAATAAACCCGACGTGCAGCGCAATAATTGTCTCGTTGTTCTACCAATACTGAATTCCCCTACATCGAGCACCCATTTTAATTTATTTTATTTTAATATATTTTTTTCTATGCTTATTTAGGCATTTTCTTGATTTTTAAAGAAAAATTCGTTTTGAATTTTGACCCCCTTATGGAAGATCTTGACTACCTGCGTGTATCCACTAACTTATTTACAACTACATCACTGGGCACGTGAAAACCGAACGACGGACTCGTTCGTCTTCGGTAAATATAAAGTGCATATCCGTTAAATAACAATGTTTATAAACGGACTAAAACGGGTAAAAACGCTAAATTTGTATCCAAAAACGTGAATATTAATCATCCTGCAAATAGGTGTAGGTTAGGTTGGTTAGTTACCTACTCGTTTACCGAACGCCGCCCGGCGATTACCACGAACGTATAATAATAAAATATTTAATTTGATGTTATTAATATTATAACACACAACGATCAATAATTTGAAAGATCTCGCGATCACCACGCCGCAGTGATGATGAATTATCGGCACAGCGCAATGTTTATGATAGTGATATATTTATTATTAATATCGTTAGACTATCAGACTCGACGCGAAACAAGACGAGCGCGACGTCGTTGAAATGTTACACGTAACGATTAAATCGCGCGACGATGTACGGACATCATAATTTATCGTTTGAATAATGTTATTACTAGAGCCCGGATTTCAATGCAAAGTGCATTTTTTAAGATTTTTCGGTCATTTTACTAATTTTTAGTTAATTATACATTATATTTAGGTTAGGTTAGGTATTATTTTTTTATTAATTATTTATATTATTATTATTATATACTACATTATATTTAGTTTATACATTATATGAGTTTTGAATGTAAAATTATGTAATTTAAAATAAACTTCAAATTTGTTTTCATAATATTCTCCATGCTAATTATCAACCATTTTATTTATGATTCCAATAAAGGCTTTATTTATCTACATGTTAATGTCATATAGTATCTAGATATACTTTATTGAAATCATAAATAGAACGTTAATAGTAGTGTGATTAATGGCTGTGGTGTATCACCGGGACTCAAACAAATAACAACTAATATTGGTCAGTCAGTGTTACATCGCGATCGCGTTTATTTCGTGTATTATTTTGTACATTCCTATTAGTTAAGTATTGAAAATGTTGAAAGTGAAATCATCGATTTCTACCCGCTTGTGTGCCTACGTAAATGAATTTGGTGCAGACATTTTTACAACAGACGCGACCAATTTATTTTGTAAAATTTGTAGTATTAAAGTTGCACTGAAAAAAATTTACCATTCAGAAACATATTTCAAGGGGAAAACATATACATGCATAGAAAGTCTTTGTAATTTAAAAAATTGGGTCATTTTTTAAGGTCATTATTGTGGTTAAAAGACATTTTTCAATGGTATTTTAGCTATTTTTTAAAGCATTTTTTGGTAGTTTTTAGAGCATCTTTTAAAGCAGAGGATTTTAAATCCGGGCCCTAGTTATTACCATACTACGTACGCATGATACACGCATTAATAACGTTTATCATATCAAAATACGAGTCGACGAAATGGTCGCGAGAATGAATATTACGATGGCATTTTTTAAACTGCTTATCGACACCAAATTCACCATAGAGTTTTTTCATCTTAGGCTCGTGGATATGTGTATAAATACCATCCTGAAGTCGTGAAAGAATTGTTGGGAATTTTCAATGGGAAACCATTATGTTTTGCGTCGTTTGATGGTAAATTTCAATTCTACGAAATATTTCAATGTGGATGTCGTGCATACCGTTTGAAAGGGAATTGATAGGAATTCCGTGGTGTATTGTATTATATATTTTATTTTATTTTTTGCAAAGGCGTTTTACTTAAATTTTTTCATAGCCCCAATCTGCAGTTTATGGCTAATTTCAATTCTATATGACGATTTCAAACGGAGAATTCATGCATACTACATGGATGTGTATGTACCCAGTTTTCAAATAGTGTATCATTCGTTACAGTTTTAAATTTCGTGCCTTTAATATAATTATTTAATTTTATATTATAAGAATTTCTGAAGTATTGTTTAAATATGTATATTCGTTATAAATTTATCGCAATAGATCTTGAATAAATCCGTTTTCCGAATACCGTTTATTTTCAAAATTTTATATACAACTTTTGGTTCGTTATAATCATTAAACAATGCCTAGGATAAAAATCGATCTTGGTCAATCGACAAAATATAAATATATTACATTTATACATAAATACGCTATGTACAGTCCGCCATATTTCATCACAATGAATTACTTAATTAATTTAAAATCAATAGTGTTCAATAAGTTATATTGATTGTATTCCATTTTTGCATGCTTATTATTTGCATATGATATCGTGAAATCAATCATGATTCTAAACGATTTAATAGACTTATTTTAATTACTTTTTGCATGTGTGAAATACTTGCACTTTTTGTCGTTTTAAATAGGACGCTACATTGGTTATAATACATTTTCGAATAATAATTTCAACGTGTAACATATATTATATTCATGTAAATTACAAAACTCATTGTTATTGTTATTGATTATTCTATTTAAAATTATTTTTGGTCTTTTCAATATCGACTGACTGTCTCTTCGGTTTTAATTGTAATATTTTATCCGTCGAGGAAACTGTTTTAATTGCGAGAGAGCTCTACATATGTACAACAATTACAATGTTATTATTTTACTTCAATTGTTATTATTATTATTTTTTAACGTAATAAATATTAATTATTTGAATACAATGGATAATAAAAAGCTTTTGTTTACAAAAACTATATTTGATTGAACAATGTTAATAGCTACACGATTAATCGTCTTCCATTCGTTCGATCCCAATTTTTATCGAACGGATATTCCTTTGTTTCACGATATCGTTTCTATCATAAGCAGACGAATTAATTATTAATGAACCTATTAATCAATGTTATATTCTCTAGATAATAATTTAATAAATTTATTTTTTATTTATGACTAACTAATATAATTCAACTGCCATGTTAATTGGCAATTAGTAATGTTTAAAATATTATGATGTTTTGCATTTTAAATTAAACTTCATATAGTCCAACATGTAAATTAATTTTTTAAAAACAACTTAAATTACAATATCAAAAATAATTTTACCAACCAAGATAGATTTATATAATCAAAAGATATTTAATAATCAATCAACGGAATTTTTATATTTAAAATATTTGAATCGTATGTTAATAAATCTTTTTTTAATTAAGTTATTGAAATTAAAAATGTATAAGCTTATAGCGTACTAAAATATGTATTAATTATTACCGTGATTTCCGCCTACACGTAACATTTTACATAAACCAATATGACAACAAGTTAACGTAGAGATCAATATGTCAGAAGTCAGACGAATTACCGGAGAAAGTTCTAAAATGTGCCAGTGTCCTCACTTACTTAATCACACGTAGTATTGTTTCTCAATTAACCAATGACAATTAAGTATAATAAATATGATATTATATTACAAGTGACTATTTCATTGTATTATTATTATTATTATTATTATTATTATTATTATTATTATTATTATTATTATTATTATTACAGCCGTTATGTCTAGAGATATTAAATCGAATCATTAAATAACAGTAAATTATCGTGAGACGTAATCACATAATATACCAATTTCGTAGGAGAAGGAAAGTTGTGGAATGAACAGTCATTTAATGGCGTACATCGTAAATTCGTAAACGTTAAAACTGAGGTCTAAGTTTAGTAGGTTGTTGTTGTAGTTAAACACTGTTTTACAAGAACCCGAAGAGAAATAAATTTTACGAAGTTATTTTCAAATTAATAGTATCCGATATATTATTATTATATATTTTGATCATAGTTTGAATTATACGTATTTTCTACCTCTTATTGTAATAATAATAATAATAATAATAATAATAACTTATTATACATATCATTAAAGTGGACATATTTTATAATATCAATACTTATCGTAAAACGTTAAACCGATTAATGATAATTTTTTCTATTTTTTTCATTTTTTTTTAACGTCAAGTTGATACGCTTAAGTAAATAGAAAATATCTATTAACTCTTTTTTTTATAAAAGACTAAAAAAATATAAATTATTGTACCTAAGAAAGTGCAAATTATTTATAATAGACTTAGAAAACATAATAACAGTATATTGTGTCAAATATTTATTATTTTTTAAAATCTTATAATTTATATTTATAAAGATACACTAGAAAATGCACTTCCATGTTTTCGTAGGCTTACAATACCTTAAATAATCGATTTTTTATACATTTTGTGCACAGCAAAATATTGAACACTAAAATTACCTGGTCTATGCTCTTTGAACCAGATGCTAGAGAGACTGCAAGAACTGAAACAAAAATAACAGTATATATAAATATATAATTATGAAATAAATAAATAATTTTCGATTTTTCAAGCTTCTTTTTATTTTAATTTAAGAAAATATAACATATGATGTTTTTTATAATAATACAGTTTGTTAAATTACTAAAATACACTAAAAAAATATAAAGCTAATTTAGATATTGATTAATTAGCTTTAAAATATACCTACTATAATATACTATAGAATAATATGTAAATTTACTGAATAATTTTAGGCGCCTTATGTTCACAATCAAATTAATATAAAAATAGTATATGCTATTGTCAGAAGCACAAAAATATTTCCTCGATCATGGACACAATAACATGCTTTATAATTTCTAAAGAAAATTTAAGCAATAAAAACATACAATAGGCTACAATACAAAATTTTGGCAACCAACAAATTTAATTTAATTTAGACTAATATACACTTGGTGATTATGTACATACAAAAATTTTAACATCAATACTACAACTATGTTATTTTTATTAAAAAACATAGTTTGACCTGTTAGATTTTTTTTTTGTAAAATAAGAATATATGGGTGAGTTTAATGAATAAAATTAACTAAAATAAGTCAAGTTTAAATAAAAATATGATGCACAATTAAAAGTTAATAGTTGACAAAAATCATTTCAACTAGTTGAGTTTAAAATTAAAAAGGATTAACAAAATATTAACTTTGCTTAGTTCAAATAATAAATGTTTAGTTTTTATTTTTGTAAAAAAATGAGAATTTTAACATAAAACTGTTTTAAAACAATCAATATTATTAATTAATTAATAATTTTATTTTATTTCTTAATATATTTATTACATAATTATAAATAAATTTGAGTATAAATTCTTAATATTTCAACAGATAAGATATTATTTTAGACATTAGGCATTAAAAGTTGTTAATTATTTCATGATAATTATAATTTAATATCTAATAAAATATACCTCTTAGTTAGTAATTTTAAAGTAATAAGCATTGTATTTAGACATTTGTTCCAAATTTAAAAAAAAATCAGGAATTTTTTGAAATATTGTTTCGATCAAATCAAATCAAATAATACGTAAATAATGTTGTCAACAAAACTACTTAAATATTATATTTATATAAAATATAAAATTGAATGCATTTCAAACTTTGGTAAAATTTTCGTCTCCAGCACATTGACTGAACTAGATAACTATGACAATTTACTGGAATACACTAAATGAATATACAATGCAAATTTAAATTAGTTAAGTAAGAACAATTTTAAAAATTGATTAATTGAAACATGCGTTATTGAAAGTTACAAATTTAAAATAAAAAATTAATGTGTTTGTTTGCTCAATATTCAAAAAACATAAACACAATAAAGTTTGATATATTTACGGTTGAAATAAAAAATAATATTCTTCTTGAAAATGTAGTATGATGAAGTACCATATAATATTAATAATAATAATAAACATGATTTAGTTATAAAGGTTATATTTAAATGTATCCTTCAAAAATGTACAATTGGAATGCACTTTATAATGATTACATAATACATATAAAATATCTGCTATTGTTCCGGATAGTAAATATTATCTGATAAAGTAATTAATATAATCAACGTTTGATAAAAAGAAAAAATAATAGTTTCTATGATTGCAGGGTTAGTAATAATAATTTTAGTACTTATAGTGATTAACGTTTATAACCAATAATATAATATATACAATACTACAATGTGATTTTTTGGCAGTTATATAATAACTGAAAAAAATGTATTTTAATATTGAATTGTTCAACCAAGGTCGTATTTAGATAGCGTATCCTGTCAGCTTTTGAACAATTATATTCAATTCCAACCGATGTGTGTTTCGAGTTATCTGATCTGATCTGCGATTAAAATATTTACAACATTTTAATATAATAATAACATAATGAGTAGAGCTTAATAGACTTACATTTATACTTATGGTCTATGAATTATTTATGAACTGAATGGACGTTAATATATTTAGACTTTGTTGTAATGTATTTTGAAAGATTAAAGTGAAATATTAAAATAATTTTTACCATAATAATATGATGAAGTCAGTGATGCGTTTCGGTACATAATATCGACAAATTGTTTTATTTTAATACGAGTTATGTTTGAAGTAAATAACAAAATATGCTATTACAAAAAAACAATTGAAAAATACAATTATATCGAGAAAATGTCATTATATCCACTTTTATCAACCTCTGTGAATGTAAGTTCGTGTTAGTGTAAAATACAAGTTCATAATAATAATATTATTGTTTTATGTAGTACTTTATTAACGGTCCGAAAAGATTCTAATACATTTAATATCAAATGATGTAGAGATTTTTTTCTTGATAATTTCTACAACCACCTTGTGTATGCGAGTGCGATTTCAAAAATTTAACACTAATTTCTCGGTCAAATTCATTGCATGATATTACTATAATGTATACGAATCAATAAAAATGTAGATCACATATTTCAGTAAGTGTGCGTATTGTACACATTCGGGCACACCATTACAACGAACATATGAATAATATGTTATATTTATTATTGTTTGAACGGTTTTTCGTTTTCGTATACATATATTTGTATTCTGTGTTGTGTTTTTAAACAGACGAATAAAATGTTATATTAATATATATGTATATATATATTTTTCAATGAACCAGCTGAGTTTTAAATTATTTCGTTTTGAAACGCGTTCCGGTGTACGTTTTTCATCGTTATTATTATTATTTTTTTTTAACGACAATATGTAAACATTGCGGCGTGCAAAACATATTTATTATATTTATATATAATGTCATATTTCACGTCATTCTTTACGTATCGTTGATTACGTATCGTCTGGAATCTGGCGACAAGACTCGACAGCGTTTAGACTCAATTGTTTTAATAACATGTGACGTTTTTATGAAAAATCTTTGACAATTGTGTACTTAATGACACGTTTTTTTTAAAGTCATAAAATATTAACTATAATTATTTTATTATTGATAAATTTATATATAAAATATAAATAAATACAGCGGATACACAGTTTTCTTAACAGAAATAATAATATATATTTAATTTAAATGTTTTCGTATTATATTAACAAAATATAATAATATTATTTTGTAGATTTTTATTTTCAGTTTATCAGATTTAAATCTGTCAATATTTAAGTAATATATGTTTTGAATCTGCCAAAACAGTATCATGTATATTGCAAATATACATAACGAAAAACTTGTTCGGGACATTAAGACATCACTTAAATCAATTATGATTCATACCAAATCTCTGTTTGTGGTCTGTCTAATGTTATAACACCGCTTAAGATAACAACAAAATAGCGTGATGTTTTTCTTATATTTTTGTTTTTTTGTTTTTTTGTTTAGCAAGAAAACCTTAAGGCTGTAACATAATCATATATTCACATTCATTATGAATTAATACGTGTTATCAAATGTTTAATAATTTAGTGAATAACCAAATTTTAGCTAATTAAAAAATACAAGGCACCGTTAAAAAACTAAAAGATGAAGAAATATAGCATAAACTTGTTATATACATATATTTTTTTTTTGTAAAAATAAAGTAGTTTTCATTCAATTATATTTTTAAAAATGATTATAAATATAAAGACTGAAAAATGAGTATTGCTTTAAAAAAGAACCTTAAAATATAAAAATCTTTATTTTAAAGATCCCGGGGTTATTATCATAGTAAAGAAATTATATTCTATAAGTATTAAAATTGTGTCATGTTGATCATAAAACATGTGACGGTAAAACGTTCAAAATTATGAAAATATATAGAACATGTAAAAGACGCTCTAAAAAAAAAGAACACGAATTTTTATATTTCTTGAGATACACGCTGACTTGTTCACGATAAAAAAAAAATCACCTTGTATATATCAATCTCGCAACTATATGAGGATATTTAAACCACAATAGTGTAACATATGAAAACACGCTTCTGCGACTATTCTATGCCGAAATTATTATGTAGCCGAGCGATGATTATAAACTGTCACAAATTTGAAAAAAAACATAATTTTAACGACGAGTTTAATTATGTGATATTGTGGGATAGATATGTAACCATAATATTCGTGGAGCAATGCGCATCTCGGAACAACAATATGTAGGTGAGTATATAAGTACGTCGGCTACGCCGTGAATACGTTTTACTGGGCTAATAAATCCGAATTGCGCAATATCTCGACGATATTTTATAATATTGTTTTCGGCCCGAGAACAACGAATTCCGGTTCGCATTCGCGTGCAAATTACGGTGTGTTTTATACCGCCATTGTGCGATAATGCTGAGAAGGCGGACGATTAATAACACTCTCCGGCGCGTCTGCTTTCACTTGAAAATAAAAAATGAAATAGATAATAAGTACATAGTATGCGTATAAGTGCTGACAAATTTTTACTGCCACTCGGTCACAAAGTACGCCGGTAGTGATAGTATGGACATTGCAATCTTATATAGGTAAGATATATGTAGTAAATGTAAGAATATAGGCGACGTAAAACATCGTTTAATTCATCATCAATGAACATTATTATTATTGTTGCTATCATTATGATCATCATCATTTAACGTGATTGCGTATAATATCTATGTACTCGTGTGCACGTAATATTTCGAAAATATTACATACAGTTGACTCGTCCAAATAATGAGTGCTGCGGGCAGTGACTTATGTGCAATCAAACGAGGACTTATATATATATAAATGATAAAAATAAAAAATATCAGTAAATCGTCCATTTAGCTAGACAAGGGATTAGACAATATTTGTAACAATATTTGTGAATATTTTATTTTTTTAATATTGTTGTTAAAAGTCCAAAAAACGTCCACGACAAAGCGTTTATGGCAAGTGTGTTTTTCAATATAAGCAAAATGATAAATGACATAAGCACAGTATGTCTTATGCTAGCGTACTCTTTTATAAAAAGTAGTATTAAATTTTTAAAAAAGTGTTAAATTAAGATTAAGTTTTAAAAAAAAGTATAGATAAAAAAAAAGGTGAAATATATTGGCTTTTCCTATACATATAGGAAAGATAGAGTACTCTCGCAAAAGCCAGTGAAAAAGTTTACATATTATTTTTAACAATAAACAAAATATACTTGTTTAGATGATAAAAAAATATTTTATACATCGGGAAATTACATTCAATTTGACTTAAATCATTTCTCGTTGTATCAAAATATTAAAGAATTATTATAAATATGAATGTAAATCGTTATAGTTCTTAAACACTTAATTAACAGTATCAATGTTTAAAGTGACATGGATACTATATACAGGTCATAACATGACATAAGCAATACAATTTACTGCAAATAAATACAGTTCAGCTCAAACACTAAATTAACTATGAAATAAAAACAAAAAACGAAGCGAACCGCGGATGCTGTGGATGTCAGTTCGAGTGTTTCACACATTTGGATGTTATTGAAATTTGTTATTTTAAATTGAAGATAAATTATTACTTTCGAAAAATGACTCTGAGCGAGACTTTGTTTATTATTAATTATCATTATTTGTGGATTTTTGAAATACATACTTCATGCAATTTATGACCAACAATTTTTTATATTTTCTAAACATTGTTAAGATACTGTATATGTCAGCTTGTAATAAGTTTTCAGATTTTAAATACGAAAAATTCCCATGACTATAACATATATATTAACAATTTTACTAGTTTCTTAGAATTTCGTAAACATTTTTGGTTATTTTCCTTACGCTCAAGAAAACTATTAAGAAAATGGAAGAACGTGTCAAATAAAGTACCAACTAGGTAAAAGTTGATACTAGACGATAACGAATGTAAATATCAACTGAGCACTTTACCTACATGAAATAATATATACAGACAAAATTAAAAAAGCACATTACTAAAACACTTATTACGTTCTTCGCTTTGCTCAGAATTGAAAAATTAAAAAACAATACATAAATTCATCATAATTTTTTCCATTTTAGTATTCCCCACTTTTCAAATTTAGCGTTTAATGTTTTTCATGTTTTTGGAATATTAAGATTACTAAACATATATCAGTTATAGAATTACTTATCCGTTTTCATATAATTAATGATGTAATTTATATTTATTTTGACAATTTTTGAACCAACTCGATAAACCCACTCTTACTTAGAGAAGTTTTTATACTTATTATTTTTATTCATCAACATTATTGCGTTCTAGCCCATTGTTTCACGCCTGCATTACTCTTCATTGAATGTTATTTAATCGTACCAAATTTAAATTAGATATATTGATTTCGAGTTTTAAGGTATTTAAGGAAAATTAATGAGTTATTATTCATATAAGTCCGCAGTAAAATATACATGTATGTGTTGATGTGTTTTTCAATTACGTTTTGAAAATCACGTTACTCGTATAAGAATTATGGTGGACGACGTCAATAAATATAATATATTATGTATATCATTAGTATACAAAAACATTGAAACGGCGATACGTCGGAGCACGGGAATAAAAATAATCGAAATATCATAATAAATTGTATATTATTCTAAACGATTGAATATATAATAAATGGTTAGAAATCGATATCACTCGTAGATATCCATTTTACATGTGTGTATACAAGTATATATTATTTACGTATAAATTATGTTGAACGCATGCGTGTAGACATAATTTTTCATTGAATCATATAATTATTATATTATAGTTATAATTATTATTATTATTATTATTATTATTTATTATTATTATTATTATTATTATTATTATTATTATTATTATTATTATTATTATTATTATTAGAGTTGTAAATGAAAATGGAAAATATTTTGAACAGAATGGAACTGCGTGTGTTGAAATTTAATTTTAATTAAAGTACCTCGGTACCCTAAGCGTATTGAAATTGGATGATACGTGGTGATTGAAATAAATCGTTTGTAGGTATATTTTAATGAAGTAAAAACATGTGATATGTGTTACGTTTTATTTAATGTACGGAAAATTCTGATGTTCTGTTAAATTAGTATTTTTTTTCTTAATACTATAAAATATAACGTCAAACCGTGTATGTCTATGAAATAATGAATTATAATTTAATATACGACAATATACAAACGTGTATAGGAAAATAACACCTTAACAATTCTATATGATATACTCGTATTTGCAGAATAATGTGTATGCGTAAAATATTTATGTTGAATGAAAAACGTCGACTTTTTAAAATTTTCGAACTATCAACTCTTATAATAATGTGTTAAAATGTAAGAAATATATTGTTTTCCAGTATATCTGTATAAGTTTCCCCAGAAGTAAAAAACTAATTAAAATAAAATGAAAACCGTTTCATCGGTAAGAAACTTTTATTCTACAGACCGATGTGTCTTTCGAAATAATAATGTAGGTATCGTAGAGTAATACTCATATATATTTATTGTACAATAGAAGTTTCCATTTCATTAATACAAATATTTTATTGCGTGTTATATATATATATAAGGTTCAATTCAAATATTATATATCTAATGATTTATATATATATACGCATATAATGTATATGTGGGATAAAAATTGTGTTGATAATACAATGTGATGAAAATCACAGCTCTCGATAATGAAGCCGATTCATCGGCACTGTTACAGTCCCACAATTCCACAACATACGCCAGCGTATTTTTAACTAGGCATATAGAGTAACATATGATACCCATACGCCTGTACGTAGACATTAAACGTATATATATATATATAAATATATTACATGTATATACACACGATCAATGGAATGGTCGTGATTAATGACCGTGGCATTGGAACACTATAATGTGGAAATGTTTACGATCCGACGACAATGGTATAATATGCATTTATACCCACCGGGTATATCCATAGTTACACACGCGATTCGCATTTCGCGAGATATTGTAATTGACGTGGTGACAATTAAACAGATAGGACAGACACAACACGACGGAGTTGGTCGTCGTCGTCGTCGTCATCGTCACCCGTCGTGGAAACAGAATTTCCAGAAACGAAACCAGGTGAAAGGATTATTCCGTTCTGTTTTCGTTGTCGCAGGCGACGAGAAATATAATGATGATCCTGCCTCTGGCCGAGCGAATAGGTACGGAGACGGTAACCGATGTAGATCGCTCGTCGTCTACTGCAGCGCGTGGAGTGCGATCTATATAATAATTGTCGGACGACGTTTATAATATCGAAAAGTAAATGACTCGTAACGGGTTCGGCCGTAAATATACCTATATAATATATATATATAATTGGTTGAGCTGTGTAGCCCGGGCGGTGATCGTCAGGTGAAATTCGTGTGGGCAACAACAATATATAAACGATAACGTGTACGGCTTTAATAACAATATGTACCAGGACGATCCGTTTACCGGTGTAGTACTTGTACATTATTATATATCTATCTAATTACTGTGGCATCGAATAACGTATATATATATATAGAGCATGTGAAATTAATTTGGGAAAATTGAAAGAAAACGAGGAGATTCGACCATCGCTCGCCGACCTGTGGTGTGTCGTTTCACCAGTACAATATAATAATACGACGTTTTACTGTCCACATGGGGTCTAAAATTGTGTACGACTACTACGGCATATAATATAATATCGCACTCGTTAAGAGCGAAATAAATGGTACTGTGTACGGTTCATATGGAATTGGAAAGTGTGTATAAGACAAAAATTTGCCTTTGCTATTTTTTCCAACTTTAAATCATATCCATGACGTCTAAAATAACGATATTTGTAAAAGAGTGTGTTTTTGTTAACTCTATCAGAAAACGTTGATATTTTCATATTGTTCGTATAATCGGCATATTTAATGTGTGTGAAAATTATTTTATATCTGTAAAACAATTACACACTTCTAAGTGCGACACTCGGGCAAAGTTAAAGTTTAGACGCGGTGTAGTATTTATTTCGTTTTGTACACACGTACATCAAAGTATATACCTGTGCAGGTGACATTTAAGTTGTTGACTTAAGTGTCTATTTAATGATTTTTTTTTTCATATTCCACAAAATTTAAACAAATTTTTTCAATTTCATGAAACAACAAACAGTTTTACGGAAAGAACGATCTCATAAAGTGGCTACAATATACTTGTGTAATTGTATAATATACACATGCGTGCAACACTGAGAACTTTGATTCGTTTAAAAATTAATTTTTCAATGATCTTCGAACAATTTAGCTTTGATCGTCCGTTTTTACATATTTATAATAATATTTATACATGGTCGAATATTGCTGATTTAGAACCCTCTCTGAACGATTTGCCCTATCTCAAAGACCTGGCCAAATCGTTTTTTCTCCTCCGAAAACATTACATTTTACCATTTTCATCAAACTGAGGTACACAATAGAAAAAAAAGTAGTTGACTTATTGAATTTTCGTTGACATTTTCTGTTAAATTTGTACAAACTATTAAATAAACCTATTATAAACTCGGACATGTTTATAAAAACAAAAAGTTAACACATTGTTTTGGAGAAAAAACCTTTTTTTTTGGATTTTTTTTTTAAATTTCAAAAACATGCGTGGTCTTATTCAAATTCCTTCTGAAGCTCGTCCATACATATGTATATGAATATTTTAAGTTCTCATCAAGGACCGCGTCATGTAAGTCGTACACCGACAAGACGTACGTTTCAGTAAGATTATTTAGGTTCGTGTTTTTCAAACGAAAACGTTTTATTTTTCATAAAAAAAATTATATAGTGAAAACGTCTGTACGATTGGTCATAGAAAATGTTCAACCACCCGACAAACGCCTACGATAGTCGGACTCCGACCGTCAGCGGACACTAAATAGCTGCTTTTCAGACGCCGACCCGACGCACGCCGTTACCGACGAATGGCTCTGCGTGCGTCGTTCGTGTGTCGTGCGTGTCTGTGCGTGTGTGTGTGCGCCGTGTTACGCGACGAACGAGTCGTGTCAGACGGTAACCTTGACGGGGCAAAAAAAAAGAGAAAAAAAATAGATAAAAAAGATGCTAAAGACCAGATAAAGCCAACGGCTAGACGGTCGGTGAACACGGGACGCATGTTTTCATACACGACCGACCGATTCCGTAACGTTATTTTTAACATAATTACGGTAATTGAACGCACACGTGTGTGAGCACACGTACGCGCGTCCCCGGGTAACTATCACGTCGCTCGGCCGACGTCACAACGCGACATTGTATCGAATGGATGCGATCGGATTTGTGTACGCGACCAATCGTGTCAAGGTCGTGGGCGGTCAGAAAGACGGTCTGTCGTCTATGTTATACTGATCGCACGCGATTCAACAATGTTCGTCGTTTTTCAATTTGCGCGCGTTTTGTGTGATGTGTACACTCGGGCCCGGCTCAAGGGGTGAGCAACATGGGCACACGCCTAGGGCGGCATTCTTCAGGGACGGCATTCAAAGATTTCGTATTATACGTGATTTTTATAAAAAAGCTATCCAATAAAATATTCATCATATCAAATGACACATTGAACTTGTTTAATAAGCTCTTTGATCTTATATTCCAATAATAAATTACAAGTACAAGAGTTGCCGCGATTCTAGACTAAGCTAAGCGCTGTAAATAAATCCAAGAAATTAATTTTATTGTTAAATTGCGTTTCTAGGGTAAATGGAATGTGTTCATTAATTTTGTTAAAAATATTAACCATAATTTCTGTTTGTCTATATTCGCACCTCTGAACAAAATGAATGTATCGTCTACATATTTGAAATAAGCTTAGTAATAAGTGGATAATTTATTTTAGTTTTGTTTATATAAACAAATATTTGATGTTATTTCGTACGCAGAAATTCATGGACAATTTGGAGGAGGGCTGATAATTTGTAGAATAATATATATATATAAGAAAAGTATAATTTAAAAAAACTTGTATTGCCATACAAAATGTCGAAAAATTGGAGAAGAGGCTACAACAGTTTTTTCTTTAGGGGTAGCCCCCTCATTTACGCCTAAAAGAAAATATTGTATTTATAAACAGGTGAGGGGGCGGCAAATCTTAATTTCGCCTAGGTGTGTTTAAATGCTCGAGCTGGGCCTGTGTATACTTCATGTTTGCACGGACAATTTAAATAAACGACAGTCACTGTATGCGTCAATAAGGACGGTTGAAGTCATTATGGTTTTTTACAGAATTTCAGAAGTTTGCGAACAGCAAGAAACAGAGAAATATAATTTTGTGGTTTCGAACGTTCAGCAACCATAATACACACGATAAAAAATACAAATAACCGATTAATGTTGTTAGTTTTTAATTTTTTACGACTCTCCGTTAAAACGAAACTAATAAGAACCAAAAAGACGATAAGTGAGAAATTATTATTGAAGACGCGCGACTTGTATTGTTGGGTAGAAATATAGCCGCACGCATATTTCAAGATTGTTCCAATTAATTGAATATTATATACGATATTCGTTAGAATTCACAAAACTTTTATAGAATTATAAAACTAAACAAAAACCTGCGTTATTTGATGTTACTGAAATGAACAGTACCGGGATAAAACGCTGTTATGAAAACTATACTTGACGAGTATTTAACTGACTACGAACATTTCAAGTACTAAAAGAAAACAATTTATCAACCGTATTATACAATTTCGATTTCATTCTAGTATTAAATAATACAGTGATAAGTTTCTCCGTTCAATTAATTTACCCATAATATAATGATTACTATTTTTACAGAATTATATTTTAAATAATGTAAAAAATATTCTAGATGTTATCCAATATTGATTATTAATGTCTAGGAATATTTATATTAGTGCTATTTTAATTTCGAGTAAGGAAGTCTAGTGGGAGGGGTTTGATTGAAAAATTTATAAATTATACACAACTTACATATAAGTAATAAAAAATGAAGTATATTCTAATGGCAAAATCTTTAAAAATACATACACCCAGTCTTGTGAAGAAATATATATATACATATTAATAAAAGAGAAAAAAGTATTTAAAATAGTATTCGAATATACAAATTCAAATTAAAATATTTTACTCAAGACTGATAATAAAAACTGTTGTTCATAATTACGTATTATAAATTAAGAATGTCAAATGGCCGAAAGAACAAAAAAAACATCTTATAACAATCGGTTAGAGTGTTTTTTTCCTATGATCAGCCGCGTGGACGCAATAATGAATGAAAAAATAAACGGGGAAAAAAAAGATAAAAACGTCCGAACGATGAAAACGGTATATAATTTTCATAAGTCAATGTCGTTCAACGAGTGTTTCGTTATGTTTTTCGAAAGCTTATTTCGAAAAGACGAGACGGACGAGACTACTATATATATTGCAGACGTTCGAAATCGGTAAGGTATCTGCCATGCAACTTTTTACAGATGAAATAAAAAATTCTCCTATTGTGTCCGATAATTGGATGCGTTTCCGACGTGTTTTGTTCGTGCGTCTGTACCGCCCCCATTTACTTATATTTAAACTATTATTTCCTTGCGATTGTTTTTTTTCTCGCAACTCGTTATTCTAATTTCCCATATTTATCGTAAACTATTATTTACTCGAGAAAACTGCACCGGACGCTGTCCGAGTTTGTCGAATTACCGCATAAGATCGTGGGGATATCGCGAGAAAATAAGAAATCAAAGTGAAGTCACGACTATACCATTACAATATTATAACATATCGTAATGTTTTATTATAGTATTGTATTACAATAAACAATCCTAAAATCTTATCGATCAAAACTATTTTCATAGTTATACCAAATTATTTATTATGATTATTTACACATTTCGTTTTAGGTGGAACAGGTAATATAGGTGATAACGAGTATATAAGTGTATGAGCTACTTTTTGTTGCCGTTGTGCTCCCGTCCGTTCCATCGGTTCGTTGGTGTGGTTATACCGATCTAGATATTGATAATATCAGTTATAAAATAGTCATTTATTTGTATATTGTTCATTTGGACAACGATAGACATAGTCAATATTAAATATGTCTAGATTATTAATGCTTGTATTTGAGCATTTTTAAAATTACATTATTTTTTTTTATTCATTATAGACACTTTGTTTTTCATTCCAAATTAGATATGTGCAACTCCCGAGGATATATTAAGGATGACAAGTAAAATTACTCAACAAAATTCATCATAAGCCATAAATACCTATTTAGAAAGGCTAATATTTTATACTTTATATTGTACAGTTACAACAGAAGACGAAATATCGTTATGACGTCAAGTAAAAATATTTTTTTTTTTAATAAAGACGTATTAACATGAGGTCTATCATTAAATCTCATATTAAAATAAAGTAGATAAATAATGATTGTTTATTGTAATGCAAACAGAATAATGGCAATGAACCAATTTATGAATATGGTAGTATAAATTATACATACATAGCAAGAAAACAATCAATAATCAAATTTTACAAATACATTAAAAACATATTTATGGAAAATTGTAGAATAATAATTGTATTCTGGATTTAAAATTAATTAAACTATTTAGATAAATATAAGGTTTTAATAAGAACTACTTTGATTTCAATCTTGAGCAAAATATGAAAGAATGGTAATTTTCATAGTAAGAACATAGTTAAATTCGAGATTTCAAATATATTTAAATTTTAAAATGAATAATAATTTAAATTGTGTGTTTATTGTGTTAACTCTAAATAAGAAATAACATTTGAATAGTTTATGATTTTAAAATGGACTTACGTATATAACCAAATGATATTTAGTAAATAAAAAATATTTCCGTTTTGGAAAGTTAAAACAACCCACAGTAAACGTCATAGTAGATTGATCACTGACAATAAAGATTTAAGCTGACAATGCAAAATTTAGTTACTGTATATGGTTGAACAATATTCCCAGTTTGATTAAAACCTACACCTCCGTAGTTCCATAAGTATTTTTATCGAAATTGTATTTCCACTCTAAAAACTGATCTGCTGGAACGCTAAATTATTGAATCGGAGTTTGTCCATTTGTGATATATTTTTAAAATTATTAGTAATATTCATACAAATAAGCGTTCGAGGACTTTAACGATAAGCATCTGTATTTGCACTCTATGAATCTGGAATTGAAGAAGCGTATGGCTATAAACCAAGGTATACGGTTTGTTAGTTTCTCCGAATTGGATATACAGTAGAGTCTTGCTAATCCGGTCATCGCTAATCTGGACATCCGGATAATACGTACAATCTATATTTAGTACTTTAGTACTCATGTATAATGTATATATTCGGGAATACTCTTGATTAAGATGTACATATGTAATACATATATCATAATAATAACAATAATAATGTGTAATGTAAAATTGTAAATCAATAAATTTTGAATTTGTATAAATACATAAGGTGTTTTTTGTTTATACTTATTAGTAAGTTAAAAAAAAAAACGTTATTCCGTTTAATCCGGATTTTCGATAATCCGGATAGAGTCCGGTCCCATCTAGTCCAGATTAGCGAGACTCTACTATAATATTAATGATAATGGCGTTCGATTTTAAATCATTCGGTTCGTGTAAATAAACATATATAATAATCGTTGATAATTATCCACAACGTGTAAAATAGAATCTCCATTAAGTGATCGACAGTATCTAAGATTAATAAGTCTAGTATTAAGATTAGTAAGATATTACTAAGTATTGTATCTAAGATATTATAAACAGCGTGTTATGTTTTGATATCTGTTTTTGAAGACTGTTTTTTAAAATTATATTTTTCTAACTTTGACATATAATCAATTAACAATGTTTTACAGCTATTAGAGTATAGCCTTATTGTTTCATAACATAGTACTATGTACTACGTTAAAATGTTTAATTAATAGTTCGTCATTAAAACGTAATGTAACTTTCCGATCATCATAATAGTTAAGTTTAGCGGAAATAGAGTTACAACGACAATATACTATGATTTGAGTCTACAGCGTTTTTTATGAACTATATGTAGTTTTATCTAGTGCTCGAATTAGAGGGGACGCAAGTGGACGGAGTTTCTCTACTACATTTAAAAAAAATTAGCATCCCTTTACTACGATTTTCAAAGGAACGCGGAAGAACGCTTATAACCAGTATATCTGGGGACCATGTACAAAAAAAAAAAAATGAAAAATTGTATATTTGATATTATTATTTTTAATATTTTTATTATTATTAATACGTTATTGCTGTATCAAGTACTTACTTGATAATGACAATTTATTATCTTGTATGTCACTTATCACAAAATATTATTTGTATATTATTTGACGATTATTTTTAGATTTACCCATAGATATATTATAAAACTGCATATTTGTGGCAGCACAAGTCGATCAACAACGTCGTTAATTGACGGCGAACCGTATTGAAAATTCTGTTTTATTAGTGATCGTCATGTGCTGATGTATCCCTGTATAACGTGAATACATTATGATTTTTTTTATAAGTTGTGATAGCATATTATCATACAATTTATTTTTACATATTATTATTCTTGCTTAAATTTAAATGGATTTATTAGTTGTTTATTTATATAAAATGTTGTAGAATACTGTTCTATTAAAAATTGTATAGAGAAATTATTTTAATTGAAAGAAAAGAATACGGTTACAAATTAGGTTATATATTAGTGGTGAACTGGGGGGTGTGTGATACTCATGGTTTTCTGACATAGAATATTTTATTTGGAACGCTATTTTTAAATTTTCAACTGAGCTTCATTATTTTATATTTTCCAATTCGAGCACTGGTTTTATCTGTTGTGGGTCGTATAGGATGGTGTAACGATTGTTGTATGTAAGTCGTAATCTAACGTTTTAAATACGGAAAATTATGTAAACGAACGATCTTTTCGGGTAAAAGAAAAATATAAGAAGACGATAGTAGTGTGTATAATAAACATAATGATTCGGTTCTGTGTGAGAAAACCGCAATGATATCGTATTTGATTATGGCTTTGAACGCAATTACCAAGTGACATTGTAATAAACAGTGTTTTGCGTGTCGGGTACTCACCCAAGAACAGACACCACAGCCGATCCGTCCTCATCCAATTGTCGCGCTTCATCTTGTCATTTGAGTACGAGTCCGCTGTAAAGCACAAACAACACAACTGATTATTGTTTAGACACGATTGGCCATAACGTGGCGTACACGGGGATCCGTAAAAATTCAACAACAAAACGTGTCGACAACGACGACAACAACGGTGAGAATAATACGTAATAACGTACGAGGAAAATGACTTTGGAAACAAACAAACAAAAAAAATCGAAAACTATATCGGACCGTGTGTCGGCAGAGCGTGATGACCGTCGGCCACCGCTTTCGCACGTATCCTGCGGTGGCGTATTGCAGGCGCGTTGGCGACACTAACGCCGTTCGCCGCCGCGTGGTAGGAGCAACGAATCCGGCAGGCTCACGGAGGGGAAAATACGTACGCTCGCATTTTGACACATGTCGCTACGTCGATATTTCGAGTACATTAATAACGACAGTGTTGTGAAGAAATATTTGAGCACGCGTGTTCTTTCAGTTCCCTCCCCCCCCCTTTCAATGCTTCGGTTAGCCGTTGGCAGGGCCGGCGCAAATGGTTGGCGGGGTAGGCACTCGCCTAGGGCGTCACTCGGAGGGAGCGGCATTTTAGGTACAGAATATTAGAGACGAAATATAAATCCGTATGCTTGTTTTAGATTGTTTAGGAGAAACCTACTACAATTTTAAGTAGCGTGAAATACGAAATTAATATAAGAAGTTTTTCGATTTTTTATGTGTACTATAAAATTTAAAAAAAAATTAGTATTGGTACTTAAAATATTTTTTAAAAACTAGTATAGAAGGTGGCAAATCGCATACTTGCCTATCCTCAAATTTTGTCTTGTGCCGGCCCTGAGCATTGGATATATTATTTTAATGCTCTTATTCTCGAGTGTTTTGAATATAATTTGTCAGTCGAATCCAAAGACCGTTGAATACTATGTATACGTTTTTTTGAAAATGAAATTTACAAATATCACATTGTATCGCTGATACAATACTGAAGCTGGACGTCAATTTACTTAAAAACAATAACATATCTAGTCTACATTTCGCTAATAGCACTATTCACATAACTCGAAAATATATTAAGTCAGTTTGATTTTTTTTTTCTATCCCCAAAATATAAATATAATTCATCTTACTCAATAGGCAACAGAACTCATCACGATGGCGAATATTGGTAAAAGTCACATTTTTCTTATTGACTTTTATTCTAATATTTGAAAGCATTTCAAACCATAATAACATTTAAACTAATGACGTTTTTGTTTTCCCACAAACATCGTACATACTTCGTGAGTCGTGTCATATATAATATATGTAATACATTGTACACGCATTGCGCGTGTTGCATAATGATATATTTCTATATATATATATAACGCGTAAACAATAAATCACAGTCAATACACCGAAATGTCAAATATTTTAAGTTACTGTTTTACTCTCCCGTTTGTCTGTTTCGCGTTTCATTTCCTGTCATAATCGATATAACATATTATAATGTGTAAGGTCCAGAATCGTTGCATATTGCGTAGTCTTATTAATATTCATTGAAAAATATTTAGAAATTTAAATAAGAGATTATTAACTATTGATTGAGAGCAACTTATTTTAAATATTTGGTACATTTTGAAACCATTACGCGTTTTTCAACATTTGTTTTTGAAAATTTAACGTATATATTGAAAAACTGGCAGTTTTTAAATACATAATCGTATAAAAAATAAGTGATATTGATTAACGAGAAGTTATCACGTTTTTGTGATTATTTTTCGATAAATATTGAAAATAACTAATGTTACAATTCTGATTGGATCTTCTGGAATGGATTTTTTAAGGCATATTTATGTGTATTCAATCTGAACTTATTTGTCGGATTATCTTCCGTTTGATATAGGTGGATTAAGTATATTTTAAGTCGTATTCTCACTATAAATAACGCCTTAGAATGTATGTAAATGTGTTTGATTGTAATAATTTTTAAATGTTAAGCAATTTTAACTTTGGATCATGTGTTTATATTTTTATCTTACATATTTTAAGTACATATTTCGATGAGAATTATCGCATAACCATGTGCGTATCTCGTACGATTTTTAGAGGCATGTTTAATTCCGGTCCGCATACTAAATTAACACGTATATCGCGATTATACATAGATATTATATCACATGTTATGTGACTAAGTGAAACTTTTTGAGAATTTTCTTATTGGCCGAAAAAATTGCAAGTACACACCGGCAACTATAGGAACATCTCCCAAGAGTCTGACACGCGCGGTAGTATCAGAACGCGTGTATATTAATGTGCGTTCGTCTTCCCACGAACAAATGCGAACTATGCGCGCGTCATATTATGTATGAGTGTGCGTGTTGCACAACGATATCATAACACGTTAATAAATTGCAGTCAATAAACCGAAATGTAAATATTTAACATTTCACGCACATCTTTAACCGCTCTGGTGTTGTTCTTTTTGTATTTTTTGTATTTTGAAATTTTTGTACATTTATTTATTTACATTTACATTCGCTTATATTTATTGGTCCATCAATGTCGAAAAGGGCAAAACGTACGTCCTTGGTTTATTCGATTTCTTTCCCCCTCGTAAAACTGGATTGTGAAGTTTAACGTAACATCGTTTATTACATTTCCCATTGCCCTCCTCTTACTTAAACCATACGGCAGGTGTTCTAAAATCCATTATGTATCATGTTTATTGGACGATTATTAATTTTTAATTAACCGGTTATTTATTTTCATTTTTCAATGATTGCAATTTTTAATTAGCCGGTAATTTAAACACTTTGAATTTCTTCATCAATCGAAGAACATTATTTCAAAATAATAATAACATGTTATAGCATATTTGTAGAGTGTTGGGCAAGGAAAAATTATCGTTTTTTTATGAAATGCAGATAGACAAAATAATGAAGTTTTAATTAAATCATTGTACTTAACAAATTTAATATTTTTAAATTAATGAATATCAAAATTTCAATTAAATAATATTTAAAAATATTCATATGTTGTTATATGAAATATTTATGTATAAGTTAAGAATTTTAATCGATAAATAAGAAATTACACATTATACGTAATATAATAAAAATATTTAATATATCATTTATATGCAGTACCAAACTATCACAAATTCACATCTGTCACCAAGAGTTAAAAAGTAAATATTACAAAACCGGAAAAAGTTTGTGTGGTCTTTTACATAAAAAATTATGAAAGTATTTACATTTACATTATGTATAAATGTATACAAATCTAACACGGATATACTATATGAACTATTAATTAAATTATTATTTTATAATGTAGGCAAAAACAGTTCCTGTTCTTATATTTACACTAACACTATCTAACTTGAGAAAAATCAAATACCAATTAAATTTTATAAAAACTTGTTGTTAAACATAAAATAATTTGTTAAGAATATGACAACATTAAATGTATCGATAGGTATAATCATATGGTCAATTTCTCTTAATTATAATATTAGAAATCAATTTCTCGAGTAAGTACTCAATATAATATATGTTATATATATTGCACAATCTAAAAATTAAAAATATTTACCTCCGTAAAATGCATACTTTTTCTTTAAAACGAATTGGCTTACTACAAGTATCATAATTTATGATAAATGATGATGTACAACTGCAGTTTATGATATAACCTTATGTTTTTTGTCTTTTTTATATCTAGTTGTATATATATATTTATACATCCGTATAAATACAACAAATATATTATTTTATGTAAATTTATAGTAAATTCTGGTCAAATCTGTTTAAAGCAACTCATAATTGAGATGACTTCGTCGTATACACACAAACAAAATTACCTAAGATTGGAGTTCATAAGCAATATTGTCAGTAACCATATGCCGTATTTTGTTATTATTATAAAGGTGAATAATGTGAGCAGGTTTTTATGAAAGCGCAAATTTGACGGGTGTACATGTGCGTCCGTCCATTCACATTAAAATTAATTTACGAGGAAATATTTATTTAAATAATAAACAATATATTTTATAATTGTATCTATATTATGTGCTTATATATCTACTATGTCAATATATAGACTTACATAGTTTAAAATGCATATTTTCATAGGTTTTTTGGAATAGAATAGATTTTGACTCATTTGTAGCTGATTTCGTTAAACTAAATATATGGTTTTTCTTTAAACTCTCAAACGTTTGGAATGTCGATTTCTACAATGATATAACATATTATCGTTTCACTCGAAAATCAATCTTATAGAAGTAAATTACGCCGTAGGTATACGTGCAAGGGCTGTAACCATTTTTCATTGAAATCGGGATTACTTTTTTCCAACGTTTATCATTTTTCTTGAAAATTATGCGTGTTCCGTTATCCACCACCTACTTATGTAAATGGTATTTCGTTCAAATTAGATTTTTTTTTTTTTTAAGAAACTCTCAACAGAATTTACTTATCGGAAATACGGTAATAGTAAACTGCGTGTCTGTGTTGATTTTTCACAATGTAATTATACTATATTTACAAACATTTATCAACTATAATAATATTGATTTGCTAACAACCTAATATAATATTCAGTATTTAGAATGTGTTAAATAGAATAATATGAATAGCATATTTTATTAGACGCCTCATAATTTAATACTTAATAACTTTTATTGAATGAAATAACACTTATTAGTAATGAAACCATAAAATAACAATATAAACATTTTGTGTGCCGAATAGATGTGTTGAACCATTGAAAATTATGTTCTTATCATAAGATTATCAAAACAAAAACAAAAACAAACACAAAAATATAAGAATGAATAAAACTCTGATCGTTACGGATAAATATACAAAATTAATTGGTGGAAAACGGAGACCTGATTTCATCGCATGCCAGATGACCGCATATAGATTATGTACGAGTTTAAATAATGCGATGTCAACACTGCGAGTCCTGTATAGTAGGATAAACGATAAAACAATCATAATCACGCAAAATAACATTGCATTGTTACGGTTTATAACAGTATATATATTCGACGATAATATTGTTGAAACGGTGAAACCGTTTAGTAATATGGATTATGTGTACATACATGACATGTGTTCGTCCATCATCCGAAGATTCCGTATGCATTTCTATACGTAGACACACATAGAATAACAATAATAATACACGGATACGTATTTGGGTATATTGAACTGTCCGAGTAAATCGAATGTGTCCATCATGCGTTACGATTACATCTCTCTGTGAGTGTATCTGTTACTCCTATGTGTTCAAGGATTTTCTATATCGTACGTATATCATACACACATACACACGCTCGTACTGAACACAGATCACTCCGGTACGTGTTGTATTCGCGATATAAATTAATATATATATATATAGTCACCGGACGGTGTAAATACGATATATGTGTACAACGTACATAACGATATATTTGGATGTATTTATTTATGTGGTGCGAAAATTCGATACATCACTGTTCAGATGTTTTCCGCGCGACGAGATTGCAAGTATTATTTTAAAATAATAATAAAAACGTACATTAACGTCCACTATAGATCATTTTCGGTTTGCCGTTGAATAATATGTAGTCTCGGACTACGCGTGCATTATTCCGCGCGAATGTTATAATATTCCCATCGTCCGTCGTAGCACTGTCGAAATTCGTGTGATTATCCGTGCATGTGTACGGTCGCGGGTTTATGCGAATTTTCAAAAAATTTTATCGCTTAACTACTGCATAAAATCGATGTTTCAATGTATGATACGTAATATCGCTGCCGATATACTCGGTCGGTATAAAAAACAATTTATTTTTACACGTGTATCGAGGATTTTTCGTATATGTGAACATATACAAATATATAGAAATATTTTTATTTAAAAGGATTTAGCGAATAAATAAGTTTTATTGAAAAAACAAGCAAAAAAAAAAAAAAATCATTAGTTTATACGCTGACGCGTTTTTATTGTGACGTAATGAAATTAGAAATATAAATATTAAAAAAAAAAAAAATGAGAAAACGTACAAATATATCTAAACATATTCGTGCGTCACTAACACTGTTGTTATACACTCTAAAATGGGTTCCCCGTACGTTACCGGATAAAATGTGGAAAAACTAATGAAAATATCAACGAAAAACCGTAAACATCGCGTAGGTATATATTATTTGAAACGTGGACGACGTGCGACGGCACGTTTCAATGATGTCACATTTTGCCCGTCTCCGCGGTCCGTCCGTCGAACAATAGCGAGACGGGCAAAAAATGATAATTGGTAAGAATTGTATTCATATGTAATAATATCGTGAACGCCGCCGTAGTCGTCGTCGTCGTCGAAAATAAGAAAATATTATACGTCACGTTCCGGGTTGGTTAACTTTGTGGAATCGTTGTGCACTATCACGCGCGTCGCGTGAACGTTATAATCGCGCAGAACACTAGGAATTTTACGGTTTTTTAAATTTCTTTTACATTTATATTATTTTATATCGAAAACAAAACATAACGTAGTGTTATTATAATGATATATCACGTAGGTTAGATAATATTTCAACAAAAAAAAAAAACCAAATTATAACTCGAAAATTAAGGAAAAAAACAACGAATAAACCAAAAAACAAAAACAAAAAAAATCGACAACGATCCTCAAGCGTTAAGTGTTTTATTGTTGTATAATTATTCTAATTTCGCGGAAGCAATGATTTACTATTCTTTCGTTTACTATCATCGATTATGAATGGTTCTCGGTTTATTATTTTTTTGAAGTTTTTTGAAATTCAAACTTTAAAAATACTTTATAAATTAATAAAAGTCGTATTTAATTTTAAGCTCTTAAATACAGCTCGTGTCCAAAACCGATGTGCTGACAACAATTCATTACATTTCATTATATCCTACTAGGAATGATCGAAAAACGTGTCAACTAACCTAGTGATGTTATGAACTGTTTCGATTTTCGAATCTAACCGAACTTATAATTGAAAATAATCGAACAAAATGGATCGGTTAAAATTCGAACGAAGGAAAATGAAATTCGTACCGACATTGTCGTCCAATACCCAATTTTTCGTTATAACTCAAAATATTTGATTTTAAATACTTAATACCTATATTATGTATTTTATTACTTAATGATTAATTATTTAGGTTAACTAACTTTTAAATTAAACAAGTATTTCTTTTTTTTAAAGCATGACAGACAATTTAGGCCCTTTGTTTACAGTACCAATTTCTTCCACTCTTTTCTGTTACACGTATAGTTTAGATACTCATGCCAATCTGGTCTCGAATCTACTATATCTCTTTGTAGCACATCTAACAACCGTTGGATCGGTTGACCACGTGGTCATTTCCTATTTATGTTGTTCATTACTGTTTTGACTATACTATTGTCGGCTCTTCAGACGTGGTCTACCCACTCCTAACTTGCACTTCTTATAAATTTAACTATAGTTCCTTTCCCATATCGTTGCAGACATTAAACGAGTATTTATATGTTTTAAATTAAATTAAATCCTTTGAATTTTTTATGAAGCTAGAGGTCAATATTTAAATTGAATAATTCGGTTCGGTTCGACCTGAAAAATCCGGGTTCATAACATCACTATTATCAACTAAAGTACGCTGTATGTAAGTATGTGCGAGTTTTGTTAGCAGTAACACGTGAATAGACCGTCGGAGCTTCTGCACGAAAAATTGTTAAATAAGCAAACGCACAGACACACATCATTGTAAAATATAATACACTTTTCTGTTTCGTTCAGAATCACAAATCGTCAGTTTTATGTTAAAACGAGTATATAGTCGTTGCGACTAATAGGTATAATAAATAATTCGAAGAAAAGAGTTTCTTTTTATTTTACGTCGTGCGCATCGCTATTGTCTATTTCTGTTATTTATAATGATATATTCGTTGTCGAATTTTCAAATATTTATCATACGTCATAACATATTATATAATTGAATTTCGCTCGTAATACACACTGATATATAATTATATTATAATAATTACACGATCGAAACGCAAACGTAATACATTCCATTTAAACGCCGTTCTTAACATATTAAGAGATGCCATACTAAGCTATCCGGAATCTGAAGTACTTATACATTTTTTTTTTTTTGGAGCTTACATCTTCTTAATCAACAATATTATGCTACCGCGGTTCAGTTAAATTATAACGAAAATATTATTTCTCAATCGGAAAATGAATAATAAAAAATTGAAATTCATCGAAGCAGAAGAGGTTAAGCTTTGATGAATTATAATAGGACCCGTCATTGTGAAGATGGAAACAATAGGAAATATTTTTATACGGATTGATCGTATATGCTGATAAGGTTAACTAAACGTAGTGTCTAGATTTTGTTTGAGATATATTCATTTATACGTATTTAGATCATGGGTACCACGTTATAAGCGTGTACTTGGTAATGTATAACGTTATGTGCGAGCACCCACATATTCACTTACACACATTCTTGAATATTGTAGATTCGTTAAGAGAAAGGGAATCTAAACATTTCACATATCAGATTGAATAACGTGTACGGCTCCTCGTGACTCTGTGAAAACGGTTCAAATATTCATACTCTGAGATTTGGGTTATTCTTGATATCGACGGTTTATTACGTATTTTCTATAGTGGACTTCAAATATTATAAAACTCAAGTAAGTATATCTTTTATATATATAGATATATACAAATATCATAAAATCATAATTCATAAAAACATCGTCAACCGCAATTTAAGTACAATACTATATTATAATATTAATTCAAACACGTTTATACTTATTAGCGATTTTATACACTGAAATATTGTAACTTCTATTTAACCTATAATAGTATGAAATATAAATGTACTATGGTTTTGTATGAGAACCATTGTACTGACTAATTTAATTTAATTAGCTTCTTAACGAATAAACTAAAATTTCTAGTTTGAACTGGTTTAAACATGACATTAACTAACTTAAGAACTGTATGACATCGGCGACGATTTTGTATATACATATAAAGACACGCTATTTTTGGATATATTGCCGAAGGGTATGAATACCGTAACACCGCTCTGACTGTACGCTCATAAAATAAAGTGGGAGAATATTTATTATGATGATATAGTTTGATAATCAATTAAAAATAATGTCGGTGGTTAAACATATAAAATTAATAAAAAAATGATAACCAGATTCTTATTAAAATACATTACATACCATTTTATTTTTAACATTTGACATCGTTTTTTAAGGTAGGACGGGGGAGAGGAGAACAGGTAACATTATATATCGATACAAAAAGGTCACGATGCGACGGTCGTATAACGTCCTATATATTATTAAAATTGAAGAAGTTTGAATTTTCTATAGGCCATGGTCTATGACAGTTAATTTAACCAAATCACATTGCAGCGTTTACGATTTATTGGTTATTTGTTTCGCAATAGACTGAAGTTCGTGATTTTGCTACGAGGCGTTACGTAATTTTTTAATTTGGTTTACGCGTGAGAGTTCAAGACTAATTTCAATAACTCGAAATTTACATATTATTCGCAGTACACGCCGATCAGTTGATGTGTCCGTAGAACTTCTTGTTTACTTTGTTTTATAATTTATACGGGCGCGTGCCATTATAATAATGCAAGATCCATATCCATACAAACAAAAAAAATAAAAAAAAAAAAATATAAAAATAATAAATAAATAAATAAAAATGAAAACGTAATCGTTATTATTTAATCAAATCTGCTGCGTATAATCGCGTATACCCTATAGACGTAACACAATAATATCACATAATACTACGTGTGTATATTGGATATCGAAAATACTTGCGCCGGTATACAACCGGATTCGCCGGGTAGCATCTTCAGCTAAGTATTATAAACGTATAGGTTATATATATATATATATGTGTGTAAGTGTGTGCGTGTGTGTAAGTGTGTGTGTGTGTGTGTGTGTGTGTGTGTGTGTATAAATTATACATTACTGTTGCGTAACGATGGCACAACCGAGGATAGTTGTAGTTATATGCACAAAAACGTCGGGAAAAAATATCGGGGAAAGTTAAGAAGTCTAATGGGCATACAGCAAGGAAGACGACACCGATAAACAGCGTTCACACGTATGCATGTGTGCGTAATATGTGTGTGTGTGTGTATGTTAGTATTATATTGTCTGTCGACCTTCACCTTTGCGATACCGCATCCGCTATACTAATGCAACAGGTTCCGCGACCGGCTACAAGCGCGCGTATATATTATGACGAACACACGATATTAACGTGTTCTGGGATTTTTGGACAATTATGTCACCCTCTACGGTTGTTACGCAATAATAATAACATTACCATTATTAATTTTTGAACGTTTTTTTTTTTTTTTTTTTTTTATTGTATCGTCGTGAAGAAGTATACTTATAATATGTTTGTTACATATTTTAGCGCGATAAAAGTTGGTACGATAATATTGCGGTCGACAACTTGACATTACGAAAAATTAACTTTGATTTTAACGTCGTATACAGCACGAGTAGGTGTGTCAAAGGTTTATTCGGAAATGTCAACTACTGAATTTCTTACTGTTATCGATCTACTACTAACGATCTTGAACGGTCAAAATACTAATTTTTGCACTGCAATAATATTGATAATAATAATTTTTATATTTAACGATCGATATAGGTGATTGCTAAGGAAATGTCACGTTTGTGAGACAATCAACCGAAAGGACTTTTTATTTAAGGTCCATGGCCAGTTCGATTTTTAATATATGTTATAAACACTTAAGAAATATATTTTTTTGTTTTTTCACGAGATAACAATATAGTATATTGTAATATGTTATATTACTTTCAAAATGTTGGTAGATTTTTACGAAATTCTCAATTTATTTCGTGTTTCAAATAGTATTTGTGAATTGAATTTAACGGAATAATCACGAATGTACGAGTATATATGATCGACGAATCGTGTTTCATTACGATGATGATATAATATAATGTGTTATGGTGTTTAAATATTTTCACGTTTAATTTGTTTTAGCAATTAGGTTTTTTTTTTTTTTACCTGTTTCGTATAATAATATAACTCTACGCGTGTGTCGTATCGAGTGAAAGCCGCGTGCAATATGTGGATTCATGGATCCGATGATGATTCACGAGCGCGTATAATATCGTGTCATGACGAAACGGCCAATAAATCGGAATGCGTTACAAATCTGTGTAATAACAATCGTTCGTAGGAAGCGACAGACGCGCCCGTGGGATGAACGTGATATCGTAGGAGATCCACTGTGTGTCCATACGGTGAATATTATTGTAAGGACGTTTCGGGACACGCAAAAACAATAATTATGTGCATACGTCGCAAAACAATATATTTTATAATACATATATATATATAAGTATGTGTATACATAGACGTACATTCTTTTTGGTTGAATCTCGTGCAGAGGAGAGATCGATTTTATGTTTCAAAATACATTTGACATATTGTATGTGATCATATATGCAGTGGGACCTAATTATGGTTTGTAAATGGACATTTGTCGAAATACAAGAAAAAAAAAGATATAACGTGCACGTTGCAATATTATTATTGCAGTTTCATCGGTGTACACTATACATCATATATTACGACGATTTCGTTAAACATATCGAATGATTAATATCACTGTTCTACACAATAATAAACGACGATAAGGATAAGGTTCGCCAGTAAAACGGGCGGTATAAGCAACGATACATATATATGTTGCCCATTGTATGGTAATTAAACAATATGGAACATGATATAAGCGCAAGAAACAATACAAACTACATTGCAATATCAAGGATCGACAAATGTTCTAAATATTATCTAACCGACAGTTTAAAATAGGTTATTATTACTTATTTTATGAGGAGTTTTATAAGTATTTAATGTTTACGGGCTCGTAGAAGAACTAATACTGCCCATGAAACTGTTTATTTAATATAATATTACAGCGATTAAATATGGATGGTCAAAGATGAAAGCATAAGATAAGTTTATCGTTACACGCATTTTAAAATTAAAGACATTTCGGCGTAAGAAATTCGTCCCTGCCTAATATCTAAAATATTACAAGTATATATTATGTAATACAAGTATATAGTTCCCAATTTCCTATAATTAGTATAATATGTAGTCTCATAATATCAAATTAAATGTTTTTTACACTACTTACATTATTTTTTTATTGTTATTATTAATTTAGAATTATTTCTATGCTCATTTATACATAGTATAAATACTAATTCGATCGCGTCAAGTGTAAGTTTAGGATACAGGTGGCCTGACCCCCAAATAGCTGGGATAAAGGCGAGGGAGGAGAAAAAGAAGACGTATTGATTTATCATGTTTTGAAGGATGAGTAAATATGAATAACTATAAATAACTAAAGTTTTTATTCTGACACTAAACTGTTTTTGTTTAATAACGTTTAACAGATGATCTTTACCGTGTATTTAGAGGGAATACAAGACTCTAGTGCATTAAACTTACAGATGCTTTTTAAATACTCTTAATGATTTTTAGTATTCTACAAGTATTTATATTTTACCACAATAACAATGAATACCATTGGTATATTGCATGATATCGATGATAACTTATATGACTTCATTTTATATGACATCACGTATACCCAATTTAGGAAAAGAATTATTTTCTTCATTTCCAAAAACGAAACGACGGTAAGGAGGAATGTAAAAAAAACATTTTACTCATTGAGTTTATATCAAAAATACAAATCGAGTTAAGTTAAAAGTTACTTATATTATTTTGTTAAATTTAAACAAAAATAACTCATCTTGATTAAATTTTAACATTTTTTAATTAGAAACTCGTTAAAATGTCCATTTTTAGTTCTATAATGTTACTATAAAATTTGATCACATAAAAACATTTTCACACAATCTTGTGCAAGTCTAACGATCGAAATTTTTCTTAAATATTTTTACTATAAACAAGTAAAGAAAGTGCTTAGCTGCTATTTCGCAAAGGTGGAATAACGATTGTGTGTTTTGTGTGTTGTAATCACTGTCGCAGTGATTCCACACAATGACGGGCAATTCCAGTAATTCGAGTTGTTATGCACGCACGTATAAATCTATCATCTAATACGTCGTATACGTATGTATAGTGATATATTTTGTAAGAACTATATGGCCTTTTCGCATTCTATAAATTAAAAAAAATTAACGAGTTAATGTAAAAAATTAAAGTGAACAAGTTAAGCTTAACAAATAATATAGTCCACAGTTAAAAGTTCGAGGTTAACAAAAAAACAAAAACAAAAACAAATTATATTATAAGCATTTGAGTCGAAAGTTAAAATTGAAAAAACTATTGACTTAACTCGGTTAAAAAAAATTTTTTTTCAATTGTAAAAATAGGATTTTAATATAAAATTATTTTATAAAACAAAATAATTATGTATATAATAACAATGTGTTAAGATTCACTTTTTTATTTTTAAGAGTAGTTAATCTGTATATTTTTTTGAGCTAACCCCACAACATGTCTTTATGTTGTACACAATAAAAGAAGAAAATGGTGGCCCCAGTTCAGATCAAAATTATCCGGCCTGCATTTAATGTTTGCCATCCTAACTAAAAACAAAATTATGCCTCTGAACTAATTAAGTTAATTACCTGTAAAACTAGTTATGTTAATTATTCAACGAGAAGAAACTAGTTAATGTACTGCAAATTTCAGTGGAACCTCGATAATTCAAACGGGTAAGGGGGAAAAAAATTCGAGGTATAGAAAATTCAAGACTATTAGTAAGAAATAGTCGAACGAAATTTTTAAAATTTTCAAATCATAGTTTTTGATTAAATAAAAACAAAAAAATAAAATAATAAAATAATAACAAAAAAAATAGGTTTTGATAAAACCAATTATTACCAGTTCATATTAGACTCAATAGATATTTAATTGCATTTCACAATACATTTTAGACTCCATTATTTTTTGAAGAAATCGGTTAGTTTTGTTTGTTTTTTAATTATTAATGAGAACTTATCCGTGTAGTTTTCAGTCACGTTGATCTTTCGGAATGTTTTCCTGGCCCTTCAATATCATTTATAAAGTACTTGCAGGAATATTGAATTTACTCGAAATGTTTGTATTGCGTCTCACTCTTCTTTTGACATTGTCAACAATTCTTAACGTTGCCTTATTGAACAATTCAAATTATCCGGAAAATTTAACACAAATCCTTTACTAGACATATATATCGCTCATTTTTTTTGGTCGAGAAACGTGAATACCTGAATAACAATTTTATATTATATCGATCATTTGAAATGCACGTTCGGAGAAATAAACGGGTTTTCAATTTTATATATACAATATAAAAAGTATTGTATGACATTTTTTTCTCCGTCTATGTTATAAAATATATATAACTATTCGTATTCGCGTACCTATACGATTAATTTATTTTCCACTCCGTCCACCTGTTGCGCAATAAAAAGCCAACACAATTATTATTGTTTACAACCAGCTCACTGCGGTATATGTGCATTAAGCCTGTAATATAACCAATGTCCGTATATTTTTAACCCTCTTCGTGCGGAGCTGCGTTATTCGAAATTGTTGCGTTTCCAGTTTGACGTGACGTAATATTATTATGATGACTCTGCTTGTGTTGCGTTGCTAGTAGTTGCATTTTCACCGCGTGCGGTATTTTGTCGGCTGGGTCGTAACCGATTTATTTTCGATAAAATCTATTTGGAGAGTTCGGATCTGATGAATGTTTTTTTTTGTTGCTTTTTTACATTTAACCGATTTTAATAATTTTTCGACTAAATATATATGTCGTAATAGGGCTCTTTTCATAAGATACTATGCATAATATTTAAAGCTTTTACCATAAATTACACTTAATGTCTTGAAATATTTCGTTTGCGTTCTTTCTGTAATATTATATTACACAGTTTAACACGAGTGATAAATAACCTACTCGAGATAAATGGCTATTTCATTTATTTTTCGATAAATGAAAAGACAAAAATAAAACGATATATATATCTATTGACTCTAGTTTCGCTGTTTCTAACAATCTGTGTAAAAATAATTTAAAATTAAGCAATAATTATTTTATGAATATATATATATATAAATTGATCGTTATTCGTGTTTGGTATATTTTTTAACCTCTATGTACTTATATATAATACAATATGATAAATAAAAAATAATTTAGAAAATCCAGTAAAATAAATTTAATTGGTATATTCGTAAACTCATTGAAGAAATAAGGATTTTATATTTAAATGGTAATAAACTTATGATTAGGAAAAATATGTAACACTTATTCTTTGTAATACGTTGACGTTTTAAAATATTTTTATTACATTGTATATCTTGTTATAGTAGTTGCATTATGTATTCATACGTGTTTTTTTTTTTTTTTTTGACGGACCTTAGTAAATTTTATTCAGAGCTATTCATTTGTTACGTCTGTTCACACAGTTGTAATTAAAATATTTTAAACGTAACGCATACCTGTATGTAATCCTGTTAAATTAAAAAAAAAAAAAATAATAATTGCGAGTTCATTTTCGTAATCTAAAGCTATAAAGACAATGTGTACGAACGTGAAGTTTCGGAATTTCCGGTAACTATAATAGCACGTACTTAAGTGCACGATGGGTATTCGAATTTGGCAATTTTTAACGATTTTTAAAGATATATATACATAATATGTATTATATCATCACAAGATGAACAATGTGTTCCGCAAATAGTGTTGTTCATCGATATCGTATTGAATATATATATACTCGTATATATATTCCATAATAATATATTATAAACCTACTGATACCGTATAAGATAATGAAAATTATGTTTCTAGTCACACGATATATACACACAAACACGAGATATTATTTTTGTCTGGATCTATTTTATGTACGTACCTACGCGTAGGCAATGTGCGAACGTTCTATTATTTAATGGATCAAATGGGTCATGAACGACGAATAATTTTAATCACGATTGGCACGTATGTTACTTAATCCGTCATATTCATACGCATTATTATTATTAAATATAGTAATTGTATTCAATTTAAAGAAATGGTGACCTAAACGCGCGGTTAGTATTAGTGGTAGCCGTTGCTCCGTGGAGCTCCGTTTTAACGTTTTGAAAAATTACGATGAAGCGTGACCCGGCGATAGGCGGATACAATATGCACGTTATAAATATGATTACTGGTTTATTGAAATGAATTATAATAGCCCGTTTACAAGTGAGTTATGGTTGTAGGTGTGCTTGTATGTGTACGAGCACATACTCATAATTAACGTATTTATTTAATTAACCAATTCAATTAAATAATAAATTAATACTATTTAAGATGTGGATTGCAATGGTTCTAGCAGTCAGCATATCATAATATTATTAAGAATACACATTTAAATACAAACTAAAAAAAAAAGCTAAATATAATGTGAAATATTATTAAATTAAAAGTTATACATTTTCATTCATATTAATTGTGAATAGATATATGCAAAAAATCATTATTAATTGCATTGAAAATGAACGTTGTTATAGTGTTTTATATTGTATTAATTGATACAATTAAGACGAAGAGATAAATGTAATTTGAACAAATTAATCAAAAAAAGGGATTAATCAGAGTGTTGCGTTTTATTTATTCACATTAAATTTGTTAAAAATTTTGAAGACGAAATGAAGTTCTCTGTAGAATACAAACACATAACAAAAAATAATTTTAACAGTTTTATTCGACAACTACTATAATATTAATCATAAAAGATGGAAGCAACTTACAAAATTATTTAACGTCAAATCGTTAATTCATATTTAAAAAAAAATAAACCCATTTTTACATATAATTTCCAAATTAATATATACTTTTATTTCAATTGTTTATTTGAAACATAAACTAAACTATTTAATTAATTTATAATACTAGGTATTTATCTATAAAATATTATTGAATTTAACGTAACTCGTTAAATGTCGATCACGTAATCCGACATTTCTTTGGAAGTAACTATATAGAGTTTTCATAGGTGAGAAAAAAAAAACGTGAGATAATTTTAACAGATAATTTTACTTTGTTTCTTTCCAAATGTATTAAATTAGTCATGTAATAATCTCGTTGTTGTTTTTTTTCTATGATTTAAATATCAAAATGTAAGCCGCGGATTTCGTTGTGTTATGAAATATATAGACGCGGTTCTCGCGGGGATTTGGTGTCACAGTTTTTCTTTTCCTAAACAAAAGCAAACATTATCGCGATAAGAATAAAAACGTTGTGAAACGTCATTAGAGAGGAGTGAGAGAATCTTCAGTATTCCATCCATGACAGTTGGAGGCCGGTCGTCGTTCGACCCCAAAAATTACATTTAACAAAATAACGACAAACAATAAGTACAACGTATGAAGAAAAAATAAAAACTAAATGTTTAAACTCAAAACCTTGCACTAATTATTGGATAGAAGTGTTGGACTAAAAATCGAAGTCGCTCCGAGACGGATTGGCTCAGCGAATATACGTATGTGACTTGGGTTCATATCTTGTCACCATAATGTGATATATGGTACAAAATATAAATTTTCAGGTAATAATTATTACATAGCAGCCCGTGAACCTAAGATCATATAGCAGTATGATGTGTAAAAAATAACATTGGTATTTTTTAAATATTTAACGATGTTATTATATTACTTTATAACACCTAAAATGTCTAAAATTGTAATTATTCAAATATTTTGACATTTAATATTATTAGCTTAACATATTTAAACTAAATATAATATTACTATGTATACTTTATCACAAAATAACATTGAAATCAATTAATTGAATGACGATTTTTATAATATGAGTTTATATGAAATATTAACACGTCTTAAATACTTCACCAAACTAACAGACAACAGACATAAAACGTATTATACGTATTGCCTAATACGTTTTATAACAATGAATTAGATAAAGGATGAATGAATAAACCGTTTACTGTTATAATATGTTGTCCTTTTATTACATACTATTATGATATGCATAGGAACATCAATAAGTTACGTAACTGCTCGGATACTATATTTTGATTCTCATCAAAACCAACTTAGACAAATAGAATATATTTGTTTTCTATGGTCAACTACTTTGATTCAGAAAACATGACACTACTATTTTTTGTATAAACACGCACATAGACAGGTACTTTCCTTTTAATCAAAATATAGTGATCAATAACCACACAGTGACTCTTTGGGTTTAGCTATTTCCTTATCCAAATAATTTCTTATCATATGAAGACCAAACCAAATTAATTGATCAAATACAAATGCTACTTGTGCACTTTCAAAAAGTAATATTAATAATTATAATAATTTGTTGAATGCAAAAAGTGAAAACTAATTTTTCTTTAAAATCGTCAACGCATTTAATTTAAATAGAAAATTAAATGTTGAATATTGTATACCTATTTTAATATACTTGTATGTATATGATATTGTCTATTTACTTGATTGCTAAAATGTTGAACACATTTAACGATTAAATGGATTCAAACTGTGCAAACTTTTCCTATTATAATAATCGATTTGTAATGAACCCGTGTCTTATTGGTTAACTAGACTCAAGCATAGGTCACCACAATTGGTCAATACACACGTTGTTCTTTATCAATACGTATAAGTGCGTCACGGTGATTAAATAATTTTTAAATATATATAACCACAGGGAAGCACTGAATAAAATGATAAATGTATTTCCCATTAGTTCTTTCATATATATATATATATATATATGTATACATACACACTTACACGTCTCTGGTAATGCCTAAAGACATTTTATTAGTGTTCGGCGATTATGTACAACCGGTTGTTTGATTCTTGTAACCACGTGCCGGTAGTATTTTAAACTTTAAGCGATCGTGCGAGCGCGTAATGAGTTCTACTTTTGTTAATTTTTAAATTATATGATATTACTAATATTAAGCTAATGTTTAAATATACTCATATCGATTTAGGTATTTAATTGATTGTTTGATCCAATTTAAACGATATAATGTAACGTAATGTTATTTTCTATGGAAATATTATACATAAAATGACGGACATCTATTTATTTGAAATTTAAATTAAAAGGTTTGTGGAAATATGTTTATTTAAGAAGAAGAAAATCAATCACAGTTATAATAATTAACGTTAAAATGTTAAAATAAAATAACATTATACTGCATTAAATTTTTAAAAAAATATTTACAAAAAAATCAATAATAATAATAACATCTATAATAAGAATAATTGAATATAAAAAAAATGAAGAAAATATAAATTTATTCAAATATTTCAAAATTAAATTGTTTTTATGTTTAGACTTTAAAATAAAACTACAAGTATCTCTGTGTGATGACGAATGCATGTGAGAAATTTAAAATTTTTTTAATCGAGTAACATTCATACTTTTGATAACTATATTTATCGTTTCGTTCCCTTATAACTTAATGACTATAGTTTGTTTACGGTTTTTGGTTCCAAGCTATGTTTCTACTAATGAAAAAAAAACTGGTCATAGTCAAAAATATTGTTCACATTAATTGGATATTACGCTAAGTATTGATCATTAAAACATTCCATTGTAAATACTTGTGTTTTTTGACTGAGAAATTAAATTTAATCGTCGTAATTAGAGACGTATAAAATAAACAATAATTTCACAGATGTTAAATATTGAAATCGTTGACATATATTAAAACATAAGTAAAACATATTTGTATTATTGTGAAATTTTGTAGTTTATCGTAAATTATTTAGGATTTAGTAATAATTCGATGCACTAATTAACAACTAAAAATTCGCGTATCTTTATTCGTACAATCGTTAGTATCTTTGTGTTAATGTTTCGATAATATTATAGACTACATTAATTTTGGTAAATAATTTGCGAATTACATAAATATTACGTATAAATTTCGATTAGGAAAAAAATTAACGAAACAATTGAGTTACGAATACGTATTGTAGGTTATTATAATAAACATTTTGTATAAATATAAATCAATAAAACATTTAATTTTTTTAAATTTATACAACCAGTAACATTCTTTATTATTCTTATAGACATTTCGTTTGAAGTTTATATCAATAAAAATGGAAATTTTTTTGATATATTGACCATTGTTATAAGACTGTATTCCTATATATATATATATATATATATTGTATATGTACTAAAAATTATATAACTTATGGAAAAAATTATTTCGTTTAAACTATTATACGCCTCCGGATCAGAATGAAATAAATATTGTTATACATATTGCATTAGGGCAAGCGTGAAAATAGTGCCATTTTCAAAAGTATTGTGTTTAAATGAAATATTTAATAAACATTTATGCTAGCGTTTGAAATATAATAGGTACCTGTACAATAGCTACCAATGCGTGGTCCTATCCTGTTTCGGTAACTATTTTTGTTTGGAAATTATCCAACTTGGATAAACAGTTTATACATTCGCTTGCATTGTGGATATCGTTATAATTTGTAATGAATGAAGAACTATGTAAGAAGTACATAGATTTGCAGGAGAATGTGATCTAAAATTGTAAAATATATATTAAGTATTTAATTTTTCTCTTAAAATGCAATATAACGACTTATTGAAAAAAGTTTAATTATCGTTTTATCAATGACTTTAATATTATATTATTTTTTGAATAAACAGTATTTTTAGTAATATATTTTTTTTTTTAGAAAGTATTACTACTATATTGTAATCTGTTAAACGTATATATCAATTTAAATTTTATTCATTTAAAAGAAAATTTTTTATTAAGTGTATCGCGATAATACAATCGACGATTTTGATATATTGACAATGCGAAGTAATTACGAAATTAAACTAAATATAATTTAAAGTTGAAAGCGACTTGGACAATATTATAAAAGTAAAATAATTAGACAATTAATATCGTGAATGAAGCTCCTCGGCAACTATTTTAATATCAAATACCGATTTATTAGATTCACATGCTGTGCTATTTATGGCATCAAATAAATTTTGTTTGATTATTGTATACTGATTGCAGACATAAAAAAAACTGAAAGTACATTTATCGTGAATCACTTTAGTCATGATGTTTATACTAAACTACAGGGTTCTGCGATGCCCTTATTCCGTGGTCACGTCGTGCAGTGATTCACTGTATAGTTCGTGGCCAAATACAATAATAATTAGTTCATCGTAATATTATCTGAACATTCGTTTCAAAACGAAAGAAGCAAAATGTTATCGAAATATCTAGGGCATAATATAATCATTATTTTTTTTATTATTATTTAATCCACGTTTTAAATTTACTGAGTGTATTGTTTTACCAAATGAAAAACATTAAAATAACTAATCGTTTTAACACTATTAATTTCATAATTTCAGCCATAACTGTATATATTTCATATTCATAAATATGCACTGTGTTGACAAAAATATACTTTTTGAAATTATATATGGATTGCAGACAATTTGAATAAGGTAATATATAGAGAAATGGCCGAATTTTTAGAGATAACATTTTAATTATTAATTGAGTCATTTCTTATACTTATCGGATCTCTCATAGTAGGCATCGCTACGATATAAACACAAAATGTTTTCATAACTATTATTATATATTTTTCGTTATAAGTAAACGTGTACAAACAACAACAGAGCAATGGACCGAGATCATAACAAATATATTTATATCTGTGAGTATATGCATTTCGATATAGTTTCTTCAAATGGTTAACGTTGACAAATCGTAATCATATACCCACATTGTGCTAGTAGGTACAATCGTTTCTACGCGTAATTATAAATTGTTTTCTACTGTATTATAATAAATCATTGAGATATTATACACGTGTTATACGGTAAATCGCAATTTAATCGTCGCGCGAAAGAATAATATACAATAATTGTATGAGTATGTTGTCGTCGAGTTGTACACGTTTCGTGATACTATTATATAAAACGCCACACAACTGCGGTATGTCGTACATATTATATATATATATATATATACTCATGTATAATTAATGCATATTATAGTGCATAAGTACGTACAAAAACGTATTGAGTACGTTGCACGGGTATCGAATGTTTCTACTTACCGGTTCGGTGGTGAATAATCTGGCTTGTATAGCAACGGTAAAGTGGCGCGCGCGCGTGTTGTTCGTCGCGTAGTGTATATGTCCTGCGGTCGTACGGTCTCGACGGACGGCGGCACAAGACACTCGGGAATCGCGTCGGAACAATGATATAACGAAAATATCGTCGAGACCGAGAGACGGACAGATCAAAATACAGAGATAGAGAGATAACGAATGAGAGAGAGAGAGAGAGAGAAAGAGTGAGAGAGAGGGAGTGATCGAGTGTGACTGAGACGTCGTCGCTCGGACACCGGTACAGTGTTTCTAAGCTCGCGGTCGCGGACGCGAATGGACTGCACGCCGCGGCGGGAATCGGTTTGACGATGACGACCGACGGATAATATTATAATGCAATATGATGTTGCCGCCTTTCCTCGACGCACGCGCGTAGTTGAGGGTGTCGTCTTCCTTTCTCTCGCGCGACGGCCGGGTCCCCTCCACCCTCGCCCACTCATCACGCGAATCGTTTCGATGAGCACGCACTGTACGGAGAGGGGGGGGGGAGATAAAATACACACACACGGCGTGTCCTCCGGTCCATAACCGGGATTGGACACGTTAGAAAACGAACGAAAATTTGAGACACTTATTCGTTTTTATTCGAAATACACTACTCCAGCACTATAATACAATGCTCGGACCGATCGATTCGGATTTTAAATGATTTCTAGACAGCGGCGGTCAAATTATTTAGTCATAGGGGGTGGAGGATAAGGCTGATTTCTCAACATGAACTTTGATCACTGAAAACATAAGTCATAATTTAAGAATATAAGTCCATTTTATTATTAAATTATTAAATATATATTTTTTTGCCTATTCATCCAATACTTCATCTGTGACAGGGACGAACGCAGGGCCCTTTTTATTATTTAATATTATCTTTTTTTTTTTTTATTATTAATGCATAGGTAATGAACGACATACCGTTAAAACTAATACATAATAACAAAAAGGTCATTGGGGGAATATACATCCTCGACCTCCCTGTTTGACCGCCACTGTTTCTGAAAGTCCGTTTTTTAGAATACACAGCTATAGAACTCGTGTCACGACAGTTTCAACGATTTCAACGTTTTCAAGACATGTCCTTTTCAACGGGATTTTCAATTTTGGAAAATCGGCTGGATACGGTGGACGATCATTCACATCTACTTGGTTTTTTTTAACGAAAAACTCGCGAACCAAACGTACACTTGTGGTAAGAATGTGCATTATCGTGCAACTGCAAAAACCTATTTACCGTATTTAAACCTATTTAACCTGTTTTTCGGTATTAAGGTCTGGACGAATGAATTGTATGCATTTACTACTATACAAGACTAGTAGTCTGACGATAAAACGTGCAACTATTAGAATTTTTGACACATTTTTTCAATCATTTCCAGAGTTCTTGGTTCACCTGGCCGTTCATCGTCGTCTAAGCATGCCATCTTCGACCATCACGAAATCTTCGGAAAAGGGTTTCGGTCGTATTTTTTTTCAATTTCGAAACAAAATTTGATTTTTGCTATTAGTTCCAATAACATTTTTTGACACAATTTTCTATAGAAAAAAACGTAAAACACAACAAAACTGTAGGTTCGAAGCATGCCGACGAAATTTTTAACTCGATTGGATAAGAAGTTAGTCTATGAATTTCAAAAATTTCCCACCGTCGTCGGCTACAGTATTCCTCCTAAACTGAATCAGTTATTTATCAGACACACTGTGTAGTATTGTAATATACGTTCACGTGAAAAAATAAACCGGGTCAAGGCGGTCGGTCTGCGAAGAAGATAGAAAAAAATAAACACGAAATCGGTTACGACGGAAAAATATACATTATCGTGTATGAACGTGTAAGAACATCGACACGTATTTGACGTATGTGTTTTATACGATATTCCGCGGGGGCGGATACTTTATATACACATACAAACATATATATGTACACTTTACATTGTTAGATGTCGTGTGCCGGACGGAAACCGACTCGAGGGTTGTGCGAAGGACGTTGCGGGCGTCCGTGCGAAGGAATACATGATCGTGGAGGCCCGCGGGACGACGTCGATGTACGACGGATGACACACGGCGTGTCTTAATCATTGTGTGGGAAACCCTCTCGCACGCTCGTACGTGTGTTTTTATGTAAAATTTTTTTTTTTTTTTAATTCAGTGGTTTTGACGAAACACGTTAGGTATACCCGGAATGGAAATCCTTGACCAGAGTTGTACGTGTATAAAAATTAGTGTAGTATTTATATCTATATATTTTTAGTTATTACAATATATTATTATTATTATTATTATTATTATTATAACTCTTTCGCACAAACACACGTATATATATATATATATATATTTATGTATTTATTTAAAGAAATGTAAACCGACCAGCTAAATCGGGTCGAGTGTTACAAAATGTTTGATCTTTTCTCTCGTTAATTACGCAAAAAAATAATTAATTTTAAAAACACATTGTCGAATGGATGTTTACACTGCATATAATATTATGTTGTATTCGAAGCTAGAGTATTATACGAGTATAAAGATACATATTTAATGTAACCGACGGTATTTCGACAAAAGGCAATATTTTCACACTATCTAGAATTGGATAATCGATATTGATTTCGTTTTGTTAAATGAAATATAATCACTATAACCATATTGATCGGCTTTTTTTAAAAATGAATATAATATCTGTATGAAAGTTAAGAAAATTATTATTGACTAGTAAATTTAATTAAAGATATTTAAAGTAGGTCTTTTTTTTTCTTTAAACCAGACGTGTATTTTTTGTTTTATGTGATCTTAATCCTTTAATATCATAATATGGAAATTAAGACTTGGATTTAAATGTTTTAAAAATAAAAATACACTTTAAATAATTTCATTTAAAAAATACATAGACAATAAAAGTATTTATCAACTAGAAATTTTCAAAAATGAAAAATACATTATATGTATATGTATATATATATGTATATAATATTATATATATGAACTTTATATGTATACTTAGCACAATTTGTCTTTTTATATTCTTATCAGTCAAAAATGGTTTTAATAATTTTTATTAGAATAGTGTGTATTTACTTGAAACATTTTATATTTTACCTTAGAAAGAATCGCGTCGGGCATTCCAGAAATTAATGAATTTGGCATTGAAATCAAAACTTTAATGATAATGTATACATAAATTCACAACCAATATTATAGTGTATCATAAAACATAAAATAAATTAATATAGAAATCAGTTTAATAGTTTTTTTATTATCAATTGAAATAAATATGATTGACAGATAAACCCATTTATATAATTATTATATTATATTATACTATATATAATTATTTCGATTTAAACGTGAAAAAACTGAAAACTTTTGTTACGGAAACACTCAGTTTTATTATATTATTTTTGGTATAAAATATACATATGTTTTAATAATACATACAAATAAAAAAGTAGAGTTTACTTACATATATATTATATATATAATATTTTTTTTTTATTTATTTAATCAAGACCGGATACATTCTTTTGCAATATTTAATTTCCATACATTTTTAGTAATTCAAGATGAATAATGTCATCAATATACACACACACATACATATAAATATATAAATATATATATATATATATATATATATATATGTCCATACGTTAGCTAGTGAAACAAGTTTTAACTCGGAACCCTAATCTCTAAGTAGGTATTCGTCTAACATATTTTGTAGTATGATGTATATGTACACGTTTGAAAAACTTATATAATATTACTTATATACTATTGTATACTCTGATATTATATGTCAAATGTTATTACGCAAACATGCGATTTCCGTTAATTTATAGAAAGAAGATTCATATTTTGTCAAAAATTATTTGAACTAATACTCATAACTTTCTATACAACCGTTAGGATTGTAATATTTATATCGATATATTTGTAAATTTTTGAACATGTATAATACGCAATGACGATGTTATAATAACAACTATAAATTACTGAAAAACAAATGTTTTTTTTTTTATATTAATATTAAAGCTGGACAATTAAATATTTTTTGTATTTGTTATTTTCAAAATAATTAAGATCAATAAAAACTAAAAATTATTAATATTATGAAAATGTATATATATTTTATTGTTAAAATATTGTGTTAATATGTAATATAAAATATAATGCGATTAAAATTTAACGCGAAAATATCGTAACAAAATGACGGTATTTAATTTCCTCGTTTCCTAATTGTACTATTTAAAAACAAAAACAAAATAGAAAGTTGAGGCATAAGACGTTCAATATATATGTATATATATATACACAATCTAAAAAAATATCACAATACGTAATTTATTACAATATCATTACTAATTTAAGAAAAGATTTCGGGAAGGTATTATTTTGCAGTACTAAATTATTACTTATGTGATTATTTTATTAATTTTATCAATATCGATTATAAATAAATATAAATATTTTTTGTTCTTATTGGTAAATTTTAATCTAAAAATCCAAATGAATATTCAACAAAAAAATACCATAAATATAAGTACAAGTTTGCCTTAATATATAAAATTTAATATAATAAATAGTGTTGCTGGGAATGTTGAGTTAATATTTTAAATCACTAAGTTAAATACATATAAAAATATATAAGTTAAATTTAATATTTTTTTTTTTTAAGAAAAAATGAAATATTAACAGATTTAATGATCTAAATATCGTTATACTAATAACAATAATAATAATAATATTATGAAAAATAAGATAAGACTTATTATATGGTAGTTTCTATAACATAATTATGTCAATATGTTACTTATCACTGTAATGTATAAACATGACTAAAGTATTTAATGTTACTTATATATTTCTAAATTAGATACGTTATGTTCAGTTAACTTGAAGTAAATACGTTAAGTTTAAAAATAAAACAACGCATAAAATAACTTAATAAAAATCAACTTAATTTAATTTTAACTTTTAAATGACCTGCCTTGATGAACAGTAAAATATAATATAATATATCATACAGATAGTTGTGAATTCCATAATGACGATTAAAAAGAATCGTGTATAATTGTGTTAGCTCGACTCCGTATCAAGAGATGTATGATTTTGTATTTAAGATTTTCTAGTAAAATTATATACGTATGTTCGTCTTTATACACGTTTTGGTGAGCCATGCAAGTCTTATACAATAACGGGTAATTCAATATTTTGACAGCCATTCAATTCACTTATACGGCACGTACGTACACCATCAACACCTCATCGAAATATCATTAGCGTAGGATCAAATGTTATCATGCGCGATCCGCGAGTCATGTCGTTTTTATGCGATAAATGATTATGTCTATCTATATTTTTATGTATATAAAAAATGTACAATATTCCTAATTGATCTTTTTTATTTTATACATCAAATTATTAGTGGATATTTTGTGAGCATACGTATTAAAAAAATATCGATTAAGATTAAATAATAGTTTTAAAATAAAATGTTAAAATTTAGAATTTTTTTTAGAACATTTTTTTATAGAGACAAAATAAGCGTAAATACAATAACTTATGAAACAGGATTGATATATAACAAAAAAAATCTGTTTATATATAAATATATAATGAACTTGTTTATTAAAAGAAACCACTAAATCTGAGACCAATAGTAATAATATTATACAAATATTATTGTCATAATAATACGTTTTTCCATTTCGTACGTACATACTTACTGATTTCATGTAATATTGTCTGTCCCTCGGGAATCTTTTCCAACGATTATTCTTACCTAAACGGTCACAATGTGAACTTGTACCTACGCATACATTTAAATGCGAACAAAAGTGTGGAAACGAGAAAAAAATAATAATCCCAATGTGTTTATCCTCAAATTACTCATGTTCGCTGTACCCGTCCAATATTATAATATACTAATTATAACGTATCGATTTTGATTTTTACGATATATTATCATATATTATCAGATATTATCATACCTGTAATACGAACGTATAATTATTTATTTTAATTGAATATGGATGGTATAAAATATAAATTGAACCCCGAGTCACGACTAAAAAAAAAAATCGTCAACATTCCCATCTATGCGGCATGTTTAAATGCCTACACGTTCGTCATCGTCTGTAGAACAATCACTGCAGGACAGCTTTCTTTCGTGAAGACGAATGTCGACAATGTTTACATTGAATGCGTCACGTTTTATATCTATTCGAATCACATGTTTTTAATCGAAATCATCATCGGTGACGAGTAGTTACCGAGAGTGAAATTAATCTTATACAATAAGGAATTAGAAATAAAATATGATAATGCTACAATTTTTGCACGTTATGATGGCACAACAAAACGAACAATATTTTCTTTATTAAAACATTGATAGAATAAGCGATCGACTTATTATAGTTTATTATTATTATTTATTATTATTATTATTATTATTATATACTTATTATAGACTTATAGTCAGTCATCACAGTTACAATTATTTTCCGTAAAATTGTGTTTGTTAAAATACGATTCAGCATGGTCCTTATTTCTTCTTCTGTTTTGGATCATATGATTGAGCACGCTATGCTTTTAAAATATCATTACAACGCGTTGACAAACATTAACATTTAACGTGCTCAATCTAAGATAAACTCTTAAACTTAGATTTAGTTTTTGATGTGGGGAAAAGTTTACGTTTTTGATATTAATATTGAATTCACATGAATTTATGAAATACTTGGTCTTAAAATAAAATAAAAATAAATTCATTCAACCTAAATTGCATTTACATATTCTCTATTACCGACCCAAGTTGATTTTTTATAACAAATCGGCGTTAATTTTCGATTTGTGGCATGAAGCGACGGTGCCGAGGAATGAGGCAACGAGTTCTAACCACAAAAAGTGCTTAAGGACAGCCCATCGTATCAGTTAAAGTAAATCAAATCATAGGCACTGAATCATTTGGACCGCAGCGCTCTGTGAGAACGGAAGGATGACAATGTTGTAAAAGAAATCACGATTGATCTTATTATTTTTATTTTTTTATTTTAGGGGTATACATAATTAATATTTTGTTGAATATCTATATCTAATGAGTGTACTCAATCTTATATAGAAAATGTACAATTATTCTCAATCGTTTTATAGCCGTTTGATTCTTCAATAAATAACAGTGATATTATACAATATGTTCTTACAGATTCATTGTAGAGATCTGTGTACGAGTATTAAAATAAAACGGATAATATCGATAATATTGAACAATCAGACGTCTAAAGAAAATATGCATATAATTTTGTATGGTTGGCTATAGATTTGCAGTGCCTTATGTTTATTTCTTCTATTGACACTCCGCTTAGCAAACGCATGCAACTTCACATGTTATCATTACATCGATTTCTTCACTGAAACTGTACTAAACACATAGTGATCACATTTTTACAGAAATGATTTGTTTTTACATCTATTTCTAAGTACATAATAAAACTTCCCATGTAGACGTATAATTTATTTTGAGGTGTAGATACTTCGTTAGATGATTAAAATCAGAATTAATATTAAAATAAGATTTTAGAAATGATTTGAACTCTCGTGAGGCAGTTCAAAATATAATAAGTTTTTTTATGTTTTTCCTGGTTACATTGAATCACACGTACATAAATGATAAACGCAATTATAGACAACCGTAATACTAGTAAAACCGTGTAATTTTGTATACATATTTTACGGGAAAAAAATCATCAACATAAAACGAACATATCTTAGTATCAATTAAACAAATATTAAATTAACACGAATTTAGTGAAAAAAAAGATGATTTTTAAATTTGTATATTGTATTAATATATAAACATATTTTAAATCACAATGTTAGGGGTCAATTTTAATATTAAATTAATATGTTATTGATATAATAGGAATAAATAACATTTAACAAATTAGTAAATAATTGAGTTTTAATTATTTTGTTATTGACTTGTCATTTACATCTATTATTTAGTTTTAACTTCAAATACCTAAAAAATACCTAAAAAAATGTACACTGTATAGTTACATATGAATTTTGATAAAATATGTTTAGTATTTTAAATGAAATCTTTCACAAACGCAACTGATTGCTATTTCAGACCATCTTCGTAATAATTATTTTACGAGTTGGATATTATTTGCATTTATATTGTGCTAAAATAATAATAATAATAATAATAATAATAACAATAATAATAATAATAATAATAATAATAATAATAATAATAATAATAATAATAATTTATAAATATATAAATGTATATTTAACTTCAAGGATCGGAGTGTATCATATTGTTGAAAGAAATTAATATCGTGATCATCTAAAATTGTAATTATTTGGTCGTTTCAAGTGCACGATTCGTAGTACATTCAATAATTTCTATAAGAATAAAGAACAGACTTTATACTAATTATGGGTTCTCAAACATTGACTTTGAAAAAAAGTTTTTCAAGATGTTGATTTAAAAATAACCTAAGGACGTGGCCTTCACAAAAATCCCGTTTACGTATAAATAACAAATAAATATAATATTTTCTTTTACACTTACGTATAATTTTATTGTGTAAAATTCATTATTTTCATATTTAACGTTTAGATATATAATTTTTCCACAGTATATTATATTATGTTAATTTAAAACATTACGGGTATTAATAAAATCTTACATTGTATAATTAATTATACGAATTTATTATATTTATAATAATAAAACACATTTCAACCTACACCCCATTCAAAATTCCTGACCACGCCTTTGGTTTTATATATATATATATATACACACACAGTGCTGTAGCCAGAAATATATTTGTGGGGGGAGGGGAGCACTGGAGTTTTAACTACTATTTTAGTTGTTCTAAAATACATCAACTAATTGTATTTGCTTACATATACATAAATATATATATATATATATATATATATATATATATATACATATATATTTACGTATAAAGTCACCTATAATGACACCATTCAACATACTAGTCCAGTTATGTCTGTTTTGTATGTACGATTTTTGTTTGACTTTTTTCTATAGATACGTAATTATTCTAAGAGTATTAAAAACTTTAAATTTATTTAAAAGTATTGATTTAAATATAAATATTAAACATAATATAAATAATAAAAATGATAAAAATTGACTTCTTTTAAACCAAGTAGGTCTTAACTTAATGTAAAGTATCATACCTATTATATATATATATATATATATACGTCACACTTAAAATGTTTAATTCAGCTAATCTTTATAATGTTTAACCAATTTATAAAATGCTAAATAAAATTTAGGTAAATTATAAATAACATTCTAAATCCTTGTTTATCGTAAATTCATTATCATTTACTTATATCACTAATCAATATTATTTTTAAAAATAGTTGATTTTATAGGGGAAAGAATTGTATAATGTTAATTATTTAATGGGATAAGACAAACTCGGATAACATTTCGATTTACATATAAACGTTATACTAAAAACGTATACATTTTATTTATATTATTTATTGAAGTTTTGTGTGAAAAACCATTTTAAAATCTCTATTCAAATCTTTTTTTTTTTTGAAAATTGACATTTTTTTTAAATGTTCAAAAATATTAAACTTTTAAATTTAGATTATTATATTTTCAAATTTCATCAAAGTATTAACTTAAACTATATGTATTATATATTATATATTATAACACATTGTTACAATATAAATATTTAATGTATACAATTTTAGAATAAATACGCTTATATATATTAATAAATATTGTATGTTGGAAACAAATTGGTTTGGTAATTGAGGAAAGAATGAAGGAGGAGTTCAAATGCAGCAAAATATATTAACTTAATTATTATTTAACTATCCTAAAACGAATATAATATTTTACCTTTTATAATATTATTTTTAAGACAAAATTTTATCGTACATAATATAATCTATTATTTAAATTTAATAGTTGAAAATATATAATTCGGTTTTAACCCCCTCCTCTCTCGAAAATGTGTTCCTACTACGGTCTTATATATGTATATATATATATGTACATAATATCGGAATATACACGTTGAATGTAAGACGATAAATAAATATTTCGTACACCAACACTGAACATACTTATCGCCGACAATGATATGGCGATTCGCTGCAAAACCATAAAACATGTTAGAAATAATAGTGTGGCGTATCACGTTGAAGTCGGCCGGTGCACGTCGGGCGTTTGAAGTAGTCAGTAAAAACGTGGCAGCTGATTGATGGTCACTGTGAAAACAAATCATCGCGACGTATAATTTGTTATCTATTGCGCGGGCGCCGGTTGATCGCGGTGATTAGAAATAATTATTATTACCGCGGAATGGTGTTTTACGATTCATTGTTCGGATGTCACGGGCGGGGTGGTCGAGAAGGGGACCGGTATAGGGGAGAGTGGAAAAGTTAAGTTTATCTGCGAAGACGGTTATGTAAGGAATGAGACATTTAAGTGAAAGGCTGGTGTATACAGTATATATATAATATAATACTCACATCATACAGCATACTCTAATCGGAGACGGAACTCTTCCTCTCGCGCGCCTGCTGCGGCCGGCAATATAATATGTATTATTCTGATGATGGTGTGCGCGCTACGCCGTTTTCGACAAACCGAATTACCAGACAAATATCAATATGATTGGAAATCATACTAATTATTATATTGTATTATTTACGTGAAGCCTAACGAAATTAATTTAACGGATGGCTGTATACAAATATATTATACTTATGTAACAATATACGAGTAGCAAATTGTCCGTCTTGTGAAGAATAATTGTGAAAAGTATTCAGATATTATTTATTTGTGGTATAGTGGTGTGTATTTCGTAATGGTTTTTCTTAGAAATTGTTTTTCATATCGAGTATTACATAGGTGGAATAGAAGGGGGGGGGGGAAAGTTAATGGGTTCGTAACATTTGCACAAAAAAAAAGAATAAGCACGGATAATTTCATACATTATTTCCAGAAATTTTTTAGGACACAAACAAAATAATAAACCACAAAGGAAATAAAAGCGTTTTTTTTGTCGCACAGATCAGAAGAAACGTTGCAATGCAATTAGCTAGTGGTTCCCGTTATCCATTAATTTTGCCCTAAATAGCAATCTATACGTTTCTTAAAGTCTCTAAGACGCGACGCAACGTGTCATATCCTGTGAGTGCCTGTTCAGAAGAATTAATATTAATCTATGGAAGCTGCGATGTGACGTGACGAAACGTGTTGGAGCGTAACTAGTGTGTGCGCTACTTTAATGGATTATGAGGTTGCCCGTACATTTTCCCATCTATTTTCTGTAAATATGGTGCAAATTTCGAAGTGTATTAGCAAATATATCTACTTGTTGTACGAGTTATTGACAGTAAACTTTCAAAATGGTATCGATTTGTGAATCCCGTGTTTTTAAAAACTTTATTTGCGTGTTTCAGAGTCAGTTGTCTGATATAAAACAAAGACCTGTTTTTTTCTTACTCCAAATAGATTCCTCCAAAATTCTGTTTACAAAGAAGCGTTAAACTTTGAAAATTGTATAAAGATTTTATACAAAGTAAGTATTATTATTATAATCTTGTTATCAATTTAAATTTTATTTTATTAAAATTATTTTTATATTTTATTCATTTAATTATAATTTATTTAATAATATTTTATATATTCACTGATTATTATCTAGTATAAACATACGATATAACGGTATATCTATATATATTGTTGTTATTATGTACATAATTATCGGGCATGTGAGGGGAGTAGCGGTAGGCACTGACCTGCCGCTCCTCTCTGTATTTAATTTTTGTAATTTATTATTTTAAGGGGTAGTGTGGCCGGGGATTATCCGGTCACCCACCCTAGCGGAAAATTGTTAATTTGTATTAAAAATAAACGATGGCGACTCACTGCCCCAAGCATTGCTAAACAGACATTCAGGGTAGTGGATGTATGGCCGATAAACTAAAAAAAAAAAATGTTATCGTAGGGGGTCCTACGATAGTACCACCCTCCTGGTGGTGGAAGACGCCGCGGAGGCCGATATTCTGGCGGATATGTCAGGGCCGTCGTGGGGGTCGACGCTCGGGTCAACCATCCCGAGCGCCGTATCCCGGTCCTGCTGCTCGACGTGCCGGAATGGTGCGAAAAGGCGGACGTTGAAGACGGCTTGACCGGCGGGACTACGCGAAGAACGGCTCTCCAGCAGTCTTCTTGCGTAGACACCCGGGCGGGCGAGGCGGCATGATCGCCTGATTCGACACAACGTACTCGGTGGCTCTCAAGCTCACCGAGGCCCGTTGTGTCATTGACAGGTGGGTCAGGTACTGGGTTAGGCTGCTGGAGAAACGCCAGCCAACCTGTTTCCGGTGCCGAAAGCAGGGCCACATGGCGGTGGCCTGTAAGGCGGCGGCGAAGGTCGTTATTTTGGCAGCGGAGGGGGCAGATCCGACTCCTTCGACGGTGGTGGCTGCTGAGGCAGCAACGGAGGTGATGGACATGACGGAAGATGGGCGGCGGTAAGACGCCCCCTCCCTCCTTAGATAGGAAAAATGTGGGGAGAGGAGCGGTAGGCATTGATCTGCCGCTCCTCCCTTGATATTAAAAATTTGTAAATAATTTTTGTAAGGGATGGTGTGGCCGGGGAATGTCCGGTCACCCACCCCAGTGGATAATTGTTTATATTGTTTTCAATAAACGATGGCGACCCACTGCCCCAAGTATTGCTTAACAGGCTTTCAGAGCAGTGGGTGTATAGCCGATTTTTTCAAAAAAAAAAAAAAAGGTTATCGTAGAAAGGAGGATGAAGACGCGTTTCACACGCTCGTTCGTTGCGAGGCGTTCGAGTGGCCAGAAACGATCTTATACGCGTTATAGGTCGTTTCCGGCCGTGCGATCTCGTCGCCCAAATGCTAGTCCCCGGCCAAGTGGAAAGCGGTTGCCCAGTTCGCATCGACCGTGATGTGTTTGAAAAAGGAAGCGTAGCGGAAGAGGCAGTCCCTGCAGGGGATAGCTTCATCGTGTGGTTGGAGGAGGAAAAAGGCGGCGGCAGGCCGCTTTTAAACGGAAACTGTGAGGGGAGGAATGGTAGGCATTAACCTGCCGCTCCTCTCTATATTAGAAAAACTTTTGTAATATACTTTTGTAAGGGAAGGTATGGCAGGGTATTGTTCGGTCACCTACCCCAGTGAAATATTGTATTCATTTTTATTACTTAAACGATAGCGACTCATTGCCACAAGTACTGCTTGATAGGCTTTCAAGGCAGTGAATGTATTGCCGATTTTACCAAAAAAATAAAAGGTTATTGTAGGAATAAAAACAATAATCCAGTGTGACCACAACAAGATGACAAAACTTTTCTCTAAACTTCAACTTTCTCTCTCGTTTTCACGCTGAGATATAAATAGGGAACCTTTCTTTTGGCATACTCCTCGTATTTTTATCTTTTCTATCCCTAAAATTTTTCAAAAAAATATTTTAAACCTTTTATATCCATACTCTGACCACACCCCAAACCTTTTTTCACTAAACGCTGCTGCTCAAACTATCCCTAAATAACCTTCGCTTATAAATGGGAAAATGAACTGGGTGAAATTTAGAAAAATGGTAGATTGCAATATTAATCTAAATACTTGCTTAAAATCTTCTAATGATATTGAGAATTATATAAAAAAACTCACTATCAATTCAATCTGCAGCTTGGAGTTCTTGTTCTAGCTCAGTGCAACCTACTCCCTCCTAATCTATTCTACTCCCCATTTTTGCTCCCGACCTCATCTCTTTAAAACGTCGGGCCAGGACAATTTGGTAAATAACTAGACTCCTTTCTGATTAAAACATATTTAACAACCTAGATTATAGAACAAAAAAATATGTTAGCAGAACTACGCAAATAATCATTTGACAAATGCACCGCTTCTCTTTTCGTTAAAAATTGTTTCCTGGAATCTACCAAATTTTTTTTGAGTAAACAGACAATATTACGCCAACTAAAAAAAGAAGATGCAAACTGGGCAGTTAATGACATCGACAAAGCAGTAGTTTTCGGGGCACATCTCGCAAAAGTTTTCCAACCATATAGCGATATACCAACACCATTAATATTCAATAATATTAAAAGTCAGCTGTATATCCCACTACCAATGTTTTTTGCCCAAAATATTTTTCCCAGAGTGAAATAAGCCAGTGTATAAACTCATTTACATTACCAAAATCCTCTGGGTACAACTTAATAACTGCCCGAGGCTCAGCTCTCAAAGAAGCAATTTTAATGTTAACTCACATTCTAAACGCAATCATTCATTTATCATATTTTCCCATAAAATGGGAATTTTCAATTATAATTCTAATTCCCAACGCTAAGAAACCTTTTGATATTTCATCATCTTATAGACCTATAAATATATTACCTTTTTTCAAAATTATGCAAAAAAATCTTCTTGAAACGTTTAAATCGTATTATAAAAGATAGAAAAATTATACCCGATTATCAATTTGATTTTCGGCAAAAACACTCCACTATACATCAAATACATTGACTTGTAGATCTAATATCAACAAGTTTGAAAAAATATTATATTACTCGACAATAATGCTTGATGTGTCGCAAGCGTTTAATTGAATTTGGTGTCCAGGTTTTCTTCTTAAGCTCCGTGACATTATTCCTCCCTATTATTATTAATTTTATAAATCATATCTAGAAAATTGTTCTTTTGCAACAAAAGTCGGCAATGAAATTCTTCCTGTATATCCCATCAACTCTGGCATCCCACAAGGAGCTATCTCATTATTTAACATTTACATTTCTGACCAACCTACATCACCTTATACTTATATCGCAGATTATGCAGATAATAAAGAACTTATTTCCATTCATGAAGACCACAATACTGCTTCATTGCATTTCCAGTCACAACTTATTTCAATTTTGTTGGTGCAACAAATAGTGAATAAAATTAAATAAAAGCAAATCTTGCCACACCACTTTAACTCTCCGTAAAATAACCCCTCCGCAAGTCTTTATGAACAACATATCTATAGCCATTGACATTAAATCAAAATATCTTGGTCTAATTCTCGACAGAAGACTAATATGGTCCCCTCACATACACTCCAGAAAACTAGCCGTAAATTTGCGCCTCAGAGCCCTTCAACCACTACTCGACAAATATGCGAAAACCAATATACATTCTAAACTTATAGTTTATAAATCTCTCATTAAGCCAATGTAGTTTTACGGCATAAAACTGTGAAGAGACCGCGAAAATCTCAATCATTAATAAAATTCAAACTCTCCAATCCAAGACTTTACGCGGTATTCTAAATGCTCCTCCATACATCCCTAATGAAACAATACATAATGACTTCCACCTCTCCACATTTAAGCAAACAGCTATATGTCAATATAAAAATTTCTATAAAAACTTTAAAGCCATTTAAATCCACTCATAATGAATCTCTTCTCTCTCACATTCCCTGAAACCACCACCCCCCCCCCCCCTCGTCGCCTGAAAAGATTGTGGTGTAGAGATCTTCACCATCAACCATGGCGTATATTTCATATTATATTTTACTTTATAGTTTATTTGATTTTTGCTATATTTTATTTCTATATACGAACACACATTGCATTAGCAATTGTATGTTTGAAAATTGCAACTCTTTATTGCGATGTGTGTTCGTATATAGAAATAAAATAAAGCAAAAATCAAATAAACTATAAAGCAAAATATAATATGAACATTGTGCTGTCTTCTTATCTTGCTGCCAATACTTAACTTTTTATTATGTTTGCAAATATAATTGACTGTGCTCAGAGAATTGAAAAAATATAGGTTGGGTTGGTGCCTTTATTTCAAATTTGAATTCACCGACGAAATTATATAAGCCAATTTGAATAGTGATATGTTGGTTCTGTTCAATATATGCTTTGCGTGACCTAACTCGTTTTCTCCAATATTGTCATAGTCAAATGTTACCGATTGCTCATACCGGCATATACAAATCGGGGACAGAAATACGATAACTACACTAATTGACTCCTAGGTTTTTATATATAATAAATTTATTAAGACTCAGATTAATTTAGATAGTACACTAGTTCGATCCACACATACAATTATCGTGTCAATATCTGTATGCTGTATTGTCCAAGTAATAAACTTATTTGAAACTTGAAAGATAATATTTTCCTAAACTTTTGTCACCTTGCGTCGTATTGTATGGATATTGTATGGATTTTATCACCACGTACATTATTACTACTCGCTTTTCGTCGCAATGTATGTTTTGTATATTTTCGTATTAAATTATATATTAATAAATGTTTACCAAAATTTTAAATAAAAATATATATGAGTATTTAATATTTAAATTGGAAAAATTGAAAAAATTACTTTTGACTTATACAATATTTTACTTATACTTGTACAAATCAAAAACATTATCACGTAATTAAAAACAAAACATTATAAACTACACGTGCGTGTTATTAAATTATAAATCATAGAGACTTCTAAGTCTATAATAATTGGGAAGAAAATGGCTTGTTTATTGCTCGTAAACATTTGGACTAACTAGTGTATTACCTAAAGAAACCTGAAACTGAATTAGATCAAAGACTAAACTCGGGTGCAGCCACTTATACAATTTGCCATTAGAAGGACCATTAATAGGAATTAAAAAAACTACTATATCTAATTCGTTATAATCGTATAGATCTATTTTTTGACAATTTAAAAAAAAATGTTGTATAAAAGAAAATGTTTATTTTCATTAAAAATAATTAGTATTGTCTTCTTAAACATAATCACTAAGCAAGAAATAAAAACGAAGAATATAAAATTAAATATGCTTAAAAAAGTTATATTGAATTTATTTGTTATTTTGTTTTATTTTTCTATTTCAATGAGTTTTACTATTAGTATAATTTATTTATTACAAACGTAATTTTCTTTTAGTGATGGTGGTTCGATATTTTCTTTGAATGATTTTTTATTATTATTATAACCTTAATTTCAAAGGCTATTACAAATATAATAAAAACAGTTTTCAATATTTTGCAAATTATAATTTAATAAATTTCAATATTTAAAAAAATTTAACTTAATGATATTAAAATATTAGTGTTAGGTTGTATTTACAAAATAATATTTAAATAAGGTTATATATCTTAATATTTTTTTAAGAATTTTATGACTTTTTTCAATTTTCCGGGTCAAGTCCAAATGTTTAATGTAAGTGTTTGGAGATGCTAAACTGTTCTCTTGTTTCTGCGTAATTACGACAGTATATCAAAACACGTTTAACGGAGAGAGCCTACCCACAAGTTTGACACCGAACTGGTTCGTCTTTTTTCATAATGTGTCCATGTGTTAGCCATGTATGTCCTATTCTTAATCTATTGTTTATTACATCATGACGTCTTTTCATAGAGAGTTTTGGCCAAGGGTGTAATGAAGATTTAATTTCCTTTATATTGTGTGTTGGGTTACCAAACGTTATTACCGAGTATTCAATGTTTATTTTTGTATGGCTCCCTTGATGTCATTTAGAGAACAGATTTGAATTAGGGTAGAATCGGGAGAGCGTATAGTTTTTTTGGAGTAAATATCAGCTGTCTCGTTGTCAGGGATTATACACTTTTCATCCAAATAATTCAGAATTTTATTTTTTGCGTCGGTTAATGGTTAATGTTTGAGGATCGACATTACTTAAAGATTAAAAAACAGTTAAACGTCATTTGTATGCAATATGTCAAAAATAGAGCCGAACGTTAAATTTTGCTCTGGAAGCAATGTACATTGGGATAATTCACTTACTGATGCTTCACTTTCTGTTCATCCAAATCAAATATGTACTTTATTTGTCATCATAATATCGACATGTTCACTATCAAATCCAATTGTATTGTAGGAAAAATATAAAAATTATATGACTGATAATATTCTGCATCGATGATGTATAACATATTTAGATCGTAACAAGCAATTTATACATAAAATATTTATTTTGATTGAATATAAATGTTTGGCTATTGCGTATAAAGCATAGGCACATTTAGGAATGGTATCTTTTTGATACACACCGATTATATTTCCAAGCAAAATAAAATATTATTAACATGCGTCAAATAAGTTATTCACGGACGCCCCAAATAAAAACAAAATAACTAATAACCAGCATATGCCAAAGGTGCTGATTATAGAGGTCAAAAATATAAACTAACGATAAACATAACAAATTTTACATGACTTAAAAAAATAACAGCAAACAACACAAAACGTTAAACAAACAAAATTGATAAATTAAAAATAAATGCCTTCGCGGGAATAAAATTCTGTGATATAATGACAATTTATTATTAAAAAAAAAATCTAAATAAATTTATTTATCATATATGTATAACAAATAATAATAACATTTCTGTGTTTATATTAAGCTATTGTAGATGGAATTTGTTATAACATATGTGTGTGTATTTTCGCAACGTCCAAAATAGTATTTTGGTATAAAAAATTTTATTATAATAATTTAGGTACAATAATGGAAAATAAAGAATTTCGCCGTAAAATAAAATAGATTTCCATGTCGATTTCCATGTCGATTTTAATGAATTTTAGTATACACATACACACACACACATATATATATATATATGTAAACTTAATAAATAATAATACTTTAAGTATATACTTAAACATATTTCTTCTATATTATAATTTATTTGCAGCTCCAGATATCACTAATATACGAATTATAATATAAATACATTCATTATTTTATGCAGAGTATAAAACTTTAAAGTCAATAAGGCTAATTTTATAAGGAGTACAATAGGCAATTTATTATATTGTGTGTAGGTATGTTAAAAGTAAATGAATTTTGTATAGAAAAAAATAACATGTATTATAAAAATTTAAATTAACTCTAACATAACGTTAATTGTATACTTTTATAAATTCGACGAAATAAACAAATTATTTTATTTAACAAAATAAAAAATACATATTACAGCTAATAATTAACTAATTATGTACCTTTAACATTCTATTCACAACTTGATAAAATAGACACTTGTAAAGTAAGTAATGTGATTCATAATTGTACTATATTTATCGCAATTAATTAATATAGTAAATTAATAAATAATATATTCAATTAAACGTGTCAAGATCATTTTTATTTGTTTTTAATATTTGTTTATTTTTAATTTAAAAATGTCAATTTAAAATTGAAGATTTATATGATATATATTAATAATAACTTTTCTGTTAATCTTGTTATAATTCTTTATACAAAATCTTCATTAGATATTAAATCGATATTCTGTAATATAAATTCACAGGAAATTTAAAATGCATGGTTTGAATCATGAGAGCCTTCTACATTAAATAATGGGATTGGCTCAAGAGCTTTGTTCAATTAACATAAACACTTTTTATATCTTTTGATTTCTGTAGTTTTGGTTCAATTTGTTCAAGAACGAAGTAGACGTGTTGTCTCCTCCAGTGCTTAATCGGATTTAATTTTACTGGCAATCAGCCCCCGTGGGTGCGCATCGACATGTAAATGGGGTACAAGATCTCGGAGGCTTCGGTTTTGATCGGTGCTAGATCGATTGGGCGTCTCGATTAAGTACTAATTATGGTTGAGGCGTCCTCTGTCCCGGCTTTTGAGTAGCGCCACGGTGCTAATAGAAGATCCGGGGTTAGTAGGAAAAAACCATAGGACCCAGAGACCTCACTGTGCCCAACAATAGTTAAACCTCATTATATAATTTTTAAGTTTAATGTACATACGAGGGCAATGAAAACAATAATATGAATTTTTAATCGAAATTATTCGCACTTCAATCACGATATTCCAGCCTATAGTTAAGCAAATTTTCTGGGTATGAACAAGAACTAGATTGTCGGCAGGCAAAAAGAAACACATTGCTGTAAAACTAATGAATATATTGTTTAGTTGGTATTCTAAAGATCACAAAATGTTATATTTTTATAAAGATTTCTTTTAATGTTTGTTTCATTATTTATATCAGTGGAGATAACCTACCTAAATATAAAATGTATAGTTATGAATTTCAAGTTATTATTCAAACTATACATATTTAATTTGAAGTTCTTTTTTTTATTATAATGTAAAGTGTGATTAAAGCAAAGAATGTTTTATATAAATAATTAAATCACAGTATAAAATGTACGTTTAAATTAAAAATTTTTGAAAACCAAATATATGAAAAGATACATGCTATTTGAACGACTATTCATATTATAAACATATATCTATGTTTGTAAAAAATTTATGTAGATGAAAAACGTAAAAAAATAATTTTTTGTTATTCAACAATATGAATAAAAATTACTGTAAAAATAGCATGGCGCAATAATTGATACGAAATATTTTTATTATATGTACACAATGGCAAAAAATTAATTCATTGAAACATTATGATGAAATTAAAGTCCATCATATTTCCTTTTTTTATGAATACAACGTAATCGAGTTTGATATTCTAAAAACTCATTTATAACATACATAATAGTGTTTAATATTTTGAGAAATAGTAACATTATTAGTACGTTAAACCAGATAAGACCAGTTTGAATTTTTACAAAGATATCTACAAAGTCCAAAACTCAATGTAGATAACTGCATCAAGTCAGTGTAATTTACAACCTAATACCCAGAAGATGAATTAGTTTTACTCCACAAAAGTATAATTTAAATAATAAAAATTGTGAAATCCATGTGTTTTATATTATATAGATAATTTGATTTTATTCACAATTTACCTAACGCACTGGTTCCCAAACTGGGGGGCGCGCCCCCCTTGGGGGGTGTGTACACATTGCTGGGGAGGTGTAAGCAGTTATTACGAAATACAATTTTTATTGATTAAATTATTTTTCGAACGAAAGTTGGCAATATATGTTAGCAAGTTGTCCATTCAGTGCTAACGTAGATATATTGTCAGATATAATTCAATAACAGGCAATCGAGCTGAAGAACGATTCACTCGCGAAAATTGATTTTAACATTGGTAGCTCTTTGGAAGAGTTTTGGGTAAAATACCAACCCATTTATCCTGAAATTTCAAATGAAGCTTTAAAAGTCTTTGTACAATTTTCATCTACTTATTTATGTGAATCTGGGTTCTCCAGCATGACATTTATAAAAAACAAACATAGAAATCGTTTAGATGTCGCATCTGACTTAAGGTGTTAAATATTGAATATTGAGCCGAACATAAAAAAACTGTCCAAAGAAAAGTGTTGTCAGCATTAACATTAATTATTAATTTCATTATGCATTTTTTATTTACTTTATTAATATTTTATATGAATTTATTACTATAATATTTCATCTTAATTGATTGTTTTTAATTAATATTTTTATTTTTAATTATATATAATAATTTTATTAATATTAATTAAAATTAATAACATTTTATTATTTACTATTATTTATATTTTATAATTATTATCATCAATAAAAAAGTAGTCATTCAGAATATTGTATAGTTTATTTGTAAAGTATACAAAAAAAAAATGATCGATTTTTTTCAATTTATAGAAGGGGAGGCGCGAGATTTTCGAAAATCTACAAAGGAGGCGTATAATAGAAGAGGTTGGGAACCACTGACCTAACGTATAAACAATTGGTAGGTTTGAATAAAACGTAAAATCAATAACAGATGGCCGGATTGTACTTTAAAAGAATAACATGTTGTTGTAAAACAAATGAATATTTTGTTTTGCCGTGATTCGAAATACTTTGAAAATTCATAAAATTATAAAGATTTTGTAATAAATGTGAATTACATTATAATTATCGGTAGAGACTTAAATATGTATTTAATTTATGCATTATACATTTTACATAGCTGCCCATTTTGGAGCTATCGTTTCACATTGCCGCCATAATTCATCTTTTTGAATCTTTTTACTTGTTACCCTCCCTCTCTACCCACCTCTCCTATGATACAACCGCCACTGATGTGCATGGTCTATACGTATCGCCTTCCTCTCTACCACATCTGTCCAGTTTGAGATACTTTAAAGATATATATAAAGTCCGAAAAGTAATGTAGGTGTCTGCACTAGACTAGCATACATGTATTTTACAAAGTAAAATCTAGAAGACATAAATGCGAAACAACAAAAATATAACTAAAATGATGAAAAATTGTGAAATCTATGTTTTTCATATCTTATTGAACATTTTCAAAATAAATGCAAAGTCAAAAAAATAAGAAAAATAATTTGATTTTGTTCACACGTTATCTAGTATATGAACATCATACACGTAAGCGAAAAACTAGTTTAAATCAAACAACATATTGTCGGATTGTACACACAAAAAACACACGTTGCTTAAAAACTATTACATATTTTGTTTTCTTGAGATTCTAGACATTTTGAATTTCAGAAAACTATAATGGTTTTTAGTAAATTTGAGTTAGATTATCATTAACCGTATGGATAGCTTGTCTAAAAAAATTGTACAGCTATAAGTTTTAAAATTTACGTTTAAATTATTTAATTTTGAGATAAAAACCTTAAAAAGAATACACATAAATATTCGAACATGATTCGTATTACAAACAAAACATTTGTGTGTGTAGAGATTTCTATTTATAAGAAGAAATAGAAAAACTGTTGTTTGATAATTGTTACATTTTTACTGATTTTGTACAATTTTTAATTCTAATTTTATATAAACGATTTATATTATATATCATTAATTTCACGTATTATTATTAAAAATTATATATTCTATTATAAAAATTAACAATTTTTCACCAAAAATTTTAACCTAGACGTTATTTTATTTAACACATTTATGGACTTTCGCAATAGTTTTCTATTCAACTGTAGGAAAATAGAAGCGATTAATTATAAATAAAACCCAGTCACAATGCCAGAACATTTGAGTCAAACATAATTATTGTTTTTAAATCTAAAATGTAATATTTAAAAAAATATATTTTAGAACAAAAAACAATAAAGAATAGCGTGAAAATAGTTTGATTTAGTTATACATATGGTTTTTTCATTTAAATTTACTTTTATTTTATGGCAGTTTTGATATAAATTTAGAGTGCAATTTAATATTTTTCCATAAAATTACGTGTTTTTTTAGACCAGGGCATGTGAACAAGTTAAAAGAAAAACAAATTTATAAGACGTCGTCTTCTCCTAACATCATCTCTATATTTTTTTTTTTAAACATTCTTTGAAAAGAAGATATTATTATAATACATTTTACCATAAATACTTATAGTTTTATCGACCTATGTAAAATATTGATATAATAGAATTCATGGAATTAATAAATAATAATAATTAATATTATTATTTAATATTACTATTAGAGATTAGTATGTTCTTTAAGTTATATTATTACATTTTTTTATGCTTTTGATTTTTCATGATAATATATTACATCGTCCCCTCAGGGGTGTGCTAAGCAATTAGCACTACGGGTGTGGCGAACCCGGGGCCCCGAGCTATGAACTGAACTTACCTTAGTTAGTTGGTTCAGTTCATTCCTACTTTGACCTTAATTGGTCGGAGTAATCTGGCATTCCAATCGGGGGTTGTCGTAAGGCCAATCTACTTATATGGAAAAAAATCTGTTTAAGAAACAACAACAAAAAGTACCTCAGAACGTGGAGCTTACGGATTTATGTATTGGAACTTGGAACGTGCGATCAATGTTTAGAATTGGAACATTGACGACAGTCATATCAAGTATTGAGCGATACAAATTGGATATAACGGCAGTTCAAGAAGTAAGGTGGGACGGATCTGGTAGTATAAAGTTATAAGGAAATACAATTTCGTATAGCGGTGGAGAAAAATATGAAAGGGGAGTAGGCTTAAGGACAAAGTTCTACCAAATGTGGTCAAGTTTGAACCAATAAGTGATAGAATATGCTATAGTGAATTGAAATGCAGATGGTTTAATATTGTAATTGTAAATTGCTACGCGCTAACAGAGGATAAAAGTGAAGAAGTAAAAAATGCTTTCTATGACGAACTGAACAGAGTATGTGATGGTCTATCATCGGGGAAGCCAAAAATTATTATTGGGGAATTCAACGCGAAAATCGGAAGAGAAATGGTATACAGACCAACTATTGGAAACAACAGTATGCATGGTAAGTCCAATGAAAATGGAAGCAAATTGATTTCATTTGCAACAACAAGGAACATTGTCATAAGCAGTACAACGTTTTCGCACAAAAACATTCACAAGCAGACTTGGATATCACCTTGTGGAAGGATAAGAAACTAAATAGATCACATAGTTGTCGACTGGAAAATAAGATCAAGCGTTGAAGATGTAAGAAATATAAGGGTAAAGGCAAAGTACAAACTAAAAATCTCAGTGAGATTGCAGAAAAAACAGAGTATCAACAAAATTAATAGAGAACTACTAAATGGAAATCAAGCCAAAGAATATCAGGAAAAATTGAACAAATACCTTTCAAGTGTTGAACAGGAAGTAAGTGTAGAAAAGTTGTGGGAAAGAATAGAAAAAGCTGTAAAAAGAACCGTAGAAGAAGTAATGGGTCACGAACCACAGAGAAGGAAAAAACCCTGGTTCAATGATCAGTGTAGAAAGGCCACGGAAGAGAGGGATAAAGTGAGATTAAAAATGTTACAGGACCCAAGAGAAGAAAATAAAAGAGTACTAGCCATAAAACAGCGAGAGGTAAAGAGGACAATATGGATAAACAAGAAAGCATGGGAAAAAGAAAGAATAAAACTCATAGAAAGTAGTAGAAAGAACGTACTTTTAAACTAACCTAGTGAAAGGACAATTATAGAAGAACGTGCGACAATAGAACAAAACATAGAACCACCATTAATAATTGAGATAGAAACTGGTCTTGAATTGCTCAAAAGCGGCAAGACGGCTGGAAAAGATGAGATAATTTCTGAATGCCTTAAAAAGGGAAGACAATAACTAAAAAATTAGCTACACAACCTGGTTATTAAAGTATTGGAACATGAAGAAATACCAAGATCGTGGCGTACATCAGTTTTATGTCCTGTTTTTAAAAAGGGAGACACCCATGAATTGCAAAAATTACAGGGGAATCTTCCTTTTGAACACATCATATAAGGTACTGTAATAATACAAAAAAAAAAAAACAAGAAAAAAAATAAAGGGGTCGCTTTAAAAGGAATGGGTGAATAAGGGGTGGTATTATTATTATTCGGGGTGGTGGATTCGAGAACCGTTTAGGTATATTTCACGTAAGGATTTATAAAAAATTATAAAAAGAATGAAATAAAAAAGTGTAGGCAATACACTAAAATAAATTGTCAAATAATAAAATCTCTTACTTTATGATCGTGCTCGATGTCTAACTGGTATCCGCAGAGACGAACGATCGCATAAAGAAATCAAAGCGATAAAAAGAAAAAGAAAAAAGTTTGGGTCGGTTACTTCGCCTCCAAAGCGAATTCACCGACAAAATAAAATAAACCAATACTCAAATAAAGTTTTCTCGCGAAACTAACTATGTCCCGCGGAACACAGAATTGGTCTTGAGTACAGGTTCGTAGTTGGGTGTGCGCACACACACTGACGAGGAGATGAGATCATCGGGTAGTCTAGGGTGTACATTTTGTATATTATAATGTCTTTAGTATGCTGATTACGTAACCGTTAAATCGATTGATATTGACAACGGATGTTTTTGTCGTCTCTATATGAGTATAGTCGGTGTAACGACCTTTCATTTTGGGTAAATTTTCGTGTATGTATATTTCTGTTTATTACAACCGTATGTGGGTCTCCTCTCTTTTTTATAAGCGTGAAATGCGTTCCCACAAGTTATCCCTTTTATATTTTTAATTTGAATCAACTGACTATTCTTTGATCGGACAGACCCTTTTTTTGTTACTTCTCGGCGTCGTAAATTCGTTTTATAAGTTTGTGTGGAGTTTATATGTTTAAGGTTGATTTATAATTTCGGTTCCAATGATCAGCAACTTTCGTCCGTGTCGGTTATTTGTTTGGGTTCAAACATATGCGTTATATTTTTTTTGTTATTATTTGAAAATACAATCTGTGTTCCGTGAAGGCCAAGCGTTAGTATATTTTATTTAAAGAAAATGTCACATGGATATATAGTATTTTACACAAAGAAATCAACACATTAATAACATTTGTGTTAGCTGTGAGTACAATGATGATATGTGTGCATATCATTACAGTACTGTCTAATATTTTACTTACTAGAATAAAACCTTATTTACGAGAAATTATTGGAGATTACAAGGGAAGTCAACCCAGGATCAGATACATGTCATTAAGCAAATGACCGAAAAAAGCCATGAATTTGAAAAGGATATACACCTCCTTTTTATAGATTTTAATGCCGCGTACGATACGATGAACAGAGAGAAACTATGGAGCGCAATGTGCCAATTGGGTATACCTGAAAAGTTTGTAAGACTAATCCGTGCTTGTGTACAAGGATCAAAGTGTAAAGTGAAGTTTGGAGATATCGTGTCGGAGGACTTTGAAGTGGTGTCAGGGCTTAGGCAAGGTGATGCCTTGTCACCGGCTTTTTTCAATATAGCACTGGAATCAGTCGTAAGAGAAACCCTAGTAACAGCGAGTGAAGTTAAAATTGGAATTGACATCAACTAATACTAGCTGCCTATGCAGATGATTTAGTTATAATAGCAGAAAATGAAGCAAATCAAAGGATACCACACGAAATTTGATGGAAAATGGAAAGAGAATAGAGTTAACAGTAAACGAGGGTAAGACAAAATATATATATATATATATATATATAAATGATTGTAACTAGGAATAACCATAGAATGGGATACTTGGATATTGGGGACTATAAATTCAAAAAAGTAGATAATTTCAAATACCTAGGAGTAGACATCAATAAGGATGCAAATAGCCACGATGAAATAAAACTTAAATTAGCAGCAGCTAACAGTTGTTATTTTGGATTAGTTCCTTTATTTAAATCAAAGATGATATCATGGAAGACAAAAATAACCCTCTACAAAGTGCTAGTGAGACCTGTAGCTTTGTATGCGTGTGGGACATGGGCCACAACAAAATCGGATGAACTTAAATTTGCCACCTTTGAGCGGAAGATATAAGAAGAATCTATGGACCAAAAATTAACAACAAAGGAGAATACGAGATAAGGACAAACCAGGAGATCCAAAATCTTAACGGAGAAGCGAATATAAACGGAATATTAAAAAGTAGTAATCTGAGCTGGGCCGAGCACGTGTGGAGATCAAATGGGCCAATTGGACAGGTTATGAAACGGAAGCCAAACACAAAAAGGCCTAGAGGACGTCCTAGATAAAGATGGAAGGATAGAGTAGCCAAGGACTTGAGGGAAGTTGGAATAGAGATTGGGGAAGAACTGGCAAGGGACAGAGACAGATGGAGGCTAGTGAATGTTGCGGCAATAGGCCTACATGACCTGTAAATGTCTATAAAGAAGAAAAAGAAGAAGAAGAAGAAGATATATTATATCGTATAATTAAGAAAACACAACTTTGCGTTTAAGAAACATTATGTGTTTACGTGTGTTTTTATTGTTTGTATTAAACAGGTGTTATTAAAGTAGCGTTTGAACGTAAATTAAATAGCATTATAGTTTTTGATTTGTTATTCATAATTCAAATATAAGCATTTTTTTGAACAATATTAAACCCATCGATAAAGAACATTAGTTATTCGTTCTACAGTCATTTTACATTGGATGTAAAGTAATATTTTACTAACAAATAAAATATGTTTACCGTTTCTGTCAAAAATGTTTTTGTTCTTGTAACTTATTTTTCATGTGCTTATTCTGGTCAGTGAACATTTATTATCTATCCAACATAATACTTAATTTGATTAATTACTATAAGTGTACAATGTTTTAATATCATAAATTATATTATATATAGTAATAATAGTAATAATTATACTCGTAATACAATATTTTTGTATTTTTTGTACAGTATATGATGGTGGTAAGTAATGTAAAATATTTATTGAAACCGTGATAAACATAGTGCTACGTGTGTCACGGTAGTTTTTTTTTTGCTGTATTTCTTTGACACAAACTGCAATGATGTGTGTTTTTCTTTTTTGAAATCACTGACATGATGATGATTTGTGGTGTTTTTAAACAATAATAACGATTTATCAAAATTAAAATAAACCACACACAATGAAATATACAATTAAATAAAAGAAAATATAATGGAAATAAAAATGTGAACGCATGGTACAACGTCTACCAACTGACTTACAAAATACAAAGACGTATGTTGATGGTGCGAATCATCCGCCGCTTTACAACACAAGCCCTCGTTGATAATTATACATCGGGTAACCCGATGTTAATTAGATGGGTTTGATGTAGGGTCTTGGTAGATGTGGACCGATGAGATACGTATGGTGTAAAATGCAACTGTGTTAACTCTCCCCCCCTTTCCTAAGTTGTATACACTCAGGAACCTGTGTTTCGGTATACCACTCGGGTGTCCCGATCATGGTTCCCCTTTCTTGGTGAACTCCATATTGACCGCGAGAGTTTTCAGGTTTGAGACGCGATTACCGCTTGACTCCCACCTCTACCGAGTTTATCCTCGGTAGAGTTAATTGAGGTCCACCAGGGGATCCCCATCTACGAGAACTTGTTCCATTGGTTCCCCAAATCCGGCAGAGGTAATGTGAACACATCTCGGAATGGTTCCGTGGCCAGCAGTTTCCTCGCTTTTTCTTTTGATCCCCCATTATTCAGCAGTATCCTCGACTGCGCCCCTGCTGTGGTTCCCGTTTTCGCCACCGCAGTCAGAATGTGTTACCTATAACCTAGTTTTCGACTCATCTTGATCCCTAGATATCTAATTTTTTACTTAAGTTTCATCGCATCACCGATTAGCTTGAACGTAAGTGTTTCGTATCCCCTTTTTGTGGTCAGGACAACTGCCTCTGTCTTGTGACACTCCGTCCGGTCTGGGGGCTTTCCTGTTGGTTTGATCAACGATTTCTGCATACGTTATCTCTGGGAATGCTACATTTAGTCTCGCTGCTAGCCATTCTACCACCCCCTGTCGGGGAAACAGCTCATCTACTGTTATCCAACCGACCGGGTAGTGCTAGGCTCGGGACAGGCCTACTTCCGACCAATTTTTTCGTCAATATTTTATAGGGGAGACCTCAAAGGTCTATATCTACCTAATTGAATAATTTGTCCCAGACTCCTTTCATACACTTTTTCATTTCATGTTTCGAAATTCTCCGCGCCACCTTATATTCCTCGTATTCATACTCGCTTTGGTCAACTCTGTCTTTCCGCCCGTTTCTTTTCATTGATTTGCGAGCGGAGTTACACTTTTTTCTACCAAGACGTAGAATTCATTTCCCCTCTGTACGATTTCTTGTGTATACTTTAGGTGGACATCTCCTCCACTATGTTTATCAACTTATTGGCTTCTATTTCCGCTTAGTTCATCTTTCCAATCTCGTCTGTTGCTATGTGTTTGTTTGTCTTTCTTTTAGAATAAATAAATAAATATTGTTAAATCTAATTGGTTTTTTTTTAGTACAATACAACAACTGGATCTGACTCATTTATACATAGTTAATAACCTTCCTTGTTAGAAACTACTTTTTCTTATCACATAGAAGTATTATCATCTTATCACACACTATGGACGTCTGAAGCTTCATCGGTTTGTATCTCTTTTAGCCGTATCTATTCTTTGGATGTTGATGTGTTTATCTGTCGTCACTTCAATATTATAAACGATGTATCTATGTAAGCTTAACGATTCCTCTTTAAGGATTCTCCAATTATGAAGCTTGCTCACTATTTGCGATTTTGCAAACATGATGTCGATAAATGTTTCGGAACTTCCTCGGACAAATGTAGGCGAATTTCTTTTATTACATGCCGCCAAGTCTTTTGACGCCATCAAGTTCACTTGAATAATGCCTTTAGCATCTTCTATTTGACTGCCTCAGCAGCCAAACTTGAAGTTGAAATCACCACCCGCCATAATTGGTAGTTAGGAACTTATGATGCTTGTTTCGAAGCTCGTCAAGAAATCATTGAATTCTTCCATACTTGAACTGAAACTAAGAGACCAATAACAGCTGTATATATGGTTCCCAAAACCTTGATCCATCTGACGTTTTTTTCTGTTGGGCCGAATCATTGTATTCAGGCATTTTTCATCTTAAATATTACCGTCTTACCCGATAAATCAGAGTACCATCTATTATTATTTTCATCGCTGTGGTTCTGTTCACTTATTATGATATTAAATCTCCACCCGATTCCTCCGCTCCGCAGCAAGCGAGTGGGTGAGACGCGTCGTCATCCTCCTCGTTGTAATAGTTGGGTGATCCTTAATGGGAACAACCGCTTTCCATGGCATAATCGGTACGGTGTAAAAACCGGTTAAAAAAGTCGTGTCTAGTTAGAAACTGGGAGAGATGTATACGTCTTCCCACCATATGACCTCCTCACTCACGGGTTGAGAAGCAAGGGGTATCAATGCCCGGGTCCACTTTCGGGAGAAGCGTCGACCAGACGCCCGGTCACCACACGCAAAGCGTCGTTAATAGACTACCCTATCCGGAAACCGTACTGCCTTTCGGACAATCCGATCTCCATCCAGCCCACCAGAAGAGATTCAAGGATTTTTCCGACGTCGTCGAGGAGACTCAACGGTCGGTAGGATGACGAAACCCCCTCAGTCTTTCCCGGCTTGCTGAGATTCATTAGCCGAGCTCGCTTCTAGCGTCTGGGGAAGGTTCCGCTCCTCAGACACACGTTAAACGTGTATAGCAGCATCGTTGGTTTAGTCGTGTGCACAACGCTTCAGACCCGGCTACGTATACCGTCCGAGCTGGGAGACTTATTATACAATTTTAAACAGCCTACTACTGCCGAGACCTCAGCTAAGGTGAACTTCTCCACTTCCACAGTCTGCATGGCGTCACCAAAAGACGCCTCACCGTCACCGACCTCTGGGGGAAGCAGGTTCGGGAACAAGGCGGCGGCGATGTCACGCACAGCTTCGGGATCCATTGCCACCGTCGCGGTTGGCATGTGGAGTTTCTTCAGGACGACTTTGTAGGGTTTCCCCCACGTATTGGCATCCACACTGCAAATTAACTCTGTACAGTACTTCGCTTTTGCCAGGCGAATCAAGTGCTTCAACTCTTTTCAGGTTAACCAGGATTTCCCCTCGGTCACTACCATTGCGACGTCATTGTCGTCCTTGACGCGTAGTTAGGTGAAAAGCCCTCTTCCGGCTCACGCACTCAACCCGCGTTGCAACTATTTCCCCGTTCCACTAGTAAACCGGGGGTCACCCACCGTGACGGGGATGTCTCAGCGGAAGGCCACATTGCAGGTCTCCATTACTTGATGAATGAGTCGCTTAGCCTCGGACTCAACGTACGCGGCCGGGAAAATCGTTTCTGGAGACAGAGCCGTACCCGTTCACTCGGCCACCACCAGGGCGAACGCCAGGCGGTCGACGTCAATCTGGGCCGTGGTTCAGTCCTTTGTCCACTAACCCCAACCCGCGTCTAATGAACGAGGGCTCCCTTCTCGGTTGACCGCAATGAGGCCCAAAGAGTCCACCAACGCGCTGCGGTCATGACCCCTTCGGTCCGTGAGGCAGTCGCCCTAGACTGCGGATCGGGTGTTGAACCTGGGTTCTTACAAAAAAAGACGGCTGGACTGCCGTCCTTTGCGTAGTCTTCTCTGACAATGCCGGTGTGTGCCAGGCCGCTCTTCGCGTTGGCTTCCATGCAACAGTCCTGCACGTCCATAAGCAAAACCCAAGTATTGGATCGGTTAATTCATACTTCACTTTCCACGACGGCCTTGACGTGAGCTTTATCTGCTCCCTTCGCGTCCTCAAATTCAAGGAGGACTTTGACGGTTTTATTTGGTCTTTTCGTCCTGACATGAACGCCGATAGCTTGAAAGTCAACTCTACAGGTGACCCACTTTATAATGGAGATGAGAATAACCTCTTCTGTCAGCTTGGTTAAGCTAAGTTTCGGGGAACCCGCTTCCATATTAGAGCTGTTTTGGATACCAGCAGTGAAGGCTTTTCCTTCTGGTCGGGGATAGGGAAGAATACAGGCGCAGTTTGGAATGCGGCCTCTTCCTTCTTATTTTTGTTGCCTAACGGAAGCTACTGTTCCATCTGCTTCGGCGTATTTTGCAGTGGCTGCGGCTTCCATTGCAGCTACTTTTTAAAATTATTATATTTTTATACAATTATGAAAAATAAGTTTAATAAAACTATTATTTAAAAAATATTTAGAATGCTTAAGTAAGTAATAGATCTCGTATTTTATTAGAATAATAATCAGTGATATTTTTTAATTAGTAATATTTACTTTTCTTATTTATTAAATTGATTTAAATATTTGATATGAACACAAAGTCTAATAAAATAATATCTATTCTAAATATAATTTTATTACTATTATTATAATTATTATTATAGTTGTTGTTATTAGTTTTATTATTCACAATTAATATCATATACACAGTAAACCAAAATTCATTTTGATCTTGATATATAATTTTTCACACTAATTTATTTATTTTTCATAAAAAAATCTAGAAAAATTTTATGAGGGAATAGGACTATACGGTAATTATTAACCAGTTACACTAAATTTACAACGAATTTCCTTTACAACAAACATCTGCAATACATATTTAAATAAGATTTTTTAACATAGCATTACGATAAGAATTAGAAACAAGTATTTAACTGTATAATCGGCCGGTAAATCACTGTCCAGTGTCCCCTTGGTCAGTGGGTACAGAGTAGGCCGATAGTGAAAACGGCCGAAACATTACAAATGACGACCATGACAGGACCACTCTCTCATAAAAAGTAAAGAAAGAACTCGATGGCGTGGGATACTTAGATTTAATTATTACAAAAAAAAAAAACCCTATTTATATATGATACTATATGCTATTACACAAGTAATATCCACTTTATTTTTTTTATTATTTAATTTTTGTCTCCCCCCCCCCCCCCCTATGGACAATATTTGTTAATCCATTCTAGATAAATGGTGTGTGGTACAGTACTCGGCAGATTGAGTGACAGCAACGGGGATACCGGCTCTATGTGACGTCTCTTCGTTCTTGGTCTTCAGGTAATTTGTCCTCTTAGGAGTATGTACCACTGACCGACCTTCCAAATACTGACACATTTTTTTTTCTTTTTCTCTGTTCCTCCCTCTTTTTATTTCTTTTTAGATACATTTTTTTTCTTATTTTCTGGCGTTATTTACTAATTTGTTTCGGTCTGGAATATGGATTCCACTGGGTCCCACCTAAGGTCATTGTTTTTATATATATTTCTATTAAAATATTCCTTATTGTTAATCTTATCATATTGTTGTTACCCTAGTAGTTCTAAATTCTTTTTCTAGATTTTAGGTTTGTTTATATTTCCACTGTTGCACACCATTAATATTTTCCATTCTGTTTTTTTTTTACTTTATAACCCCAGAGAAGTCCCATTTAAATACATATATCTAATTATTTTTCTGTTCTGTCATACTCACTGGTGCTGCATGAAAAGTGCCGGGAAAAGACAAACTAAATTTCCTGATAGATACAATCCCATTGTTCCTCACCCCCTCCTTCCATATTACCCAATTTTGATTTGTCCCTTAATATGTCCGATAACGAAGGTTCCACCGTTCACCCTGTCACCCCTCCCAATGAAGATTCTCAACCTGACCTCCGTTCTTTGTTGATTGATTTTCATGCTGATTCTAAAAAACAATTTGAGGAATCTCAAAAACTATGTCAAACTTCTTTCCTTGATCTCAAAAAAGAAATTATTCAAGTTAATTCTCACTTACTATCTATTGTTGAAAGTGCTAAGGCTAAATGTAGAGCCTATACAGAGAAACAAGTGTCAGAAGTTAGGTCAGAATTCAAATCCGACTTTGCTAGTCTCTCTGATTGCATGTGCCTATTTAAAGGCCAATTCGCCCGGTTAGCAACTCTGAAAATCTCTGTTCAAAAACTTCAAACAGCCCCCTCAACACTTTTTTTCTATTCCTCCTGTCATCACTCAGTCTCTTCTCGATAATAATAGCCCTAAGAAAACAAAGTTCTCATTCAGTCCTCAATTGTCTTCATCCTACTTTCATCACTCAAAACAAACCAGTCTCCACTAATTTCCACCTATCCCTTTCTGAAAATCATATCCCCTCTCTCTCAAATCAAAACAACACAATTTAAATTGCCTCATATTTTAAACCAGTCTAAGGTTAACGACCGTCAGTTCTCTTTTTTTAACAACAATTCAATTCTCTCTCAAGAAAAATATTCAGATTTCATTCTAGGATTTAATGGACACCTCATGCCTATACACCCTGAAGCTCTTCTTGTTGAAATTAATGATTATTTTCAATTTGAAGACATCCCTGACTTTCTTAAGATTAATATGGTCCATAGACGGATGATTGGTGATGCCAAGCAATAGTTCAATGCCCTTACTCTTCCTCCTAATAATTTCCTCGAATTTTTTGAACCCTTCCGACAACACTTCTGGTCATATAGCAAACAAATCATGGCCCGTAATGAACTTTCTCGTTCTTATTCCCATCGCGATACCTCCACTCTTCAAAAATATGCCATTGAATGGATCAATAAAGCCAAATATCTCAAACCCCCTATCACAAATGAAACTCTTATTTTTCAAATTTTCTTGTATTTTCCTGTAACTGTGGCCAGTCCTTTAAGAATTCCCCGTATTAAAACCCTTAATGAACTAATTGATCATTTATCCTGTGCTGAACATTCCTCCCGTCCTCCTAATAATAATTTCTCAAACAATTTTCCCAATCCTTATGACAACTTACAAATCAATCGATCTAATAATAATATGCCTCCTAACTGTAACAATTATCAAAATAGATTCCAAGGTCGAGCTTCTTATAATAATGACCGACGCCAGAACCCCCCCCCCCCCATAATCCTACACCTAATCATCCCAATGTTCCAATTTACAAAATTGTACAATGTATTATGTATTATATTATGTTTAAAATGACCCTTCCAAATATGATATCCCCCACCTTTCCCCTTACTGGGACATTCTTAAAAACAACCATCGCCAATAAATCTGTCCGAATTAATTCTCAAATCTATGTCAATTTCAATATTAATCAATTCAGAACCCATGTTATTTTCTTAATCATTCCTCATTTATCTATTTCTCTTATACTAGGTATAGACTGGCTTCTTGAAAATAACATATCCCTTAATTATAAAAACCGAGAAATCATACTACCTTCTCCAAATGCTCCTATTCCCTTTAAGATTATCTCCCTAAATCACACTAATTATTTAATAAATACCCCGAGACAAGTTGAAGTTGGAAACAACTGTCAAGATTTTTTATCAGATGGACAATCTGGAACTTCATCTCATTTCCCTTTCACAAAAAATTTCGCTCTTAATGATATACCTCTCAATAAACAACAACAACATTCCATAGACTCGTTAATTAATAAGTATGCTCTTATTTTTCAGAACCGTCCTGGCTTACCTAATTCTTTTTCTTATAAATTTAATGTTTGTGAACACAAATCCTACAAAATATAACCGTACCCTGTTCCGTTCTCTCGACGCTATGTTGTTCAACAGGATATTGATAAGATGTTCAATTGGGGGGTTATCGAACGGTCAGATGCACCTTATAACAATCCTTTTGTTACCCTTGTAAAATCTGATGATTCTATCCGACTTTGCTTAGATGCTCGGAGACTTAATAATATTATCCTTCCTACCCGTGACAGTTCTCCTACTATGGATGAAATTTTAGCTAAATTTAATAATAGAAGTATTTTTTCTTCTCTCGATTTCACTTCAGAATATTGGCAAATTCCCCTTGACCCCTCTGTGCGTCAGTACTCCAATTTTCTGTACGATGGTAGATCTTATCAATTTTGTGTTGTATCTTTTGGTCTCAACATTTCAAATGCTGCTTTTGGTAAAGGTTTGAAAGCTACCTTAAATAATTCAACTGCCCCGTGTCCGTTCCCTAATGATATCCACACCTATGTTGACGACATCCTTGTTTCTTCCCGATCTTTTTAAAATAATTTAATAAGCCTTAAATGGATCTTTCAAAAAATATTCCTATCCGGTCTCACTCTCAAATTTAAAAAATGTTATTTCTTGAAATCTCAAATTAAATTTCTTGGTCATTTTGTTTCTGCTAGTGGTACTATAATGGACCCTGAGAAAATAAATGCCCTTAAGAATTTCCCCTGAACCCCATAATAGAAAAGATCTTCAATACTTCTCTGGTTTCTATAACTTTTATAGAAAGTTCTCTCAAAATCATTCTCAACTTTTAAATCTCCTCTCTCATCTCCTTCAGAAAAATATTCCTTGGTTCTTTAAAGATAAAGAAAAAATTTCTTTTAATAAAATTAAAAATGTTTTTTGGAATCAAGTTGCTCTGACATACCCTAATTTTAACCGTCCCTTTTGTATCCAAACCGATGCCTCACTGATAGGTTTAGGTGCGGAACATTTTCAATTAGGTGATGACCAACAACGTCACACCATTGCTTTTGCTAGCCAGTCTCTATGTGGTTCTGAACAAAATTACTCTGTAACTGAACTTGAATTCTTAGCTATTCTGTTTGCCTGCCAAAAGTTCAAAGTGTATATTTTTAGGTATCCAATTTATTTGTATACTGACCATAAAGCGCTCACTTTCTTATTTTCTTGTAAATTAAAAAATGTCCGTCTTACCCGGTAAACTCTTGTTTTACAAGAGTTTGACCTTAACATATGTTATTGCCCTGGAAAAGAAAACCCTCTTGATACTCTCTCTCGTCACCCTTTAGGTCGAGATAAACAAATTTCCTTAGATCTTCCCACCATAATGCACTTCAATGTTCAAGACCTCGTCCCTGCTGACCCTTTAAGACCTCCTGAAAACCTTTTTAGGCTTAGCATTCCTCCAACTTTTCTTCCAAGAATTTAATCTATTTTTAAATATATGATTAATGAAGAGGCTTTAGATCCCCACATTTGTAAAATTGTAACTCTACTATCTTATAAAAAATATTTTTAATCTTAGCATACTTTTTATTAAGTCCACAACAATATTTTATTTATTCCTAAGTCAAAATTTCTCAATACCTGGTCTTTATTTCTTTTTAAACATTTAATTAATGAAGTAGTCATTGCTTTCCATGATTACTACGGTCATGCAGGTCTCATAAAAACTATCCATTCCCTAAAACAAATCTGTTATTTTCTTTCCTTTCATAAAACAATCTGCTCTCTTGTATAATCTTATGATATTTGTCAAAAATGTAAAGCCAGAACTTCCCTAATTGCTGGCCCGATGCAACATGTAATCTCTCAAAAACCTTTAGATAAATTATTAATTGATTTTTATGGGCCTCTGCCTTTAGGTATTTATAGTTTTCAGAATATTTTTGTTGTGTTAGATAATTTTTCCCGTTTTGTAAAACTTTTTCCTCTTCGTAGAGCCACAGCTAAAGCATACAACTACAAATTAACCCAATATTATTTTCCCCAATATGGTTATCCTCAAAATTTGGTTTCCGACCACGGTAGGCAATTTATCAGTAAACACTGGCAACAAACTTTAAAAAAGTATAGCATTTAAGTAGAGTATACTAGTGTCTACAATCCCCAAACAAATCCTGCTGATCGTGTCATGCGTGAACTTGAACGCCATAATACCTGGCCTCAATATGTTTCCTACATTGAATGAGTACTGAACAATGTTTGACATGAGTCTTCCCTTCATTCCCCTTCAGAACTTTTTTTTAATAATGTTACTCCTAGTCTTGTTTCTCAACACATTGACTTCCTCATAATGACGCTCCTGATCAATACTATAAAAATTTAATTCTAGTTCATGAAGTTTATGATGATATTATTATCTCATTATAATAACTCACTAAAGCTTAACCCTGTAAAATTCAACATGATAAAAAACTAACTCCTCATCCTTTTAAAATTAATGACCTTGTTCTTGTCCGTATCCATAAGTTAAGTAATGCTATTGACAAAAAGTTTTCCTTTTGTATGAAGGCCCTTACATAGTTTGTAAAGATCCCCATGATGATATCCCTAAAGGAGCATATAATGTAATTAATCTGAAAAAGGACAAGAGCTCTACTTTCTAAATTCTTTAGAAATTTACTGTTTTGTCGAGTTAGATTAACTACACTTCTCATGAAATATTTTTAATTCTTCTAAATCATTCCTTCTGCTCTTCATTCTTTTTTCAATACTTTTTTTAGGATGAACTGCATGATTAAAGTTGATTTAATCACATCTTATTTTAATTAAAGTTATTTTGTATCTTAATCGTTATACACTGTCCTCAATATGATTATCCTAAATTTTTCTCTTACCTAATTTTGTCTAACCCTTCTGTAGCAAATTTCTTCACTATTCCTTTAAAATAGATTACACTAATTTTGATTTAGTCTAATCTAATTGGGGGGGAGGGGTTCTGTAACGTTCCGAAATTTGGACGGTCGGTCGGACTATTAATAGAACGAGTGATATTGTCTATGGGCCTGTTGCTATCACCCGGCCTGTACGGGTCAACCGATTAAACACCGTTTAAATTTCCCACTAATGTAAATATATATATATATATATTAGGGTGACAATAAAAAAAAAATGATTTCTGAATGTCCCACCCACTTAAATTATTCATTTAACTTATAAGAAGGTTCACAAAAAACTTTAAAGAAAAATTGTCATTTTTATTGGTTGCACAACATATTTGAAAATTAGATACGTTTTACATAGTTCATTAATAAAAAAAAGTCATAGGTTATCTATTATATTACGAAATTTCAAACATCTATAGTTGATTTTTTTGGATTTGGATACTTCTGTCGGTGTTGTTCAACTACTTGCTAAAGATACTGTTTTTGTTCTTCCTGGTTGGTAAGTATTCCATTGAATGTTTGAATCAACGAAATTCCACGTTCCGCTGTATTATTTATTACTTTTAGTTTTTGAACTCTTGTACGACCGTCAATGAAATGTCTGTTATTTTCCCAAGCACTTGGATGCAGATTTAAAAAATCTTGAGATATATCTAAGGCTGTAAATTATTTTAGGGTATTTTTAGAAACAAAGTCGCACAATTGCACTGTTTGAATTGCAATCATCTCAACTGTAACACGCCGTATAGGAAATTCGGCTCATTTTTTCACCAATGATTTTACCATATTAAATTTAATTTCGGAAGATACTCTAGTGTCAAAAAAAGCTAATCCAATAAGTGTCTCACTTAAGTACCATAAATGTTTTGAGAAGCTTTTAGTGGCGGCATCAGCTATAACTTTACTTGATATTTTGTATCTATCGAGTTCCTTCAAGAGATTTAAATCGTTGTATGGAGCTAATTCTCCAGAAGAAGAAGTATACCAATACTTAATATAAACTTCTAATACAAAAACGTTAAAGACTCGAAGTGCAGATAGTTCTCGAGCAGTTAATTTGAACTGTGATCGAAATAAATAAATTTTCATACTATAAATTAACTTAGCCATCCACCTAGCTCGGTGCAAAGCTCCAGGTGTATGAATGTTATAATCTTTAGCAGTTTTATCTCCTAAAAATAGAAGACAAAGTTGTAACAATTCCTTGTAGTCGTCTCTATGCTGAAATTTCACCAACTGGTCATTAATGTACTGGACAAGGATATTTTTTTGTGGTTCTAATTTCTTGGCAACCATATCTTCTATCATTCCATTTTCGTATTATTTTTCGTCAATTTTGTCCCAGTTATCTGAAAATCTTTGAACAACTTGAATATTGGAACCATTTGAAGCTCCCATTAATGCATTAAATACTCGCTCAATAATAAGTTCCAATATATGGTGTCGACATGCTAAACTGAGAAGGCTTCTTTTAATTTTTTTTTCAAGAAGTACACATGCACCACTGTTTACTCCACTGTTACTGGATGTTGTATCAAAGGACATAAAATGAATGCGTTCAGTCAAATTCCATTCTTCTAGTAACTCAAACACTGCATTTGCTTGTGCTTCTCCAGTTCCATTGGGAATTTTTGGCACACCAAGTAACTTCATAATACCATCTCCTGATACTATAACTGCAAGGCGATCAATTTTATGTAAAGCTGGAAGCAATTTTCCGTCTCAATGGGCTGTCAATGGGATAGTCGGAACAAATGACGATTTTATTTCGTCTGCGATTTTCTCTCGATATTCTCGACGAACTTGTCTAATTGACTCTTTATTAAGTGTGAAATCCTGTATGTTATGTCTTAACGATTGTACTGTAGCTGATAAAATATACATAGCGTTTCGGTCACTTACTTTCGTTATATTCAAAGCACATACGTTTTTAGAAGTTACAATATTAATTGTTTTTAAAGTATTGACCATCTCAGGGATATTATTTTGTTTTAACATTTTGTTGGTAGGCATATATGACACATCATCATTATCACTACTGCTGCAGTGAGAATTAGAACAATCAATATTTTGTTTATAAACTTTTGACATTTTTGTTTCTTCTTTTAACCGTTCAGTCTCTTTTTTTTCCTTCAATTCATTTTGAAACTGTTGTTGTTTACGTCGCTCTTCTTTTTTAAAAAATGTAGTGTCAATTGGGCCCATATTTCCGCGTCTTCCTTTCTCTCGCTGAGCATGTAGAAACTCTTTATCTTCTTTTATATTTATAAGAGTTAAAGCATCCTTATGAGCAATATCGAATAAATTGTCAAAATCATTGATGAATATAGATTCTATCTCTAATTGATGTGGTGTTTATCTAGAAGCACTTTTTTTAATATTCTGCCACCTACAATGAAGTTTTTTAATTTTTTCGATAACGTGACATTCTTTTTGTGTGGGAATTTTGGCTTTCTCCCAAAAAGCAAAAACTTCCCTAGCTGTAATTGTAGCACTAGACTGAATAATTTTTTTTCGTGCAAGTGTGAATGAAAAAACCTGCGAAGTACTTGTTGATTAGATGGAAGTTTACATTCAGAGATGGATTCAAGTGTACCTCCAACCAACCAAACTCCACGATTTTTATTATAACATTTAGCTGCAGTACTAGTGCTAGCCATATTATTTTTGTATTTAAAATATATGTATGAATTAATAAACTTCACAAAAAGACTAGCATAAAAACGTATGAATTGGCGTAAAAACAGTACAACTTACCTTAAAATACAAGTATAAATTAAAATACAAAATTACAAAATAATAATAGGTAACAATGTAAACGTTTTACTGTTCCTAACACACAATGTATACTGACAAACGAATAAAGTGTAGTCACTAGTCAGCATGTTATCGTCGATAATATGAACGTTAAACACAAGTGCGATAAAAGTGCTATTAATAACCTCAGTAAAAGAAAGATATTGCGCGACCTTTAAATATTAATTGATTGAGATAAATATTTCAGAAAATATATTTTATACCAAAAAGAACATTTTAAAAGCGTGGGACAAAAGAAATATTTAGCTTTAATTTTTTCCTTACCTTATCGTCGATCGCATGGCCAAAAAATTGTCACGCGTGTTTTTATTCGTCTGTCGTGTGAGGAACGTCGTACGAAAAACTTCGTAAGTTAAAACATTTTTATTTGTCACAATAAAGCGAGTGTTCGGAACACAGAAACATTTGGAGATTTGTTTTATTATCTTTGTCTCACACATCCAACACCGAGCGTGGACGCACACAGTCGGTCGTTTTCTTTTTGTTCCCGTCGTTTTATTTCCGTGCATGAAGTCATTTTTCTCGGTCACGCCACGTCGTCGTCACTACCAGCCGTCGCCGTTCAAGCTCAGCCAGCCCGTGTGGACGACGTAATACCGGGACCGCCGCCGTCACGATCTGCGCCGCCCTGGACATTACAACCGTAACGATCGTACGACGACTACCAGATACCACCGGGAGTTCTATCATTTACAAACTTGGTCGATTTAAATAAAAACAAAATCTTACCGGCTCGTTAGAATAGGCCACTTACGTCTAATCGGTCGGTAGGTCACTGTCCCTTGGTCAGTGGGTACAAAGTAGGCCGATAGTGAAAACGGCCGAAACGTTACAAACACAACAAAAAAACTTCATTTAATTTCATGTAAAAATGGCTAAGTAAAATATACTTTAATATTTGTCAGGTCTTTAAGCGCAATAGAGTTGTGGTATCGTGAATAAATGTTATTGAAGTTAAGTTGAAAGTACACTTCTCTTCTTTGGTGAATTTATTTATTTGTCGAAGATTATGTTGTACACTATAATGGCCATTCATACAATAAACACAGAATATGTATAAAATAATTAACGAATAATTATACTACATGAGAAAAATTAAGAATTTATTATAAATCAAAATTATTAATACGGATATTGAAATTTATATTAGACAAAATAAATCCTCGTAAGTAAATAAATTAGTAAAAGAAAAGAAGTGTATTTTAAATTTAATTTGCTTTGCATTTATTCATAATATCACAATTTTATAGTGTTTAAGGAACTAATAAATAATTGCGTATTTTTTTTTTCACTTAGTTTTTTATGCAGAGTTAAACGAATTATTTTTGTTGTGATATTCAGTATACTAAATAAAACTAATGTATATTATTTATGTCCTAGATTTGAAAATTCTGTTAGATTCTAACATGATTTAATAACATAATAACAATATTAATAGATATAATCATATTTCTATAAATATTTGTGTTTCAAATAAGGAGAATATGTAATTAATTATAATTATTACATATGAAAATATTTGTACGATTATTCATTTTAGATGACCCTGGTTTTTACGTCATTAAAGTATTATTTAATGAAAAGAGTGAGTTACATTAACGTTCAATCAAGTTTGTATAACAAAAATGTATAAATACTAATATTTTAATATACTTAAACATACTTGTATATTCGTCACTTTAATAAAATAGAGGAAATCATTTTAAATACTGTTTTGATACTGTAATGTATATGATATTTTGTTCCTTTTCTATATGTAGGGCAGTAATCAATATCATATTTCTTTACATTGTTCAGATATTTTAACTTCTAGTAAAAAATTATATTTATGCAATTATTGTTTGTGTTTTATTTGATACGTATTTCGATACGCGAAATGTTATAGTTATAAATACAAAATACCTATTTAAGCGTAAATAAAATAAAAATCAAAATTTGTAAAAACAAATGAAATTATTTAACATATTTTGTTTTAGAAATAGATAATTTGTATAATTTTTAATAATTTTTAATTCGCAATAATAATAAAAATTTAAAATCGCAGTCTCAAAATATAATACTTGAGGCGATTTCACTGCAACCGCGTTACATTATTTAAACTTCATTTTTCATATACTTATTAATATAAATACATGTATCCATATTACGTTTCCTAGCACAACATGATGTTGATTTATTTAACTACGGTAATTATTAGTTATGTTTAAATGCAATTCTTCTATGTAAAAAAAATTGATTTTAAAGGGTTTGTTCTATCCTTTAATATCAAAAGTGAATTATCTTAAGATATTTCCAATTAATTGGATTTTATAAATTGTTTAAAATATATTATGAAAATACAAGATAATTGAGTAGCATAGTAGTTAGAAAACAACTTACAATTTTACAAAAAAAACGTTAGATAAAATGAAATAATTTTCAATGTATGAAATCGAAAGTCCGTTATATATTTCCAATGTTATTTATTAATTTCGTATGACTTACAAGTTAAGAGCTATAAAATTGAATTAATCTATAAATATAAAAGTATTGCACTTATAGATTTCATCAACGATTAATAAAATTTAATTTTAGTTAAAAATAACAAAATGAAATAAAATAAACAAATATACTATGATGAATTTTTTTGTTAGGTAAACTGCGTTAAAACATTTTGTTTATATTTCAATGTCTATATTCTTCATCTATTCAATAGCCGAGTTTGTGGCTTTGAGAAAATCATCCATCGCTTCTGAGTATCATCTAGCTGGGCAGTTCTTTATAATGTGATCTATTGATTACACATTCCCAACGTCACAATTTGGGTAGCCCTTTAGTTTTCATTTATTTAGGAGTTGATTGTATCGTCTTTGGCCGGTGTGGATGTGGTTAAGGCGAACCCTTATTTTTTCGTAGGCGTTTTATACCAAACTGTGGCATTGAGCGATAGCCGACTAGTTCCATATTTGAAGGGAGGTTTTTATGTCATTTTTTATGTCGTAGGTTCGGGTTATTGTTGTAATACTTCGTCTGCTTCTCCGTTCTGCAATGAAGAGGTTTATGGGACATAAGGCGAGGTATCGTAATTCTATTCTGATGGATCGGAAGTTTGGGATGTTTATTTATGCGCGCCAAAAGTTTCAGAACATCGTATTTCTTTTGAATATGTGGAGGTTTGATATGCAACAACACTGGTGGCCAAAGAAGTGGGGTTGACATGACACTCCTGTTATTAGGCGCATAGCTTTTCTAAGTTGGGTATCCACCAGCTTACACTGACTTCTGTTTCCATAATATTTTGCAAATGAATAGACCAGAGCCAGTATTGATATGCGTAGCTCCTATATGTTTGCGCCTCATGAAGTGCCCACTAGTTTGGAGATGAGTGATACTCTAGTTTTTAATTTGGCTTGCAGTTTCTGTAAATGAGATTTAAATATAAGTGTATGGTGTAAAGTTTCACCTAGATAAGCGAGGTTTGACTCTTTCTTTATTAGTTGGTCGCAGAAACTCACATTTGACTGCCGATGTACCTCTCTATTATTCAGAATGAACGGTGATATAACTATTTTCAATGGTTTATGTTCCAAACTCCATTTTTATAATTGGCCTCGAGTTACTTTAAGTCTTCTGTTAGAGTTGCTTCAACTATGTCAAGATAATATCATTTTGCAAAGATTCCAAGATTATCAGCATAATCAAACTTTCTTAATTTGAAGTGGGTAGGTCACTTATGTATACGTTAAAAAAAACTGGAGCAAGAACTAAACCTTGTGACTGTCCATTGTTCAATGTTTTAGCTTTAAATTTTTGACTTCCCATTATGACGCCGAATTTTCGCTTACTCAATACATCATCTATGTAGTTTTTAGTCTATTTACAAGGTATAACACAAAACATAATAGGTAGAAACACCGAGGATATTCATTGTGCGCTGACTTTATTTTTTGATTCCTTGAGCTTTGAATTACCTTCTAGGCGCTTTAGAAATGCCCACGACTTTTTGCTGTTATGCTTCTTTTCCAGATTTTCAACTATTTTCATCCATCACTGACGTCTATTATTATCCAATGATTCAAGCAAGACTTTTCCATTATCTTGTGTTGGTGTCTTCTTGTATTGTTCGTACCGTTGTTCATATAGCGCGCTCCAGTCATATTGATAGGATTTCCTATAGCTTCTTGGTATATGCTTCGCTGCAGATTTCTTAATCAAGTTTATAAAACGAAGTAGATGTTCAGCCTTTTGGGGTATGTAGTCTACTATGTGTTCAATGTAGGGTGTGAACTTTTCCTATCTAGCTTTTCTTAATTTCCAGAGTGGAGACGGTCTAGATAGATTAAAGTTCATCTCAAACCCGTTTTTCGTTATTATAATTCTGTGTTGACTATTTGGCAACAGTCTTAGAACTTTCCTGCTTGTGTGTAGAAGAAATTCGTCCGTTTCCATAGTGAGTAGCGTTAGGTCAGGGTTATAGTCACAGTTCCATCTGGCTGACCAGAATGTGTGTGGGCCTTTCAGGTCTTGTAGAATATAGAGTAGCTACTATTCAAGGTTTACTAGCTACCTAGGTAGGTCTTTCCCCGCCTTATCATTATATCCCCAAATAGTACTTTAGCTGTTAAAGTCTCCAGTTACTATGGCGGGACTTTCGATATCTAGCAGATACCCTGGTGTCCAGTTTAATGCTGGTGGGTTGTATACATTATAGATTGAGAAACCGTTTATGCTACCACCAGCTATGGTAGCTTTGTCGCCGTGTGTAGTTGTGGGAAGAGTAATATGCGATTTGATGGTATATTTGATGTAGATAGGTAGTCCATACTTTGCATTTAGGTGCTAGTATACAAGAACAAATTCAGTTATTGAGTATCTTAGGAACCTGTCTGGTGAGATATAGGTTTCTTGGAGAGATAGGACGTTCGCTGCTTCTTCCATCGCAACGCAGACAAGGTAGTCACATTTAGCTTTGGGCAGGCCTTCGACATTATGTTGAAATACTGCGAAAGTAAAAACAGAGATATAATTTAGACCAGAGATCCTCATCTACTTGGCAGTCTTGTAAAAGTCTATTTTCAATGTCAAGTGTTAGTAAAGTAAATATAAAAAAATACTCTCATATTGTGGCTGTGTAATCCAATTAGGACGGCAGTCATAAGTTTTGGATATTAGTCGTCCTGCGTATTTCCGAAAAACAACTACGTACAGGGGTGGTTTCTTGCAAGCTGCCGACATTCACTTAATTTCCATTGTAAAATTGTAATATTAAGGATACAAATTTGCGTACACATTTTCTAACATTATATGATGTACAAATTTTAATAATTATAATTATAATTATAAAATAATATAAGCATTTAACATTAAAGTATCATTAATTTTTTTTTTAATTAGTGTTATTTTAAATAGTGTTAAATATTAAATACGGTTTATAAATAAAATAACATATTTGTTTAGATAAATTAACAAACTACTACAACGATCTCTTTAATATCTATAAAGAATTGGTAATCGAACTCGGTATGTAGACCAACTTTATAAATACTTGAAAGGTAATTAATGTTGTTACATTAAACATTTTAATTATTACACATTGTTAACATAGTCTCTCATAATTTGAGAGACAGTAAGAATAGTTAAGGGAATTTAAAAAAGGAGATGGAAAAGAAAATTAAGACCAAAAAGATTATGGTTAGATGTGATTGAGAAAGATATGAAGAGGTTTGTGTAATTGTTGAGGATGCGGGAGTTCCAGATAAGTGGAATATGACGACTATGGTGGTTGATTCTAAATTTTTTCTACTATCGAAGTCACTCCTAATAAAATATTTATTTTATTTTTGATTTAAAAATTTGTAATAACTTTGGACATTTCCAAAACTTGGTGGAAGATGTGATCATACATGGAGTCAAGTTGTAAAACTGATAAACAATCTCTATGGTATCCTTCTAGATTTAAATCATCCTGATGTCCTCCTAATGCCAAAGAACTAATTGTAAGATAAATTATAATGTCGAATAACCTTCGAAGAACTATTCTTCAAAATAACGCTTTTTTACGAATTTCATTTTCAAGATCCATGCAATGCTCATATTTTTTTGCTACTTTTTGTATACAGCACATGCCTTAATATGGTTCTTTGAAAAACTATGTCCCATGATTCTTTTTGATAAAAGGTTCCAGTCCTGAAGGCCCGTACAACATGTATTTCTTTGTGAAAAAAACAACCAACACGGTTGACAAAATGCTACACCTAGCAGTGTGGAATAACCCAACCAAAAGCGGTGAACTGGTCCATATTTAGTTTAAAAAACACAATAAGATTCTAAGAAATAACTGTTGTTCTGATGAGGGTCTTTTGGTAACGGTTCTGGAGGCTTTAATGGTACCATATTAAAAATTAGACGGTTTACACTACAACATAGCTTTTCGTTTATAAAATTACCCAAGAAATTGGATGTTTAAAAAAAAATCGGGATGTGTAGAGATCGAGGTTTTTTTACCGAGAGTGACATCGATTTTTTATTGGATATCGTAGAAGTAACCAAACTATCATCATATGAGTAACAATTTTCTGTTTCAGTAATTACAGTATTTGTATCACGTTCAACTAAAAATGTATCCATTTTAGGCAATTTTTGTTTCATTTCTTTTTTATGTATTTTGTCGTTTTATCTATGCTTTCTTTATACTGGTTTTCTTTATTTTATTCATAACCTTAACTTTCTATTAAAAACATTACATAATGAAAAATTAAAAAACTATTAAATGATTAAATTCTTCACGTGCGCTATGAACACCGATGCTACTGAAAAGAAAATATATGTGTTCGATAATATTTAACTCGACCATACAATAAGATGAACCTTGGCTTTTCTCAGCCCGAAAGTCGGGTACTGACCGTGCTTCTATTTTTAGCACACTGTGCTACTCAAAGGGCGCGGCAGAAGACGCCCCGGCCAAAAGCAAGTAGCCGGACGAGATGCCAGTCGACATGGTGCCGACCAAAACGGAGCCCTTCAAGAGCTCTTACCGCATTTTCACGTCAATGCATATCCATGGGCACGGTTTGCTCAAGAGCTTAACCACCTTAGCAAAACCCAACTAATACGAATCCAATCACAAGGATCTTCCTGTTTGATTTGATTTCGAGTCAATCGCATCTCCGTCGCTTGTTTTTCGTGGTGGATGGATGTTCCGGAGAAGAATAATAGTCACTCAAATTTTTAGTGTCAATCCCATATATATAATCCCATAATTCTATATGATGAATTGACATGATTTCAGTATTTTTCCCATTCCAGAATTTTTGTTAATATTACATGTTAAAGTTTCTGCATTTTGCATATTCAACGGTAATTTCAACGTTGAATATGTTGTTCGGCAATCATCCAAAAGAGTCGTCGCAATTCCAGAAGATGCAATTTCAAGTGCAATAATACTTTGTGATCGAACAGTTTCTAAAATAATTGAAATGAGTAATGTTTTTCCAGTTCCTTCGGGCGCATCAAGAATATACAATCCAACACTTTGGTCCGTAATTTCATGCTTTATTCTGTCATACGCTATGTGATATCTGAAACTAATTTAGGAAGATTCGTTTGACCAAAGGTAGGCAATTCGTCAACATCAAATTATGATTCTCGTCGTAAATCACGATCAAAAAGATTGCTTTTGGAACAATTTGATGTATTCATTGGTTGTGTCTTTGCGTTGTTAGAGATAGCCAAACAGATGTCTTCAATACACATCAATGCTTTATTATACACGTTTTGTATGAACTGAAGATCTGGATTTCGATTCGTTACACTTAAACAGTGAAGGATGTCTTCACTCATGTAGTCTTTGTTTTTCGTACAGAGATCTTTCGGATTGAATGAGAAACACGTTGTCAATATTATTGCAAATAAAGTAAGTATTTACTGTGGTCGGGCAATGTTTGATGCATCAGCGATTGAGATAGCCCAATGTATATCTTTTCATAAAAACTTTAATTTTTGGCAAGTTTCACGATACGTATCACATATTTCCCGTTAACTGTTATTACTCCTTTGTAAGATGTTGGTCTACATACATTAATTAAAAGTAATTGCAAGTAAAAGCATTCTAAATTGTTTGGTTGAACAGTGAACAGACCGCCTAACGCGTCGGTTGAATATTTATATGGTTGTCCTTCACTTGCTTTACCTTGTTTACTACGTTGACGTTTTTTTGCTGATTTATTCCACGTGAAGTATGTTACCACTTCAGAGAAAAGTAACGTCTTTGTATACATATCATCCATCAACATTGTGAAAAATGCAGTCACCGTTGTTTGTTGTGATGACAATGATCTTACACCTGCATTTTCTGTTGTAAAATAAACGCTCTGTCCATAATTAAGGTGCACGTCCAAATGAAAAACTGTAAGACTTCGTTCATGAATTTAAAATTACAAAAAGTGCTTTACTGCTTCGTACCTACTAATATCGCGTCAACTGAAGATGATGGATATCCACAGTATCGAAAGCAGTCTCCATCTGATGATGGTTTTACTCTTGAAATTGATGGAGTAATAATTGATAATACCAGTATGCAAATGAAAATTGCTTAATTCATGCTTAAAATATAGTTTCCTTGGTATCTTATTTCCATTTCTCTTATATTCTGGTAAAATCTTTCACCGTGCTCCTCGCTGAATTTTCCAAGATTCTCGGGGAAATAGTCTACATGTGAGTATAAAAAGTGAACTTTCACGCTCATATTGCATACTAGTTCTTGAAAGCTCTTCAGCATATTGCTTACCATATTTTTGAAATCAGGATGTTTAAAATTGCCCAAAAAGTTCTTAACGACTGTTTTAAATCCATCCCATGCAAGTTTTTCTTTCATTGACATAGTTTTTGAAAATTCTTCATCCCGGAAGAGTCGATTAATTTAAGGGCCAATGAAAATGCCTGCTTTTATTTTTTTGGTAGTGATTGCAGGAAATTTGGTTGCCAGGTATTTAAAGCACTCATTATTTTGAGGTAAGGCTGTTACAAACTATTTCATCAAACCCAGTTTTATGTGTAATGGACATAGGAGTATTTTTTAAAAGGCCACAAGAAGATTATGTTTGATGTTTTTTGTGCCTGAAAGAAATTTCGATCTTTGAGGCCACGTTTTTGTTTTCCCACAGTATACTGTCCACAAATATAACAAAAGGCATTTGGATTGTTCAAACACTTTCGAGAAGACATTGTAAAAGGTTTCGTGCTTTTAAAATTAAAAAAAATGCAATAAAATACGGATTTCACTTTTAAAAGCAATTTAGTACCACTAATAACCTCAATAAAATATTTAATCTTCAGTTTGCTAGAAAAATGTAAATCGCAGTCATTACAAGTCACGCTTCACAGATGAAATGCAGTGTTACTAACATATCTTCTCTAATTAACGAAATATCCCTCTGTGAAATGGGACACTACCTGTAAACGATCATTGTGGGAGAACTCAGCATGATTTGTGAGAAAATTGTACGTCCTATCAAAAAATTGAGTTCATTTCTGAAATAAGCGTGTAAAATTAATAAGGAAAACACCCCTCTTCCTAGTCATAGAAAATCATGCATACCTGTATAATCAATGGGTAGTGCCACAAAACCAGGTTTTGTCCCGTGCATTTATAGCTCACATTAACGTCGAACTGTGAAACTCTGTGAAGTATATAAATAACATATGCTAATACGTAAATTAAGGTGGTGACCAAGCAGCGTTTGGTCTAGAGAACAAGTAAGAGGAATATGAGAAGAAAGGCACATATTAACAATTTTAAAGCTGCTAGAAGAATCTTTTGCATCTCCATCCATGAGAAATTTTTCTCTGTGATGCATATCGAGAATGGCCAAAGTGTTTACTTTACAACTTATAACGCCTCAGAAAAAGATCAGAACCCATTCAAAACTACACACTTTGGGTTCTTTGAGCTTTGAAATATTGATTTTTTGCGAGAGGGCTTTTGTATAGGGAAGTTCCGGCTTACATAGTTTGGAAAAATAACAAGTTCAGCCGAAGAATGCAAGGAAAAGGTGTCCAAAAATCATTCAGAAGTCAAACAAGATCAAGTACTTAATAGAGTCTATACTGAACACTTTAATAATGCCGAATGCTATTCCATGCGACTCTTACTTTACTAAGTACGGGGATCGACTTGCTTTGATAATTTAAAAAAGACGTCAGGAATGGTTTGTTCAAGTTATCAGTCTGTTTGCTAAGCTTTGGGTAAAAAATACATAAATTATTTGCTGTTTTGTTAGTGTTTTGCCAACTTACTGACCCGTTAAGACTATGCGAAAAACATAAACAAGACATCATAGAAGATGTCATCAAAGTGATACTGCACATATACTTAGAGAGTGCAAGTTGATTGTTTGTGATGACATCATCATGGCTCACAAGAGAGGAATATAAGCATTAGGTGGAACTCTCCAGGTCATCCGGAATAACAAACGCCTAATGGGATGACTGTCTGGAAACTGGCCGAAGACTTCAAACAAGCAATATCTATTGTTCCTCGAGAAACTTGTACTAACGAGAAAAGGGCTTGCCTTAAATCGTCCTACCTATGGTCTAAGATCCAAGTCTAATCCTCACGAGTCAACGAGTAGATCTTAAAGGCAAGATTGGGGCAAAGGATTTTTCCAACCTACTCCTTCAAATAGGAAATGAGAGTATAAATGTAGATGATGGGAAAGTGAACATTAAAACAATCTTTGTGTAGTCGTTAGGGATCTGAAAAGTTTAAGTGAGCAAATTTATCTAAATTTAAATACTTTCCACTTAGAAAACCTTACTTGGATTATTGAAAGAGCTATTTTTACACTAATAAATGACACTTTAGTAAGCATTAACGGTTTATAATTGGATTAACTTCCTATTGAGATAGTTAAATATTGATTTGTAGACTCTACGGCGAAGTTATAAGACGTAGTTCATTATCTTTTAGAACTCCTTTACAATTTAAACCTACCAGATATTCTACCACGTAATCTATGTTTGAAAATTGGAGCTTTAATAATATTTTTACGTAACCTCGTACCTCCAAAACATTGTAACGGCACACAACTTCAGGGTAACGCCTAACATAAATATGTTTTTGAAGCAATTATCTTTACCGGCTGTGGTTCGGGAGAAACAGCTTTTCTAACAAAAATATTATTGATTTCATCTGAATATCACTTTTGATTCAAACGGCTACAGTTTCCCGTCAAGGTCTGTTGTGCTATGATAATTTACATAGCGCAAGCATAGTTTGATAGTGGCAGGAGTGGATTTAAGTAATAACAGTTTTTCCTATGGTCAATTGTGCGTTGCCTGTTCTCGTGTAATTTCTCCTGAGAGTTTGGTAATATTGCAGCCTGCAAGAAAACCCAAAAACATTGTGTACAAGGTGGTATTATAAAAAAAGGATAAAAGACTGACTAGGCATAAAAACTGTTGTGCACATTTTTACTGCCATACATAATTCTAAAAAACTAATATTGTAAATACGAAAAACCAAAAACATTACACACAAGTGAAGCAAGGAATATATCTAGTGAAACATTACCGTTAATAACTATTTAAAAATTATAATATGTATAATATCATAAAGTAGTAACAGTTTTATCGGTCGTCTTTAACCGTGGACCGAGGTGCGATAACGATTACCTTGCACACCATTCATTGCATATTATGTGTATTATTTTTCTATTTTAATACTGATTGTGACCAGGTTTAACACGTATGATTTTGAATATTTACTATTAGATACATTAACATTTTCAATTATTTTATGTAAAAAGTTTCAGAATTATAATTGTCCAAGGTCCCTAGCGCAGTCTGAGCTTTGGGCTTCCAGAGCACTGCCCAGAATACTGCCCTAATTTACCCTAGGGTAGCTACGCAACTGAGTTCAGTGGTTTGGAAATAATATTGAAGAGAAGATATGATTGTGTTTATATTAAATATGAATTCACTGAAATTGAAATAATTCGAGAATCAAGAACTTAGTTTGTGATTCAAATGTGTATTACGAGATATTTAATTATAATCTTACTTATCACTGAAATTATATCAAAACGTTGGGTACCTATATGGAAATGAATAAACACCTTATTGAAAGAAATATTTGATAAATGGTAATAATAACACGAATATAATTTTTTTTTTTTATTGGTTCATTATTTAGAATCTACTGGCACGAAATTGTTTGATTCACCAACAGAATGGTGTAGAAATCATGGATATGGTTAGTTTACGTACAATATATTGGACTTATATAGTATAATTTTAGACTATAACCCAAACTGTGGTGTCACTGTAAACAAAAAAAAAATAAATATTTTTTGTACGCAATAACAAACTATGTTTGATGTGTTATGGTCTACAACTTTTCAACCGATTTAGTTTGCCAGCGGGCTTGTAGTAGTCTAGGTGTTAATTTCATAAGAGCATGGGAATGCCTACAATTTCTACCACTGGTAATAATTGAAATCTCCGGTATTATAAAAATAACAAATACTAAGGGCTTTTTGATGTCTAGATTCCAATGTCCAATAATACTGCTTAATATTTTTCATGTACCCGCAAGGGAGACTTTACGAAGTCTACAGGATTGACGTCCCCGTGGTATCCAAGTTATTTTAGGGTTATCAAATGATAACCCTAACACCTGCCTTTCAGCAAGTTAGCTGCAGGCTAACAACATGCACTGTAGCAAATTCTTGTTCCAGGACTCGAACAAAAATAGTCCTCAGACTAGTTTTGAAAAAAGACTGAAACTAGAAATCAGATTTAACATTTGATACTGGGAATATACGAACATAATACAAACCTAGAACAGTTGTGGAATTAGTAGAAGAAGTTGAGAGACACAAATTGAAATGCGTAGGTTTACGGTTTTAAGGTCTAACCTTAAAAAGATTTCACCTAATAGTTACTAGTATAATAAATGTATATCCGGATCATTAAACGAGTTTTGGATTGGACTTAAAAACGAATACATATTCTTAGTTGAAAAAGCTATTATAACTCTTTTACCGTTTGTAACAACCTATCGTTGTGAGGCTGGTTCTTCCTTTTATGCATATACCAAAAGTAAATAAAGAAATAGATTGGATACCGCTCCGGACCTAAGAATTTAAGTTTTAGATACAAAACACAATTTTAAAACTATTGTAAATCAAACAATGAAACAATTCCATTTTTCTCATTAAAAATATTAATTTGTTATTTTAATAAATACAATTTTGATTGAAAAAAAATTTTTTAACTAATTTTAATAAACATTAATCATTAACAATATCGTTTAACCATTTTTATGAAGTATTGTTTTTTTTTTTTTTTTTAGAAAAATTGGGGTTGAGTGTGAATTAAAGACATTGGGATTCCACGAAACACAAACTATTTCTTAAGGGTGCCATAGTCGTAAAAGTTTGGGAACCGCTGGGTTAAAGAGTTCAAAGATGTAAGCCTGAGGATCTCGGCGTTAACACTGACAGATAACGACCTTCATATAGTGTTAATTAATGTTCATGCATTGACTGAGGATAAAGATGAGGAAAAAAGGAAGATTCTTTTGAGTGACTGGAAGAAATATTTGATATAACGTCAGGAAATATAAAAAATGTATTAGACGATCTAAATGCAAAAATAGGAAAGGAAAGAATATACCGGAAAGTGGCTGGAGTACACAGACTCTACGAACACTTGAACGATAATAGTATAAGATTAGTGAACTTTACATTGAGGAAAGGTTTAGTAATTAAGAGTACAAGGTTTCCATGCAAAGGTATATACAAATATACCTGGGTATTACCTGATGGGAGACACAAGAACTAGATCGATCATGTTCTGGTCAATAACAGGTTTAAAAATGGTATAAATAATGTAAGAACATTACGTGAAGCTGATGCAGACTTGGACCATTGGGATATATTTAATTAAAATGTAAAATTAAAAAATCATTGTAATCATAAATCAACAGTTTTAGATAGATATAATATTGAAAAGCTAGAAGACGAGAATAAACATAAAAATTATGTCAGAAAAATTAACGAAAATCTTAAAGAGCAGCACATAATAAATACAAACGATGTAAATAAAGCGTGGAATCAAATTAGAGACACGAAACGTCAAGCTGTGAAAACGATAATTGGAATAAAGAAACACAGAAAAAAAATATTGGTTTAACAAAATATGTAGAGATGCACTATGGAGAAGAAATGTGGCTTGGGAAGAATGGCTTAAAGATACTAACAATGAAGTAAATGTTAGAGAATTTAGTAGAAGGAGAAAAGAAGCTCATAATATAATAAGATGTGAAAAAAGAAAATACGTCCTTAATACAATAAATGATGTAGAGCAAAATTTTAAGTTAAATAGAACCCGAGAAATGTATAAAAGAGTAAATAGCTTAAAAGGAGATTTTAAAAAGAAAAAACGGTTTCTTAAGGAGATGGATGGAAAGTTAATAACCTCAGAGAAGGAATTAGCTGAAAGATGGAGAAATTATTTTGATAAAGTGCTAAACTGTTAGGAGTCAATCGAGAAATTCGCCTTTAATACAGAGGACAAAAATACGCAAGAATCCAAGAATCCAAACCCAACATTGGAAGAAATAAGAGAACACGTTCAGCGACAAAAAAAAAGAAACAAAAAAAGCAAAAAAAAAGTGGGAACCACAAATTCCCAGGTGTTGATTGTGTGCAAGCAGAGCTCTTAAAAAAGGGAGGGGAAGAGGCTATACAGTAGATTTGGCAAGTGGTTAGCAGAATATGGACAACAGAGAAACTTCCAGATGATTAGAAAACGGCGGTTGTATGCCCTATATATAAGAAAAGTGATAAGCAAGATTGCAATAACTACCGTGGAATATCATTGTTAAATGTAGCGTACAAAGTATTTTCAAACTGTGTCTTAGATCGAATAAAAGAAAAGGCAGATCAAATATTAGGAGATTACCAAGGAGGTTTTAGAGTTGGTAGATTTACGACCAACCAGATGTTCATAGTTAGACAACTGTTTCAAAAATCATGAGAATTTGACAAAGAAGTACATACACTCTTTGTGGATATTAAGAAAGCATACGATAGTGATCATAGGGAGATCCTACTGAATATTATGAAGGAATTTCATTTTCTTCAAAAACTGGTCAATCTAATATCAATCAGTGTCATGGAAACTTTGGTGAGAGTACAAGTGGGAAATACAATAACTGACCCGTTTACAGTAAACTCAGGATTAAGACAAGGCGACTCACTATCACCAATTTTATTTAACGTGGTGCTGTAAAAGGTGATTGGTAACTTTAAAAAGGTATTAGATTACAAGACACAGCGATAGGTTTATTAGCCTATGCAGATGATATAGTTTTGATGGAAGAAACTCAAGAAAGAGTAAAGTTATTATTCAGCAGACTGCATAAAGCGGCATTAAAAGTAGAATTGCTCGTGAAAGAAGAAAAAACGGAGTGTATGGTTTTGATTAAATGGGATGTACCTCATTGTCAGTCCATAAAAAAAGACCTTTACGAATTTAAAAGGGCTTAATGATTTCAAATACCTTGGTATTGTTTTAACTGAACATAATGATATAGCAAAAGAGGTATCCGCAAGAAATAAAGTGGGAAATAAATAAAATTATGGACTAAAGAAGTTATTGAATTCACGAGCAATGTCGGGAAGAATGAATAAACAGTTATATACATCCCTTATATGACCAGTTATACTATATAGATCCGAAACGTGACTACTCAGAAGAAAGGATGAAAATAAATTCTCAGTCTTTGAAAGAAAAGTTTTGCGGAGAATTTATATCCCAATCAAGAATTTTGTCACTGAAGAGTGGAAAAGTAGGAAAAATACAGTGCTGGAAACACTATATTGTGATTCGGACATATAAGAAATTATCAGGAGGGGTAGATTGCGATGAGCTGGATATGGTTATAGAAACCAAAATTCGCTGATGCGTGCAGTAATAGGGTAGAATCCAGTAGGAAAAGATCTTTAGAAGACCGGGTATGCGATGGGAAAATGTTATAAAAAACGATGTAGAACGTTTGGGAGGAGGGTCTAACTGGAGGAATCTAACGTTAGACAGAGAAGGATGGAGGTTTTTTGTGAGACGAAATGGTTTTAAGGGCCCAATACATCCAAGAAGAAAAAGAAAAAGAAGAAGAATACATTTTATGTAATAATTTATTTGTGTTACGTGTGTGTGGTCAATGCAAACATATTTTTAATATGTCATATAAACATTAACTGGTTAATACGAAAAACACAATTTACTATTAATCATTGTCTCCCTCATTGGAAAATTGTAACTCATTTTATCTCATCAGCTGCCAATCACTGAAATCAGCCATTCTTGGCATATTAATTATGTAAGGATCGAATGAGAATCATAAGAGAGTAAAGATTGCGTACTAAATAATTTTAAAAATATGTATATGCAGTATAATTATAAGCTTTTAACGTGTATAGTGTTGGTATTTGTGTTTAACAGATTGTCATAAATAATTATATGGGAAACGATCAATATTGAATGTAATCCATATGAAGTAGCTAACAACTAACATAGTCGCAGACGAGTTTTTATACCTCCAGTTAATATATCTCAAGTTAATAGTACATATGTTTCATTCCACTTCTTCTATCGTATTCCCACTATAAGATAATGAGTTATGTAATAAAGATAGTAGAAGTGTAGAAGTGAAATCAATATTTGTTGGGAGTGTTTGTAATACGAAACATCTTGTTTTCTAGATTACTTACAAGATGCATTGAAAAAAGAAGATAATCCAGGTAAGTTATAATAATTAATTAATAAGTATAGTGGGGGAGGGAAGTGAATATACTTTTTCACTGAATATTCACGATAAATCAACATTTGTTGTGAGTGATTGTATCTCTTTTTATTACCAATATGTAAACCTGTTTATTGAAATTGTAAAAGCAACAGATAAATACAATAATAGTTTTGACTGACATAATACATTGCACTATATGAAACTTTTAAATTATTCAATAGTTTGTATTGTAAAAGTAGTATTTATAAAATAGTTAATAAGAATTAAAAGTGTAAAGTATGTACTATATTATGTTTACAAAACATATTTTAATCATAATTTTAAATATCCTGTAAAATATTGAAAATAAAAGATTTCATTAACTATTATATATTAAATCTTCTAAGTTATTTATTAAAAATTATAAAATAACATTTTTATATAAAAAAATAATAATAGTAATAATAAAGGGTCTATAGTTATATAGTAGTCGCAATTATGGTGACAATTATAAAAATATATAATACGAAACATCTTGTTTTCTAGATGACTTACAAGATGCAGTAGAAAAAGAAGATACTCCTGGTAAGTTATAATAATTAACTAATAAGTATTTAATTTGAAGTAACGCATAAAATATAAATTTCATTCGAAATTGTTTATTATAAACATTGTATCAACAGCTTCTCCGACCTTCGCGGGGAATCGACTGTTGCAAAATTTTTAAGATTGTAAATATATGAAATGAGCAAAATAGAATAATTGGTAACCAGGAAATAAATCAAAAGTGTAGTGTATTAAATAACACAAAATATATACACGTATAATCAATGGAAAATAATTTACCTAATTTTTATAGGGATTCAATTGGGGTGGGGGGGAAGGAGTAAATATACTTTTCCACTGAATATCCACGACACAAATTTGTACGGAATTATGACAATAAAATTACACATACATATAACCAAATATGATCTGCTCCATGGATTGAACTAGCGCAAACCAAAAATGATAATTGAAATCTGTGAAAAGTTGATCTGTTATTGGGATGATGCGACGGAGGTTAAGAGATTGTAATAAATTGTAGATTGTAGATTGAAGATTGTAAGCTTAACAATGGGTCTAAAACGTTCGACGTAGCGAATTATAACACGGGTTATATTAACCGCAATGTTATATTTATACAACATCAACAAAATGTTGACGGAAAAAGTAATCACCAAAAAACGTTAACGATTCTACACGTAAAATTGTGTATCTATTAAACACGGTCGAGAAAAACGAATCGAACGATATGGACGCGCACGACTGACAGACCCAAAAAACCGTATGCACGAAAAATAATCGCATTCGCAAATTTATTTTTAAATCAATATCGATCCACCTTTGTGACTTCGGAACAAATATAATTAGAATTAGCAAACTGTAAGAAGAACAGCATATGAGTTCTTATAACTCTAGTTAATTTATCCCAATTTAATATTATTATTAATAATACCATTTAATAATTTAGAATACTTTATAAAAAAATGCGAAGGTAAAATTTAAATTAATATAATTTGCTTAATTTTTTTAGTGATTTATTATGAATTATTACGTTAATTTTTTTAAAAAAATATAGTTATAAAAATAGGTTCAAAATTATATGGTAATAATTATAAAAAAACGTTATACGAAACGTCTTGATTTCTAGGTGACTTGCAAAATAAATTAGAAGGTGGAGGTTTTGACGGTAAATTAAAATAATTAATTAATTTGTAAAATGTAAATTGTATACTATTTATTTCAATAATATTCAATATTAATAATAATTATTGAGAGCTATTCATCCATTGCAATGTATAATTATAAAAGGCATTATCTATCTATTTCGGGATAATATCAGCTATTGTATTCAACAAATGTCTTTTTTTTTAAGTTCCCTGTACCAACATTGAAGCTCTTGAATATGCATATCGACATCTTAGTAAATAAAATACATTTTCCATTATTTCTTAATTACTTAAATTAAGCTTATTAAGTAAAAATAATACAGTCAAATTCCACTTATTTTGTGAATGCGATTCTGTAGGTAATATATTGTTATAATTTTAGGCAAATAAATAATGGATATCTATTGAGATATAAGTCGATTTAATATTAAAATAAAATAAAAGTTCACTCCGATCACTCGGTTATATAATTATTATTATGATTGTAAATGTTTTTAATATTATAAGTCAAAATAATATATAACAGAAATTTCTTACCCACATTTTTTATTATATAAGTTAATACATAATAATTGGTTTGTTTCTTTTCTAGCGAAACATATTGTAGACCAAAAAAATGGTAACTTTAATTTCATAAATTATATACTTCTTATAAATATTTAATTTTAAATCATACAATAATTTTGTTTTATTATGATAACTTATACATTTATCAAAATATGATACAAAAGTATGATTTACTTATTTAGAATTTTCAAAGAATTACTTCTATTACCTGTTGCAACAAATGTATGAAATACAAAGTAAGTACAATAATTAATAATATAAATATGGTACATAAAAATATGCTTTAATATTAATGAAAATATGAAAATTGATAGTCATCGCATACAGTGGCGGCACCAGACATTTTTTCTAGGGGGGGGGGGGCAAGATCATGGCAAATTGGTCATGGAATTTAGTGAAGACCTATATCTATACTGGTGTAATATAAATTATTGAAATACATAGAAAATGCTGTATTATTAGCGTTTTCTGATAAAATATAATCAATTTCGAAATCAAATTAAATGGTGGTGTATTCTGTGGTGTATTATAAAACGAATGCATATAAAAATAAATACCACGAGTAACACAGCGAAAAATATGAAACACAACAAATACATTAATACTTGAAATTCAAATTTTCGTTTGTTCTTCAACAGGTAGGGCGAAGGTGGGGCAAAACCAAATTTGGGTAGAGCGCTTGCCCTACCTTGCCCCCCTCTAGCGCCGCCACTGATCGCATATAACAATAACACATTACAGATTAAAAATTGTTCACTATAAATATAATTAGATTAATATATATTAATTTATACATTTTTTTAAAGATCCGTTTATCGATATCCTACCAAATCCGAAGTATTCATGCTATATTTGGTAAAAACTAGCATTTCGATAATTTGTCTTGTATTTGTTTTCATATAATCTAAAACATTATTGCAATCCATGCATATTACAATTAACTGTGTTTTAAATATTTAAAAAAATTATGTTTAATATGCTAAATATTATATTTTATTTCGAAATGTATTTATAATAGTTTAATTCATTATATTGTATATAAATAATGTCTATAATATTAATTACAATAAAGTTGGCTTGTATCATAATTTAAAAAAAATATATTTTAATTTGATTGCTAAAAAGAATATTTTTTTTTATATTATTGATTATCACAAATATATGCTCATGTCGTACGTGTGATATAACAAAAACAACGATGTCAATGTTAACAAAACAATATCCAGTATTAGAATATTTATTGTTTCCAGATATTATATAAGCTCCTTAAATGAACCACATATATACCTTTGCTGTCATTGGATAATTGGATATGTTATTTGTAGACCTCAGGATGGTCACTAACATTTACGATTTATCCTCGTAAGAGTTTAATGTCCAATATATAATAATGTCTTGGGTATAAATATGAATACTGATACAAATGAACAGTTGTGTACCAAGAAAAAAGAGACCCTATCTAAAACTATTTTTTTATTATTTATTTATGGATTGGTTTTTCAATGATAATAATTTTTTTTTTGCTATGTGATTATTATAGTAGATAATATTTTATGGTTTACAATAGTTGTTTGGTACGCTTACTGGAGGGTAGATCGCGCTCTCATAGTCGTTATTTTAATTGCAAGATTTTTTTAGAATGTTCGAGGTGCGTGTCACCGTGCCTACACCACCGTACTTATCACGACAGCGATAAAGTTTCTGCGCGTCACCCGCTGCACCACCAAACTCAGTCGTGAAAAAACGTCACCGAAGTCGTGCAAGTCGTTGCAGTTTTTTTTTTTGTACACCGTCGTTGGACATCGGTATCAAATACCTCATGGTCCACCGGAGCAATAATTATAAATTAATAAACAACAAAAAGTATTATTTAATACTGATCATCTAAAATTTGATAAAAAATTATAATTTACATTAAATGTATAATTCATATTAACCGTTTGCATTGGAGTTTTCAATTATAATTGAAATAATAATTATAGCAAAATTAATAACGTTATTATTCATAAAGTAACCCATGTTCTTAGTCTTTTTCGTATATGTTGCGTAGGAAAGATTTTATGTTGCTTATCGGTGCTGACCTTCGTAATTTCATTTAAAATATTAATATTGAACGATAACGATAATTGGGTCTGCACTGCGTACGCTCATACGTCTTTCTAGAGATCTAAATAAGGAGGTATGCGCATCCGCCGCCATTTTGGTTGCAAAAAGTCATAATAATGATAATACCAACATTATCATTTATCAACAACTTGTTGTTAAACCGGTTTAGTTATACATTTTTTTAAAGCATTTAATTAATTAATTTAATGACAATTGTTAAAAAACGTAGTGTAAGCGTAAGTTTTGATTTGAATGCCATGGATAAAAACAAAATGTCAAAGAATCAATCAAGAAAAAGTACTGTTAATTCTAGCGGTTGTCCAAAACTAATATCAAGGACTGAAGCAGTAAAGGTAGAAAAACTACAATTTATTAAGTTTTTCATTTAATTTACTTTTAGTTTTAAAAAATAAAGAACACAGTATGATAGACATTTCAATAATGCAGCTAGATATGTACATATATCTAGCTGCAGATATTTTTAAACACATTTTTATAGGTTATTATCAATACAAGTTTTGACCATATATATTTAAATGCACAGAGGTTAACTTATGAATTAAAATTATTGTTCCATAGGAAATATCAGTGGAACCTTTAAATAATTATGAAAGATGTATAGAATTAATTGAGGAAAACATGGAACTTCAAAGAAAAATTGCGACAATGGACCAGGTACTAGCAGTTTGTTATGCTTTAGAAAGCCAAAATATTTAACTGAAATAACCGTTTGATTATTTTTTTTTTACACTGTCAGATGTTTATTATTGTATAATTATTGATTACTTTTACTTAAATTATTTTTATAATGTCAGTTTTTTATAATTGGACAATATTTTGTTTACTTTTATATATAATATTTTTTTACATTTTCAGTCATATATAATTGAAATACAACATTTTGTATTTAATCACGAGTTATTATTTATTTACTTATAAATTATTTAAAGCAGCTGGAAAAAGTATAACTACATATTATACTTAGATAATCAACAGTTGTTTACAACATTTTAATCTAATTTTTAGACTCGGCTACTCTCTTTAAGGTCAAAGTAACGTAACTTTATAGCTAATGTTTCAAGCAAAACAATGCTATTTAATTTTGTAGTTTTCAATAGAAAAAAATTCCCAAAGCCCTTTAATGACTTTTATGTATAGAAAAATTCAATAAGAAAACAAAATAATTTATTATTAAACAAGATATTAATAATCATATGCATTAGAGAAAATCCAATAAAAAAGCTAAACAACAGAGTAACAATCATTTATATATTAGAGAAAATCCAATAACAAAACAAAACAACAGATAAATAATATTCAGTACAAATAATCAACTTTATATTAGAGAACATCTCACAAAAAAAAAACAATTTATTAACAACACACTAGATTAATATTGAATAATAACTAATAATAATAATAATGAATACATTAGAAATAATTAATTTTATATTAATTTTTTTTTCTTTGGAATAGCGGTACTATACATAGTATTTTTGCGTTTAACTGTACAACTTAAACTGACTGTAGCAAATGATTGTATAGTAAAAAAATAGTTGATAATAAACTCCTTTATTTTACAACAAAAGGGGAAGGATATTTTTATATCTGAACATATTTTATCAATTATTACTTTTGAATTATTATGCATGATAAAATTTAAAAATTTTCCGTAGATAATATCACAGTTTAAAATTAATTCAAAAACAAACAAATCCCTGGCTACTACGATTAGTGCAATTTACAGCAGAACACGATATTTTTTAAGATTATTAGTAATATAAAAAATAAAACTTAAAAAGAACAATAGTATCTCACAGAATTGGACGTTTTTCGTGTTGATAATCGACAGCTATCAGTATTCTTGCAACCAAAATGGCGGATGCGCATACTCGTATAATATAGAGCCTTAGTCTTTCCTAAGCAGTCGTACGGTCGCGATTAAAGAATACAGTCCACGATGAAGGAATAAAACAACGTAATATTTGGATGAAACAAAATAACCGTGTAATTTTTTGTAGCTACCGAAACATGGTCCATCGTTCCGGATAGAGTTTTATTTAGTTTTGTTCCTTCAAATTGTATCGCGTATAACGTAATAAGCAATCGGCATATTGCGTTCGAAGTAGTATAGGCACGTGGATCGTAGTGACTTTAAGCGTATGGTAATGTACACGTATAGTATATTGTAGTATATTGAAAATATACAAAATCGTCGTAAATACAATAAAATTAACGAACTATCGAAGAAGCTAACCAATCGGTCTTCAGTTCAGTAGCGAGAGCCTAAAAGTAAGAGTCTCTAATTAAAAATAATATTTTCGGTTTCATGGGTTTTCACTTAGTGAGTATTACGTAATGTAAAATCGCTATAAGATCAGAAATTATTAAGTCGTGATAGTATCGTGAGCAGATAGATTTGTTAGTATAGTAATAAATTCGCATTATAATAAAGATGGGTGATGAAGTAAATTTAATCGCAAGACGTGGCCAACTTAAAAGTACAGTCACAAGGTTTTTAACTTACATCCAAAACGAAAATATGAACCGAGATCAAGTTGTTTTAAGAAAAGAAAAACTTGAAGAAGTATGGAATGAATTTGATCAGGTTCAAACGGCGTTGGAATTAAGTGACGAAATAAATTCTAGCGCACATATGAAATACCGCGAAGACTTTGAAAACGTATATTTTAAAGCAATGGTAGATGCAAATAAAATTGTAACGCTACAGGTGGAAAAAAGGAATATATTGGATCAAGAAAATACAAGCATATTTTGAATGCGAAATTCGGAAATAAAAGAATATAATATGACATCGCAGGTAAAATTGGCTGCTTTAAATGTACCTGTATTCGATGGGAATTACCTAGACTGGTCATCGTTTTTCGATATATTTTCGGCATTGATTCATAATAACTCAGGAGACGCATTAAACGCAATTAAATGTTTGGAAACGACCTCGAATAATTATGAAGTGGCGTGGGGAATATTGTGTGCAAGGTATAATAATTCAAAAGTATTAGTGCAAACACATGTTAAATCGATGTTTGATATGGATTCGATGCAAAACGAATCGGCGATAAAGCTTCGAAATTTTACGGACGTATTATCGGGTCATATGAGAGCATTGGAATCGTTAGGATAAAACCCGAATGACTGGGGTCCTCTATTAACGCATTTAATTTGTGCAAAACTCGACAAAAGGACATTACAGGAATGGGAAAAAAGTGTTTCAAGTGATGAGATCACAAAAGTAGCTGATTTAATGACATTCTTGGAATAACGGTTTAAAATATTGGAGGCAATCGAGGCCACAAAATATCTGAACACACGGACGATTATAAGCGGGGAATCGTCGGGACACATTGTGACGAAAAAATATAATAAAAGATCGACGCCGTTTATGATAAGTTCTGAAATAAAGTGTTATATATGCCACATACGATATATCGATGTCCGTCCTTAATTGCTTTACCTATAATCGAAAGAATTAAAAAAATTAATGAATTAAAATTGTGTAAGATTTGTCTACGACAGCATGGAAATAAAAAATGTACAGCAAAATACTGTTTTAAATGTTCCAAATCCCACAACACGTTGTTACATTTGACACAAAAGAAGAAAGATGACGGTTTCGAAAATTCAAATGAAAATACGGAAGAACACCTAATTACATCTGTAAGCACTCACACGGCGGTGAAACAACTCGATCAAATATTATTGTCAACAGCGGAAGTATATATAAGAGGTTTAAATGGCAAACAAACAAATTGTCGTATGCTGTTAGATTCCGGTTCACAATGTAATTTAATTACAGAAAATATGGTACAAGTATTACGGTTAAAACGAAACCGTGTATATCATACAATAATAGATGTCAGTGGCGCTGGACGGCCGATATCTCACTCTGTAGACGTCTCTATTTTATCGCTTTTTAATAATTTTAACTTAACTTTGAAATGTTTGGTAGTAGACAAAATAACGAATTATATTCTGTCAAGAAATATAAAAAACTACATTATTCCTAATGTAATTAATTTAGCGGATACTGCTTTTCAACGTTCCCAGAAATTAGATTTGTTACTCGGCGCGGAATATTTTTATGAAATCTTAGATGTTGGTAAAATCAAACTGACACCCACCGGACCAATATTCCAAGAGACACGTTTTGGATGGATTGTAGCCGGACCAGTAAAGACGGAAGAAAAACACATTCGTGATAAGACATTTAGGGCAGTTTATCAAACAGTACTCACCGATACGGACACAAATTTGGAAAATTTGATTGCTTCATTTTGACGTTTGGAAGAAATGGGTAAACTATCACCGATGACAATGGAAGAAAAACGTTGCAAAATCCATTTTGAACAAACAGTGGTACGAAACGAAAACTGCAGATTTGTAGTTCACATACCATTCAAATCGACCATGGATAAACCAGAATTAGGAAAATCGTACAATATAGCAAAACGTCGATGGTTGGCAACTGAAAAACGACTACAAAAAGATGATAAATTACGAGAAGCATATATAAAGTTTATGCAGGAATATGAAACATTAGGGCATATAGAACGAGTAAATAATGAAGAAATCGAAATAGACGGAAAGACGTGTTATTTGCCGCATCACGCGGTATTTAATGAAACTAGTACTACGACTAAAGTGAGAATCATCTTTGATGCATCATGCAAAACAGAGTCTGGTAGCAGTTTAAATGACACATTATTAAAGGGACCCGTAATACAGGACGAATTACTTTATATACTATCGCGTTTCCGGACTTATAGATATGTGCTTTCTGCTGATATCTCTAAAATGTATAGGCAAATTCGAGTGGTAAAAGAACATTGCGATTGTTTCGCACCGTGATGTGCTTAATAAGCTGATTCCGGATAGTATAGTAAGGTATAGAGTAAAATACTTTAACACGCGATTGATACACTAATATTATTTTATTTTATATCGATAAAACGATAGAATACGATATTCGCGGTTCTAAATTCGCGTCGCGACTGACTATATATATTTTCGCGTAACATTATCGTGGGTACGTCGACGACTTTATCACGCCTGAAGCCTTATATTTCAAATGCGATAACTAATGTCAATCGACGACCGTACACTGGCCACCTTGAAACATGGTTTTCAAAACAAAATTAATATATCAATAATACAAAAAAAAAAAATGCATAATTACAAAGATATAACATTCAATAGACAAATAGTACGTATAAAAAAAAAATTTTAATTTAAATAAGTAATAACTACAATCTGATACACACTATTGAAAATAGAAAATAAATAATAATAAATAAATAAATCATAATAATACATACAAATTCTCAAATATTTATATGTAAGTTTACATTATTATACGTTCCCATCAAAGGGTAATGGACACAATTGGCGCACCGCTCTACAGAGTTCTCCATTTTGTGTTTTTATGACACCTGATTTAATTACGCCGTCATTGCCGGTCCGTACGTTTACCACTCTCCCAAGTTTCCATTTTAATGGGGGTATATTTTCGTCTCGAATAAGAACTATCGACCCTATATCTATTTTAGGACCCTTTTCTTTTACCCATTTCGCTCGTTCTTGCACTTGTGCGAGATATTCGCGACTCCAGCGCTTCCATAGTATTTGTGAAAATTGTTGTACGCGTCTCCACCGATCTAACTTATTGTTAGGAATGGTAGTTTCGTCCCTTTCCGGTAACGCCATAAAAGAGTCCCCGATTAGGAAATGAGCAGGTGTTAGATAGGATAAATCAGATGGATCAGAGGACATGCTTGTTAAAGGTCTGGAATTAAGACATGCTTCAACCCGAGTGAGTATAGTACTGAGTTCCTCATACGTTAAATATGATTCTCCAAGAACCCGAAATAACAAATTTTTCATTGACTTAATTGCTGACTCCCATAGTCCTCCGTAGTGTGGTGAACGTGCCGGAATAAATCGCCATTCAACACCTTCCTTTGTTAAATGCTCGTTTATGCAATTCTTATGTTCGTTAGACTGAAATAGTTCATAGATTTCTTTAAGATGACGGTTAGCTCCCACAAAATTCGTTGTGTTGTCCGAGTATATTGTTGTACATTTACCACGACGGTCAAAAAATCAATTTAATGCTCTTATAAATGCTCTTGTACTTAAATCGACCACCACTTCAATATGCACCGCTTTCGTGGCAAAACATATAAATATACATGCATACCCTTTTATAACTGCGGCATTCTTTCGTAAGCTCTCCTTGACCATTAATGGGCCGGCAAAATCCACTCCACTTATTTTAAATGGACGCGATGGGGTTATGCGATCTTTAGGCAAGTCCCCCATAATCGGTTGGACCACTATGGGTTTAAAACGAAAACATGTTACGCACTTGTGCACTATTTCTCGGGCCACGTTTCGAGCTTTCAACGGCCAATATTTTAACCTAATTGATGCTGTTATCACTTGCGGGCCACCGTGCATCAGTCTTAGGTGTTCACGTTGAAATAATAGCTTTGTATATATACTATCATTGGGCAGAATAATTGGTTGTCTTTGAAAAATATCCAAGGCGGCGGCATTTTTCAATCGCCCGCCGACCCGTACTATACCATTTTCATCTATGAAAGGTCTTAATCTAATTAATTTACTTTTTAAGGATACTTGTTTATTTTTTCCTTTTAAATCTTTTATTTCTTTATGAAAATGTTTTTTTTTGTACATTCTTTATAAGTGATATATTAGCTCGTTCTAAATCTTCTGGTCTTAACGGACTAATAGTTTTTTCGGATTTTTTCTTTACTAAGAAATCACGAAATCATAGCCAATACGCCGTAATACGTATTATCTTATTTAGTGATGAGTATTTTGTAAACAGTGGAATATCCTCCGTCTTCACACATGTCGATAGCTGTACAGATCTAGCCTCTGGAATATTCTTAACCAAATCTCGTGTGTCGAATTTTTCTGCCAATGGCCATTCTCCTTTGTTTTTGCTCAACCATCTAGGCCCGTGCCACCATAACACCATATTTGCCAACTTCGATGCATCACAACCTCTCGATATTATGTCCGCCGGGTTGTCATTAGTACGAACATGAGACCATTCATTAATACTAGTTGTATCCTGGATCTCCCCGACGCGATGAGCGACAAAAGTTTTCCATTTCGTAGATGGTGATGCTATCCATGCTAATACTATTTTAGAATCTGACCAGAAATGTTTTCTCACAATATTTAAATTTAATTTTGGAACAAGGCTATTGATCATTCGTACCAATAAAAGTGCAGCGCACAATTCTAATCTCGGTAATGATATGGTTTTTAACGGAGCTACTCTTGATTTTGCGCAAATTAAATTCGTAGTATATTCACCGCAATCGTCTTTACAACGTAAATATATACATGCGCCATAACATTTCATACTCGCGTCTGCGAATCCGTGAATTTCGGTATAAATTATTTTTTGATTACATATAATTTTTCGCGGTATAGTGAGTGTATTTAACGTCGACAAACCTTTACGATAATTTAGCCACTCATTATGTATATTATCTGGTAATGGGTCGTCCCAGCCCAGACGAATTCTCCACAAATTTTGTATCATTAATTTTGCTTTTACAATAATTGGTACGATTAAACCTAACGGATCGAAAATTGCGGCTGTTTCTGCTAAAATTTTTCTTTTATTCGTGGTTGTGTTTTCATCGTATTCTTTTATCTTATATTGTAACATGTCGTTTCTGGCGTTCCAGTATAAACCAAGTATCTTTGTTGTTCCGTAATTAAACATACATTCGTCAGAACTCTCTTTTTCCGATAAATTTTCAATTATACACGACTCGTTTGACAACCATTTTTGTAGATTCATACCCGCTCTTTTCATAACACATATTAGTTCGTCGCGTAGTTGTATCGTTTTTTCTATACTATCGGCGCCTCCTAGATAGTCATCCATGTAGAAATCTTGACTAACTGATTTACATGCAATAGGAAATAATTCCGCCTCTTCTTCTGATATTTTCTTTAAGCATCCTGTAGCTAAAAATGACGCTGGTACGGTTCCATACGTTAACGTAACCAATCGATAAATTTGTATAGGCAACGAAGGGTTCGCCCGCCATAAAATTCGCTGCATATCGCTATCTTTTCGTTTTACTAATACCTGACGGTACATTTTTTGAATATCGGCCGTCAATACAAATTTATAAGTTCTGAATCGTGATAAAATATATATCAATTCATCTTGGATCACAGGACCTTTTAATAACGTGTCATTCAAACTATATCCAGATTCCGTTTTACACGAGGCGTCAAATACAACTCGGAGCTTTGTTGTTACACTATTTTCGTTTCTTACTGCATGGTGTGGCAAATAACACGTTTTTCCTGGAATTTCCAATAATTCGCCTTCTACACGCTCCATGTGCCCTAAAAATTCATATTCGTTCATAAACTTTATATAATTTTTTCTTTGCATTTCGTCGTTTTGAAGTCGCCTTTCTAATGACAGGAACCTTCGCTTTGCTAACTCGTAGGACCGTCCAATTTGAATTTTTTCGTCGTTTTTAAATGGTAAATTTACTATAAATCTTCCATTATCGTTTCGGGTCACTGTTTTTTCAAAAATTTCGTTACAAGTTTTTTCTTCCACCGTAAATGGTGTCTTTATCCCAAACTCTTCTAATCGCCAAAACGCTGAAACCATCCTTTCCAGGTTTTCTTCTATGTTTATTTCTGCAACATGATAACTAAGACTTCTCGCATTTTCTTTACTTTTATCTTTCGACGTTACTGGTCCCGAAACTATTCAACCTAACTGCGTTTCTTGAAATATTGGACCATTTGGTGTTGGTCTAATTTTACCTGAACATAGTACTTCAAAAAAATGACACGCACCTAATAACAAATCTATTTTCCGTGGGCGTTTGAACGATGTGTCGGCTAGTTCAATTTCGGCCGGTATAATACAACCACTTCATACAGTTTTTGACGGCAATATATTTGTAATTTTTGTGACCACCAGACATGGAAATGTTACTTCAAAATTATTAAACCGTGAGTTTATTGTTACCGTAACCGCTAGCTTTATATTTTGTTCCGTACCACCAATTCCTAATACCGTGTGGTGTACACGTTGCTTTTTTAATTTTAATATTTGCGCCATGCTTTCTGTTATGAAATTACACTGAGATGTAGAATCTAATAAAACGCGACCTATTGTCGATACTCCATTTTCACTACGTATATTTACTTCGGCAGTTGATAATAGCACTTGATCATATGATTGTGTGGTGACAGGCGCACTGACAGAGATAGTTTCTTCTGATATTTGTTTTTGTTTCGTCGACTCAACGTTATCTTTTACTTCTTCGAGTTTTCGTGTTTCCATGCGACCATTTAAATGCAATAACGTATTGTGCGGTTTGAAACATCGAAAACAATTTTTCCCATTACACCTTTTCGTGGCGTGTAGACGAAGACAGACATTACACAATTTTAGATCCGCTACTCTTTTTATTCTTTCTGGTATTGTTAGTGCCATAAAATTTGGATATCTATATACTGTGTGCAGTAATTGACAAATAAAACACCCTGTATTTGAACTGGCTACCAAAGATGACGAACGATCGTGCATCTTTTTATTATTTTGCTTATTAAATATTGATATATTCCGATTACTTGTGTTTTTGCACGTTTCAACTGCTTCTAATACTTCAAATCGCGCTTCTAAAAAATGTATTATATCGGTAACAGGTGCTACTTTATCTTTCGGTGCACTTGTTTCCCATTCTCGCAAAGTATTTTTGTCTAATTTTGTTACAATTAAATGCACCAATAAAGGACCCCAATCATACGGTTGATATCCTAGGGTTTCTAGTGCTCGTATGTGACCTTATAGCGCGTCTATAAACTGTCTTAATTTGTTCGAATATTCGCCTGCCATTACTTCGAGATCGAAAATTGATTTTACATGAGCCTGAACCAATACTTTTTTATTATTATATCCGGACACCAATGCGGTCCATGCTATGTTATAATTATTGGAAGTAGTCTCTAAACATTTAATACAATTTAGTGCTTCTCCCGAAAGTGCCGAACGCAAATAAAAAAACTTTTCGATTTGAGATAAGTTTTGATTGTTATGAATTAAAGCCATAAATATGTCTTGAAATGTAGCCCATTCGTGATACTCTCCGGAAAATGTCGGTACGTTTAACGCGGCTAATTTTACAGGTGGAACAATTCGACTTACCATTGATGTTTGTATATTTTCAGTGGCACTACTGCCATTTAACGTTTGTACGTCAATCAATTTTTTCGCTGTAGCCATTACTCTAAAAAATAAATCTTCAAATTCTTCTCGACATGTATTTTGCTCTTTTATATCTATACTTTCCGTTAATTCTATCGCTAATTGGATTTGTTCATATTCGTTACACTTTTCCTGTATCTTTTCTCTTCTTACTTCTATTTCTTGTATATCAACATTTTCATTCTCTAATATTTTCCAAAATCTCGTTACTGACGCTTTTACTTGTCCCCGTCGCATGATTAAATTACGTAGCTCGCTCATGGTGCTAATCGCTCGTTTATCGGGACAACCGTAGATATTATTATAAATAAAATTCCTTTTCTATACGCGCTACGAAATTGAACTTTGATTTTACAAAATTTCCGATGACACGATGTACTATTTATAGCTCACATACTTAAGTTATATCACTCGGGTATTGCATATAGGAAATAATAGTATAAAATATAGGAAATCGGAAAACTCTTACCTTAATATTCTGCGTATGTTCGACTTGACGCTTCGACGTTAAAGTTGACAGGAATTTTTGACGTTAAAATTTACTTTTGTTGAGCTGAACCGGACACTATAATAATGTGATACCGATACTTCTCTAATTTCGATTTATTTTAATTACGCTGAAGGGCAACAATGCTCGCTTTGCAACTGTCCACAACCGATGTTGTACGTATCTTCACTAACACCGCCGATATAGCCCGCTTTGACTATAATTTTTCTTTCGTTGGTGAGACACGTTTATCGCATACTTTGAGTCACGACCACCCTATAACTTATTAACCATCCGTCGCCGAAGGACCATGACCCCATAAACCGCTTAGACGGTTGGCGATGTATAAAACAATATGTTCAAATTCTTTGGAAACGATGGAGCTGCGAATATTTGCATCAATTACAAGAGAGAGTGAAATGGACCAATGAAAAGGGACCTGAGTTGGACGTCGGAACAGTGGTCTTGATACAAGAGGATAATCTCTCGCCTTTGAAATGGAAAATTGGTCGTGTAAAAGAGGTGAATTACGGTGATGATGGTCTAATCCGAGCGGCGGTATTAAAAACCGAGAATGGGAAAACAAATCGCATATTCGTCGATCAACGTATATTATGGCAAACAGATCCTAATATGCCACTGCAAATTTATCGTCTTACCACATTAACGTACGGTACAGTTCCAGCCTCATTTATCGCCACAAGATGTTTGGAAAAGTTAGCGGAATCGAAAAGTGATTATCCAATAGTATACGAAGCGATACAAGGAAATTTATATATGGATGACTTTTTGGGTGGTGTTGTGATGAAGGAAAGAGCCTTGCATTTACGAAACGAGGTTATAGCAGTGCTGAGTCAAGCGGGTTTCGAGCTTAGGAAATGGTCCTCAAATGAGCATAGCATTGTTGCTGATGTTCTGGACGACAACGAGGATATAAAGTCTGGTGTTTACGAGTTCGAGACTACGACTAAAAAGATTCTAGGGTTATATTGGGATTCCAGTGCTGACATGCTACGTTATAAAGTAGGCGAATATATTGAGGATCATGCGATGATAAATAAACGTCAAATATTATCAGATATTGCAACGATCTTTGATCCATTGGGTTTAGTCGGTCCTGTAGTGATACAGGCGAAAATGTTTTTACAAAGTTTATGGCAATTACAGATAAATTGGGACGAAAAATTGCCTGAGGAAATGACCGAAAAATGGTTGAAATATAGAAATTTTTTACCCTTATTAAATGAATTAGAGATTCCAAGAATGATTCTTAGTAATAAAAGAGTTACTAGTCTTCAAATTCATGGTTTTGCAGATGCCTCAACGAAAGCCTATGAAGCCAATCTTTTTTTTGAGATGTACCGATGAATCGGGAGATTGTACAGTGAGGCTTATCTGTGCCAAGTCAAAGGTGGCACCTTTTAAAACCATCTGTCTTCCAAGGTTGGAGTTATGTGCGGCACTATTATTAGCGCGGATGCAATATCGAGTGGTCCCAAAACTACGAATGAAAATAGACCGGAAATATTTTTGGTCTGATTCCAGTATTACAATCGCATGGATTTCGTCCTCATCAAAAAAATGGAAAACCTTTGTGGCTCATAGAGTCGGAGAAATACAAGATTTATCCGCTATTACCGATTGGTATCTCATACGTGGCTTCGAAAACCCTGCAGATATAATATCGCGTGGTTGTGACGCGTCTCAAATATTTAATATGAAGTTATGGTGGTACGGACCAACGTGGTTGTGCATGAACGAGAAAGAATGGTCGTCGGAAAATAAGAATTTAAGTGTTGAATTAAACTGGGAAAATATCCCTGAGACTAAGCCGATAGCTGAATTTTCGGGTGTTCTGACAAACGAGCTAAATATATATACAAAATATTCGTCATTGAATAAAATTATACGTATAGTATATAACCTAACCTGGCTTATTGCTTACGATATTTTAATAGAGTAGTGAAGAAAACCCATGTCATCGGTCCGTTAACGGCGACCGAATTAAACGATGCAGATATGCGATTAATTAAAGGAATACAAAGGGAACATTTCTATAGAGAATTGGTCGAATTAAGTGCAAAAATTGCGCAAGTATTATCCAAAAGTAAACTCTTTCGATTAAGACCTTTCATTGATGAAAGGGGTCTAATACGTGTCAGAGGGCGATTGAAAAATGCTAGTTCGTTAGATGTGTTTTAAAAGCACCCGATTATATTATCTAAAGATTGTATATATACTAAATTGTTGTTTCAACGAGAACATCTACATTTATTACATGGTGGACCACAAGCAATTATATCATCTATTCGATTAAAATATTGGCCTTTGAATGCGCGAAACATAGCAAGAAATACTGTGTATCACTGCGTAAAATGTTTTTGTTTTAAACCAGTGATAGTACAACCGATCATGGGTAATTTACCAAGAGATAGAGTGGATGCGCAGTCTCGGGTATTCAAAATTTGCGGAATAAACTTTGCAGGCCCCATAACAATTAAGGAAAGTTTAAGACGCAAGACAGCGACCACAAAGGACTACATATGTATATTTGTGTGTTTCGAGCAAAAGCTGTACACATAGAAATAGTGATAAATTTAAGCACAAAATCGTTCTTAAATGCATTAAACCGATTTTTCGACAGAAGGGGTAAATGTACTACAATTTATTCGGATAATGCAACGAATTTCGTGGGAGCAAATCGACAGCTCCAGGAGATTTATCAACTTCTTTGCTCTCAGGAACGCCAAGATACAATAAAGCAGTATTTGGCACATAAAATTAATAGAGTGGCGATTTATACCCCCACGATCGCCTCATTTTGGAGGCTAGTGAGAATCCGTCATAAAAATGATGAAGGGTCTATTACAAAAGATACTCGGGGAGTCATACCTAACTTTCGAGAAATTATGTACAATACTCACTAGAGTAGAGGCTTGTTTAAATTCACGACCTTTAACAGCAATGTCTTCCAATCCATCCGACTTAACCTTCCTTACACCTGGCCATTTCCTCATTGGAGACTCGTTAATGGCCTTACCAGAAAGAGATGAAACCAACATCCCCATAAACCGCTTAGACGGTTGGCGATGCATAAAACAATATGTTCAAATTCTTTGGAAACGATGGAGCTGCGAATATTTGCATCAATTACAAGAGAGAGTGAAATGGACCAATGAAAAGGGACCAGAGTTGGACGTCGGAACAGTGGTCTTGATACAAGAGGATAATCTCTCGCCTTTGAAATGGAAAATTGGTCGTGTAAAAGAGGTGAATTACGGTGATGATGGTGTAATCCGAGCGGCGGTAGTAAAAACCGAGAATGGGAAAACAAATCGCACTGTTCGAAAACTATGTCCCTTGCCGTTTGAATGAAATGTCGCGTAGTAATTATAATATTGTAATTTAAATTTTTTTTTCTCTTATTTGAACAGAAGTCGACATTAATCGATAAATTGTATTTTTCTACACGTATAATTTGTTTATTTATTTATATTTCATTTTTCTTTACACATTTGTATTATATATTGTAAAAATGATTATTTTTCTTCTTTCAATTAGTATTGTTATTATTATTATTATTATTATTATTAATTTATTTTGGATGTTTGTATGATTTCTTAAAGTTATTTATTTATATTAGCAGATTATTTGTTGAAAACAATGTTTCAAGGGCGGCAGTATGTTGCGTAGGAAAGATTTTATGCTGCTTATCGGTGCCGACCTTCGTAATTTCATTTAAGTTATTAATATTGAACAATAACGATAATTGGGTCTGCGCCGCGTACGCTCATACGTCTTTCCTATGCAGTCGTACGGTCGCGATTAAAGAATACAGTCCACGATGAAGGAATAAAACAACGTAATATTTGGATGAAACAAAATAACCGTGTAATTTTTTGTAGCTACCAAAACAGTATAGTTAAAATGATATTTTCTTACAAACTATCAAAATCCTAGCAATATTATATGATTTTCAAGAAAATTTGTTCTTAAGTAAACATTATACAAATTGTATATTTCTAATTGCATAGCTGAATAAATAAATGTCATAAAAATATTAAATTTGTATAATCACCAAAATCGTCTAAAACACATAAATTTGTTCAAAATTCAAAAAAATTTAAATATCAGTATATTATTCAAAAAAATATTATGTTCCAAAAACTTAACGCAAAATAAAGCTGTACTTGTGAGTCAGAAGGATTCAAGTCCATTTCTTTATCAACATATTCATTTTTATCATTTTTTCCTAGCGTGCCATTTAGCACTGTCATTAGCATTAATTATAAAAAACACAGATAGCTTATGGCAGCGTTTCTTAAACTGTGTTCCGCGGAACCCTGGGGTTAGGAAATCACTTCGGGGTTCAGCGAAGCTTAAGTAATTTTTTTCAAAATGTTGAAAAAAAATGAAAAATAATGTTTGCATATTAAATAATAATGTATATGGTATAGTGATTATACTTTTATAATCTATTGCGTATTTATAGTGCTTATACAGTATACAGTAATAATATTTAACGTCGTTGATAAAAATACTAATTGACTATGACCGTCTGCGATGGCATGAACTTCTGAGAAACGACCGTCGATAACGATAATAGGTACAAGTACTATAACGGTTTAGTATCAATACGACAGTCTACCGTGTTCTGCGATACTGTGCGTTGTGTTCGAGTGCGATAATATGAAATAATTATTATTTTTATTGCAAATAATCCTAAAAAAATGCTAAAAAGCTAAAAAATGTAGGGGTTCCACGACAAAAGTGGACATCAAAAGAGGTTCTACGGATAAAAAAGTTTAAGAAACGCTGGCTTATGGTATAGAAAAAAAATTCAAAAACTACCCAAAAATTACATAAAAATGGTATAAACGTGATTTCGTCGAAAATGATTATCGTTATTTCTTCGTAATTTTTAAACTAATGGTTATAGAAACTTGAAATATTTACCAAAAATCAATATGTAACGTTATATTTTATTTGGGAAAATAAATTTTCAAATTTTAGACGTACGTTACTTCAACTATATTCAATAAATCTTGAAAATCGTTAATCATTAATACAATTTTCAAATTTGGTTGGATATTATTTACTTATATTGATGTTTTTTCAAAACTCCCCAAAATTTTTTCTTACATTTGAACCTGTTACTGATATACCTCAGTAATATTATTTAAATATGATTTAACATTTTTTATTTTGGATGTATTGATGTAGTAAACAAAATTTTTGATTTATTAAATATTTTACATATTAAAAGCTGTTCAATTATATACATATTATAATATATACATATATATAGTTAAATAAAAAAATATATATTTATATATATGTATATTTAAATATACAAAAAGCCAATGAGTATTACTTTGATTAAAAAAAAAAGAAAGAAAATATAAAATGTATTGTATATGTGTGTTTATTACTACCGGTTTCGACAAAATGTCATTATCAGGTTAATACAATCAGGTCATATCAGGTATTTAATTTGTATTAACCTGATAATGACATTTTGTCGAAACCGGTAGTAATAAACACACATATACAATACATTTTATATTTTCTTTCTTTTTTTTTTAATCAAAGTAATACCCATTGGCTTTTTGTATATTTAAATATACATATATAAATATATATTTTTTTATTTAACTATATATATGTATATATTATAATATGTATATAATTGAACAGCTTTTAATAAATCAAAAATTTTGTTTACTACATCAATACATCCAAAATAAAAAATGTTAAATCATATTTAAATAATATTACTGAGGTATATCAGTAACAGGTTCAAATGTAAGAAAAAATTTTGGGGAGTTTTGAAAAAACATCAATATAAGTAAATAATATCCAACCAAATTTGAAAATTGTATTAATGATTAACGATTTTCAAGATTTATTGAATATAGTTGAAGTAACGTACGTCTAAAATTTGAAAATTTGTTTTCCCAAATAAAATATAACGTTACATATTGATTTTTGGTAAATATTTCAAGTTTCTATAACCATTAGTTTAAAAATTACGAAGAAACAACGATAATCATTTTCGACGAAATCACGTTTATACCATTTTTATGTAATTTTTGGATAGTTTTTGAATTTTTTTTCTATACCATAAGCCAGCGTTTCTTAAACTTTTTTATCCGTAGAACCTCTTTTGATGTCCACTTTTGTCGTGGAACCCCTACATTTTTTAGCTTTTTAGCATTTTTTTAGGATTATTTGCAATAAAAATAATAATTATTTCATATTATCGCACTCGAACACAACGCACAGTATCGCAGAACACGGTAGACTGTCGTATTGATACTAAACCGTTATAGTACTAGTACCTATTATCGTTATCGACGGTCGTTTCTCAGAAGTTCATGCTATCGCAGACGGTCATAGTCAATTAGTATTTTTATCAACGACGTTAAATATTATTACTGTATACTGTATAAGCACTATAAATACGCAATAGATTATAAAAGTATAGTCACTGTACCATATACATTATTATTTAATATGCAAACATTATTTTTCATTTTTTTTCAACATTTTGAAAAAATTACTTAAGCTTCGCGGAACCCCGAAGTGATTTCCTAACTCCAGGGTTCCGCGGAACACAGTTTAAGAAACGCTGCCATAAGCTATCTGTGTTTTTTATAATTAATGCTAATAGACAGTACTAAATGGCACGCTAGAAAAAAATGATAAAAATGAATATGTTGATAAAGAAATGGACTTCAATCCTTCTGACTCACAAGTACAGCTTTATTTTGTGTTAAGTTTTTGGAACATAATATTTTTTTGAATAATATACTGATATTTAAATTTTTTTGAATTTTGAACAAATTTATGTGTTTTAGACGATTTTGGTGATTATACAAATTTAATATTTTTATGACATTTATTTATTCAGCTATGCAATTAGAAATATACAATTTGTATAATGTTTACTTAAGAACAAATTTTCTTGAAAATCATATAATATTGCTAGGATTTAGATAGTTTGTAAGAAAATATCATTTTAACTATACGAAAAAGACAACGAACATGGGTTACTTTAAAAATAATTACGTTATTACTTTTGCTATAATTATTATTTCAATTATAATTGAAAACTCCAATGCAAACGGTAAATATGAATTATAAATTTAATGTAAATTAGAACTTTTTATCAAATTTTAGATGATCAGTATTAAATAATACTTTTTGTTGTTTATTAATTTTTAATTATTGTTATTATTACAGTTAATAACTATTAATCATTCAATTGTTTTGTGGAATGTGATTTGATGAAATTGATGATTGTTTGATGAAAAATTAAACACTAATTCATCGTTTAACTATGGATTAAAGCAGCGTTTCCCAAACATTTCCTCCAACTGACCCCTTAGAGAAAGGAAAAGTATTTGCAGAACCCCTTAACAAAAATAAAAACAATAATAAATAATAATAATAATTTTATTGCTTTATTATCTTAAATAAATTTACGTATTTTTTTAATGTAAAGTTGGATTAATAAGAAAAATAGTTTATATTATATATATATATATAACTTTTATAATTATTAAAACAAGGTTCAGTGTGATGTGTGGTGTTGTTTCTTCGATACTAAATCGTATATATTAGGATCCAGATAAAATATTTAGATCCGTAAATCTGATTCTACTCGTACTCGTTTTATATATTTATTTTTAGTATACATATGAGTAAAAAATACTTTTTTACAGAAGTGTGTGGTTAAAAAAATGTTAATGGTCTTATAACTGGTTCTGATATTTCTTTAGTGTTGTCTTAAATTCAATTAGAAGAGTACGAAGAAAATTCTTTGAAACTCTTTTTAAATTAGAATCGCAGGATATGTTGATTAATTGATTTTCTTGTGTTTTTGATAAACTAGTAATTTCGGTTACATGTGTATTAAATGTATCTGCTATCCAATTTTTTATTTTTGTCTGGAACTGGAAAATATTTTCGAAATAAAGATTTCAAAATTTGAAGTTTTTCAATTATTACGTCCTTAGGAATATTTTCTCCTGATACTTCTAAAAATGCAGGAAGAGTTAAAAGTGATTAAAATTTTTGGGAAATGATCGTTTTTTCAAAACTCAAGTTTTAATAAAATTGCTTGTTTTAATATTTAAAATTAACGGTTCTTTAATATTTTCTGACATTTCGACAAGTCTGATGTTAACTGTGTTATTTAATAAAGAAACCGTATTTAATTCATTCGCATCTGTTATCTCCTAACATAGCGAAACTATAATTTTAACGACTGATAAGATTAATCCTTTAGCGATTATATGTGGTTTCCTACTTTTTGTAACAAGCAATACTATTTGATAAGAAGTGTTCACAGCTCTTTCATTATTGGCTCCAATCGCAATAATACTAATTACATTTTAGCATTGTTCTAATTCTCCCATTTTTATTTTAAAATATTGTTTAGATTTTATAAAAAAAATCTTTATATTTAGTTTGTAAGTGATGTCGAAGTTTAGTGTCTCATCGATTTAATTGGCAATATTTCATAGTATATGATACATTGGATCTTTCTTCATTTTTCACATTTATACTCGTGAAACTTACACCATATGTATTATTCTAAAAACTTACAACGCTTATTGAAATTTGTTGATTCACTTTTAGAACATGAAACGCCTTTTTTTTTGTCATTCACAGTGGTGTCATTATTTTTATAGAGTGTTTCATTATTAAAAAAAAATAATAATTAAATTGAATAACTAACCATATTATGTAAAAAAAATTATGATCGTATAGATATAAAATTTGAATACTAATATCTGATTACAATTTAAATAAATTCTATTTTAGAATGCATAAGTAAGATAAATATTATATATACATATATATATATATAAACTATATAAATCATAATCAATAAATATATATGTATATATAATTCATAAAAAATATGTAAAACAACTTATATTTAATGATAAATAAGTCTTTAAATTTTAAACTTTATAATTATGTGTATATATTTTTAAAAATGTTTTCCATATAGTATTTTTTGCTATTATAAATAAAATGTATATGAATAGCTAACAAATGGATCACTTTTATTTATTGTTATTATTTCATTTTTCAAATATGTTTGTGATTGCTAAAAATATATCACTCGTTTATATTGATTTTTTTTTTTAAATGGTATACTCAGCGTTTTACAGATATTTTAAATAACTATTATTAAGTATTTGAATAATTTGAACAAAATAGTGTTTATTTGAAAATTTTTTTATTAATTCAAACTTTGACAGATAAATAGAGTAGAAAAAAATCAATTAAAAATGTTGATTTATATCAGGGCCGTAGCAAGCATAGGGGCCCGTAAAGCCCGCCCCATGAAATTCTGAAAACCCCTTATATTTCTTGGGAATTTTCAAATTTTCCAATAGTACGTAGTATGTCCGATAAATACGCGAACTGATTATCTACAGCGGTCTATTGGTCAAAGTAAGATATCGTACTATTTTGGGCACACTACAACTACTGATAATGTGACAGTAACCGTCCGACCGTCGAGATTATTATACAAAAGTAACACGTGCAGTTTAAGTGTTTAGGTCTTTTTTATTTTGTCGAAATGGAAATAGACGGTTTAACCGAGCAACGAGTAATCATCAAATTTTTGGTGAAACTTGGAAAAACTCCGCTACAAATTCATCATTTGTTAAGTACTGTTTATGGAGATGATGCTCTGAAAAAAGAAGCTCTTTTTAAGTAGATTAAGCGTTTCCAAGAGGGCCGTGAAAACTGCAAAGACGATATGAGACCAGGACGTCCTTCAACCACTTGTAACAACCAAAATATCGAACGTGTGCAGTCTCTCGTGCTTTCCGATAAAAGGATTATCACTGGTGACGAGTCATGGTTTTACGAGTATGATCTAGAACTTAAAAGAGCATGGGGTGGAAGTCAAAAAATGATCCCTGAACGAAAAAAATTCGTAAAAGCCGGTCAAAAATCAAGGTCATGTTAATCGTTTTTTTTTTTACTACCGTGGTATTGTGCATCATGAATATCTTCCTGAAGGACAATCTGTAAATGCTATTTTCTATGTGGAAGTTCTTAAGCGCTTACGAGATCGTGTGCGACGTTTACGACCAAATTTGCTAGGAGAGGACGGGTGGATTCTGCATCACGATAATGTGCCGGCTCATTCGTCTTTGCTAGTCTTAGAGTTTTTAGCCCGAAATTCGATCACAACACTCGACCACCCTCCATATTCTTCTGATTTAGCCCACTGTGATTTTTTTTATTTCCAAAATGTAAAATGGTCATGGGGGGCTGCATTGGGACAATGTAAAAACCATAAAGCGCGAAACGACAAAAGAACTGAGAAGCTTAACTTCTGAAGACTTTGAGGGATGTTTCGAACAATGGAAATGAAGATGGGATAAATGCATTACTATGGACGGAGACTATTTTGAAGGGGATAAAATTGATTTATAATAAATTATGACAAATACAAGTTTTGTTTTAAAAGTTCGCGTATTTATTGGACATACTACGTATATATTTACACGAAACGAAAAACGCGCACACGAACGATTATGTGTAATAACACATTTTATTTCAATTATTCTTACTTTGATAACAAAAATTTCCATGTGATACCTCTCTCTCTCCCCTGAAACAACTATTTTTCGAGTTCTTTGAACTAAATTTCTGGCTACGGTCCTAATTCATATTACTATAGGTATAAGATTGTAAGGACAAATCATATATTATACAGCTATATTAAGATCATATTTATATTAAATTTATCAATTACTTTTATATGTTTTGCTAATATAGTTTGAAAATAAACAAATGTCAGACAAATGTTGAATACTGAAAAACATATATTACTAAAAATCGTTTTAAATAATAATAATTGATATCACATACAAATTTAATAAATTCTTGTAGATTAAGTGAAGTAGTTAATCTATGTAAATTTAAATTTGTAATAATTATATCAAATTGTATCAACATTTAGACAAAATCACTCAATTTGAAAAAAAAATGAGTTAGTATAATCGTAATCATTCGTTAATTTGTATGTTATTTAGAATATAAATTTACATAAGTGATATCATATTGAAAACCACTCGTATATTCACATTTATTATAGATTTATTTATAAATAGTCGAGTTAATAATTTAAAATATCCAAATAATATAGATATTATTAAGGTTAAATTATTGTATTTATTTTTACCATTTAGTGATGTTTGATAAAAGTGAAGCATTTAAATATGCATACTATTTCAGTGAGTTATATATAATTCATTTAAAAAAACATATTTAGAAGAATAAATTTGGAAAGAGATTCAACAAACTAATTTGTAATGTCTAAATCTCCCTGCGCGTGACTGTCAATCATTACTATATTAATATTTAGTGTCTACATCACATGAACGACAGTAACTGATCTAATGTTTATATATTGCAATAAAATATATGAAAATATATTAAGTATAAGGGGGGATTTTTCATCGCGAAAATTTGATTTTTTATTAGTCGCACTTTGGAAACATCCATAGATTACGTAAAGAATAATATAATGCAGGGGATATAAAATAATAATCTTACCTAATTTACAACAAAAGCATGTCTACATATTAAAAAAATTTAACCAATTTGATGCAAATAATGCATGTAGACATGAAACACCTTAATATTAAATATTCATTATAAGACTTTACTATTACATAAATATATATTGTTATAATTACATAATTATTAATAATAACATTAGATATTTATAATAGGAATTATTTGTTTTTATATAATGATTAAATAATAATATTCTGTTATATATTAAAACAGTTAATAAAAACTAATATAAACCATGTATATTTTTATATCGTCTTTTTCCAAATGCCTAGATAATATCATATGAGTATCTATGTTAATTTCATTCCAACTAATAGTTACTTCTTGATTTAATTTGAACGTTCATCCGAACCTACCTTTTATGAAATCTACAAATTAATTGTTTTCCTCCTTTACCAAATCCAGTTTAAAATGTTCACTTAGAATTATCAGTTTTTTAATTCGTAATTTTTCAAAAATGTCAAATGATTTACACATGCACATGCCAATTTATGCCAATTAATTTTCTGTCCACTGCAGTAATTCTGTCGATTAAAAATCAGAATTTTGATGGTCGATGTTCTTGGTTAGTCAATGATAAATAATTTGTTCAGCTGAAGATTTATACTTAAAGTTGTTGATACAACATTAGGTCACATTAATTGAACTTAATTTCATTATTAAATTCACACACAAAGAGGCCTCGTTTTCATATTGCATGTAATATATCTTTTAATAATACAATGATATTATTCATCAAAACAAACGTTTACGTTTTGTTTTTTATCAAGATGACAGATATTGCTATCGTGTAACCATTATAGAAAAATATATTCTAGGAAAAATGATTTAATATTTAATGTTTTTTTTAGTCATTGGATATGAAACAATAAATAATGGTAATTATATTTTGTTCATAACATAAGAAATATTTTATCGAAAATTCCTGTATTAATATTAAATAATAATGAGTTGTAATTTCATGTTTATCACATTTTATATTTTATTAACAAAAATAATGAATACTATCATTTTCTAAATGTACAGAAATGACAGATCTAATGAAAAAATCTGGTGTATTTTAGATATTTTACGTTATTATCTCGTACACCTTTATGATGCAGTTATGTCGAGTATGTAAATTTTATTGTTATTTGGTTATTATAGATTAATATAATACCTTATGTATGTAAATAACTTATATATAAAAACAATGTTCTTTAAATAAAATTGGTCGATTTTTAGTTTATAGTGATTATATGCTTCAAAATCCAATACATTGGTGTCGAGAAAATGTACCAAGTTTGTAATGAATTTTAATATATATATATATAAATATATTTCCCTTATTTTAGATATAACTATTTAATATATTTATTATTAATCTATTATTGCTCGACCAGATGATCTCTAGTTAAAATATTGCGTATAAACTAAGTGTTTATTTTGTGTTTTATTAAGTGTACATTTTCATGAAAAATGTAAACATTAAAAATATGGTTTAAAATTAATATATATTATTTTTCCCAAATCATAAAAATTGATTATTATAATTACGTATTATCCAAGAATAATTATCATATAATAGTAAATACATAGTTTTAAATTAAGAAACTAGATAAATACCCTAATATTTACAATCTTAGGTTTTCCAAATGATTTTAGAGGTGAAACTAATTATACCGGATTCGCAAAATGTATTGGTAATTATAGATAATATAATATTGTAATATTATTAATTACCATAAGTGTACACAATAATGTATTGAGATTATTTAGCATCTCCACGTTGTATTTAGGTGAGGTATTTATGATCAGAACGAAACAAATATGTTGCCATTGATTTAGTTTTACTCTTAACATAATTTATCAAAGCCATTCGATGTTATTAATTACAGTCATAATAATTTTTAAATTAATTGACTTTTTATAATTAATATACGAAGTCGATACATAAAAAATGTATTTTTTATCCGTTCATACAATTTTTATAAACATGTTTTAATATAGTTTTGAAAAAACAAATTTACTTTATTGTAATAAAGTAAATTTAAATATACATCTAATTATACATAATGTATAATTATAATCTGATTGTTTAAGGCATAATCGCATCATATGTATAGTTGAACATATATACAATCATACGGTTAACGGTGCAAATTTTCGTCGTCGGAAAATAATTTTTTAATTTATCGAGCAACTACAAAAACACTGCACTTATTTGACGACATATTACGCATCCTATTGGGTTTAGTCTTACTGTTATGATCGATTAAATTAAGATCTTCCCTTACACGAGATAATACATGTGATAACATAGCGTCGGCGTCTTCAAAGATGTATTTTTTTTTTTTTAAACAAATTATCTGGTAGTTTAACATATCATGGTTCAACCTAAAGTAAATTTATTAACAAATGCGTATTTAGTTTTAAAACTATTTGATCGGTAATGTAATATTATGTTTGACAAATTAGTCGATAAACGATACGTTTATAAGACCCTATTTACGTACCCAGCCACATTCCGTTACGCCAAGTCAGACATTATAATTATTAATAGGAAAAACGATTCTTGTAGCTCTAATCTTGCGTTAAATCTTATTATCTTATCGATATAGCTTAATAATACTCAGTCGACCTACGCAAACCGGTCGCATTCCGGCATAAAGAAAGCCGCGACTCACGCTGTTGTCAAATTTCGTGACACCATTTCTCAAATTTAATACGTACACATGATTATTATCTAGAATTTTCGCAATTTTCATAAAAAATTACAGTAGACACGACCGCAACGAGTAATGACAGCTGCTTAGCACCGGCAGATAATCACAATGCACCTTTAGTGCGAGCTAAGAGAGAAAGTCGTATATTTTCGCGCATCCCTCACTACAAAACATGATTAATCGGCTCACACAGAAACACGCCCGTATGCCGTCGGAACGTTTCGTTTATCGTCGGCAGCTGTATACATTTGTTTACACTGTGATCGCAGTAAATTTTTTTTCATGTCGATTGTCGTTTGTCGATTCTCTTTTGCGTATAACGTGTCTAGTTTCGCGTCCTTGTGTTTTTTCTGTAGATGTGTAATTTTAGTTTAAACTACTTTCATTGGTTTGAATATTTATTTAATTCATAAAACATTATGAATCGAAACAATAGTGAAGGTGAATCCACCAATATTTCTCCGTTGAAAAGAAATCCTCGCAGAAAAGTAAGAGCTTTTTAATTAGTTTTAAATTTGTACACGGCTAAAATGACTCTGCAAGCTAATGAAGACGGTCCAAAATTAAAAGCTAAGGAGTTGATAAAACAAATATCAGAGGAGAATGGAATTAGACAACGACGGACAGTAAGCGTTACTTTTTCTGAATACAGAAATAAAGGTACTGTGTTATAATTTAACAAAAAAAAGACCAAAAGTAGCAGATAAAATTGATGATTTTGATCAAAACGCCATCAAGCAAAAAGTTCTTAAGTTTTAGCACAGGCGACAAATTCTAACAGTCAATAAAATTTGTAACTGCAGTCAACAAAGATCCGGATTTGCCATATTTTTCCAAAACGATATTGTGTAGAGTTTTAATTTTAAGTATGTTCGAAAATCTCATAAGTGCTTTCATCGAAATGCATAATATTGTTTGTTGGCGTCGAAGGTATTTGGAAACCATAGAAGAATAACGTTAGTTAGGTAGATCCATATAGAAATTATACCTACATTATGATAAATCATAAATACATTTTTGGTACCTATGATTCATATGTGTTATTTATTTAGTATTTAATTTTTTAATTTTTCATGCACTCTGTATAGCGGTCACCTAGAAGATATTTCACTTCTGTTAACGGACACCTCTGTAGGATGGTCACCTCTAAATAGCGGTCATTATTTCCTCTTCGTTGACCGTTATATGGGAGTTTTACTGTATTACCTAGACAAGGCATGGGTAAATGCCGGTTGAAACCACTTCAAGAACATGGGTTGACAAAACTGTCAATTCATTCACGGGACGCATTTCTTTGAGGATAACTACTGGACAAAAAGAACCGTCGGGCAAAGGGAAGCAACTCATTATGGTATACATAGGGTCATCTGACTGCTTCGTTCTTGGTGGCCTATTATGTTTTGAGTCGAAAAAAATGTAGCCAATTATCACGATGAAATGCACAGTGACACTTTTTATGACTAGTTCACAAATATGTTACCGCTACTTCATGAAATCGCTGTTATCGTTTTAGATAATGTATTCTATCGTTTTTGTTAAAAAGTACGGTTCCGGTAAGATCTTTGAAAAAACAAGGTATAATAATTAATTGGTTGAAACATAAAAACGATGTTATCGACAAACCGATAGTTAAAGACCAGTTATTGAAGCGAGCATAAATTTTAAAACCACAATACGATCAATATGTTATTGATGAAGAAGAAAAATTTGCAAATAAAATTGTGGTACGTCTGCCCCTTTATCACGGCGAATTAAATCTAATTGAACTCATTTGGTCACCAGTGAAAAATTATGTCGGGATGAATAATAATACTTTTAAAATAAATGATATTAAGAAACTATTAGAAGAATGTGTGAAACGAGTTACGCCTAACATGTGGAACGACTTTGTTGCCCATGTTATCAAGGAAGAAGAAAAATTATGGAAGGTAGATTTTATTTCCGACGAAATGTTGGACGAAATTTTAGAAGATTCGCACGTCTTAACAATTACGGGCGACACTGATTCAGATTCCGATTCAGAATAAATAATTGTTATTTTAATTTTTGTATAATTATTATATATTATATTGTAATAAATGTATAATTTGTATTTTTTAAATATATAAATTGTTGAATCTATTTTTTTAAATATTGGCTAATTAGTTTTGAATTTTATAGTAGGTAATAAATTATTTACGATTTTGACCGGAGTAAATACAAAAAAATATATGTCTTTTCATTTCTGATTATTAAACAAATATTAATTGATAGGTATTCAATTATAAGTAAATACAAGACACAGCGCGTGTTTTTATTGTTTATTTGAGCCACCAGGACAAACTAGCCTACCTAACTTACCGCACGGTGGGGGAAATGTCACATCAAAACGGCGGAGCGCTATCATTAATGTGCGCGAGCAGTAATGCGTTCTATCGTGGCCCATAGTATAGTTCTCTATCTAGTTAGTAACTCAGTATGAAAATCGCTAAGTTAGATATTCATAATCTGATTGACGTAAACTTATATTATTTTTTAATTTAAACGATTTTCAAGAGTATCTCAATAAAGCAGGGTTTAACGGTAACTAATTTTATAATAAATTTATACTGTTTACTATTAAATAAAACGACAATAATAATTTTATATCAATATTTGACATTCACAAATCCTACATTTTCACTTACGGTTAATACGGTTTAAATCAGTTTTTAATTCTTTTTGTTTTAGATAATCATTGTGCCAAAGCAGCACTGTTTCATGCATTTTTTAAAACTAGTGAGTTCATTAAATTTTTTTCTTTTTTTAAACTTTTATTTGTAAAACATACAATCTGTAAATAAGTAATTACAATAAGCATGTAGTCGGATTTACAATAAGACGTTGACACACATGAAAAAAAAAGAAGCCACTCAATAGTGGCACTTTATAAGGTGATTATATTAGATATGGATTTGCTTTTGAATTAATTATGGTTTAGGTCTATACACCATTTTCTCTTGAGTCTGCGAAACGGGTTACCAGGAATGGCATCTGAACCAAGAGCGGATATTAATAGATTAGAGTGATTTATTAGGCGGGAACGGAATCGTTTATACAGGAATTTAGCAGTTTCTTCTATTGTGTTTATTTTTAAACTTGTATGAAGTGTTAGGTTAGAGACATAGATTTGGGCATTTGCAATTATACGAAGAGTTATAGATTGGAAGGTTTGAATTCTATTTGTATTGGATTTTTCGGCCGCACCCTGTAGTTGAATGCCGTATGTTCAAATAGGCATTTATAGAGTTTTATAGAGAAGTAATTTAGTTTTAATGCTTAATTTGGAATATTTACCAAGTAAATAATAAAGAGTATTCCGCCTTGAGTTTAGAAGGATTCGTTTGCTTTTTATATGGGGTGCCCAGGTTAGACATTGGTCTAAAATTAATCCTAAATTGCAAGAGCTTGAGGATTTAAGAATGATTTGGTTATTTAAAGTGACAGGAGGTACTATTCCTCGGTTTAGGGTGAAAGTCAAATGAGATGATTTCTTATGGTTAATTTTTATTCTCCATTTATTGTACCAGGATGATATGAGATTTAGATGATTTTGGAGATTATAAACTGCAGTTGTTGGGTCTATGTGTGAAGAAAATATTATTTTATCGTCGGCAAAGTCGGCAACGGAAGTGCAAGGGGTCGTCGGTTGATCTGCGGAGTATAGATTGAAAAGAATAGGTGAGGAAATAGCACCTTGGGGGACACTTGCTGATATCGGGGACAAAGACGAGTGTTCATATCTTACTATTGTTACAAAATAGAGGTCTTCGAGATATGATTTAAAGAATAAGTAGTAAAGTGGGGGTAGGTTTTTTTTTAGTTTGTATAAAAGACCGGGATGCCAAACTTTATCAAATGCTTGGGCTACATCTAAAAGAACGGCTGAGCAGTATTCTTTTTTTTCTAAAGAGTTAGTTATGAAGTCAGTCAACCGGTGAATTTGGTGGATGGACGAGTGGCCTTTGCGAAATCCAAATTGGGTATAAGGGATATTTGGTGTATCGTTTATAAAAGTAGAGATACGTTTTATGATTAATTTTTCACATAGTTTTGCAAAGAGTGGAAAAAGATTTATTGGACAGTAAGAAGATGGGATGTCTGGTAGCTTCCCTGGCTTTAAGATTAAGATGATAACGGAGGTTTTCCATTGGAGAGGGAAATAAGAAAGTCATAGTATGGAATTTAATATATGTGTGAGATGCATAATTGATTTTTTGGGTAGTTGTCGAGCTACTTCGGCCGTGATTAAGTGCAATCTAGGAGAAGTTTTGAGAGGGAATAATTTTAAATAATATTGAAGCTCCCCTGGTGTAAATGGTTTTGGGGCTAGGTAGAGTAGAAGAGGGGTGGTTAGAAAGTTTTCAACCTCCTCTTCAAATGAGTTGTTGGTGATATCATTCATGGGGTTGAAAGACTTGTAGATGAGAACGAAAATGTTTGGACTTTTCTTCATCTGTTTTGCACCAAGTATTGTCTTCTTTTTTTAAAGGAGAATTTATGGGCTTTTGTTTTAAACATTTTCGAGTTGCCTTCCAAAGAGAGCCATTTTTTGACGTAAGTGAGGAAACCCAAGAGCTAAAGTTTTCGTTATTTAATTGGTTTAGAATACGTTTGAGTGAAGATGCGAGATTGTTGAATATTTGTTTGTCTGATGGAAGACGGGTGCGTTGCAAGAGGGCTCTGGCACGTTGTTTTTTTGCTATTAGCTCGCGAACATGAATAAGAATTTGGATAAAGTTTTGGCCTTTGGAGGTTTTTTAATAGATGAGCTCCAGGCAGCTAATTGAATTATGTTTGTAAAATTTTGAACGGCGTCTTCTATGTCATTTGGGTACTTAAGTCGAGTTTTTAGTTTTACTTTCTGATTAATAGTTTCACGGAATTTGTCCCAGTTCATAGTACCATCCGTGAGACAAACTTGACGAGGTCGAAGGGAGAGTTGAACGTTTAGAGATAGGAGAACTGAAGTATGATTTGAACATGGTTCGGGCAAATTTTTAATTGTATTATAGAAATTGGGGGGAATATTGACTAGAAATACATCGAGTATGTCGGGGCATTTTCTTATTAATGTTGGTCAATATGTTGGGTCTGGGGGAGCTAGTATAGAATATTTCTTTAGATTAACTAGTTGAAGTAAAGTGAAACCTTTAGGGTTGGAAGAATGACAACACCAGGATTGGTTTTTGGCATTTAAATCTCCTCCTACTATGAAGTAGTGACGCAATGAATCAAAAAATTGTTCATATTGTGTTAGTGTGATTTTATGTTTGGGAGGGCAGTATATTGCTGCGATGGTAAATGGCGTATAATTTAATTTGATAGTTAATATTGTGGCTTGTATGTAGTTTTCTTGTACACTAGGGCAGATAGTATACAGAAGTGAAGATTTAATGAAAATCGCGGCGCCAGCGTGAGAAGTATTGTCCGGATGATTTGAGGTAATTATGTTGTAACCGGGTATTGAAAATTTAGTGTTCGTTGTGAAATGTGTTTCAGAATTCATTTAGTGTCATTTCTATGATTAGTTAAGCCATTGGCATTCCACACAAAAATGGCTAAAGACTGTGAAGTAAATGAATTATTTGACATTTTGATTTAAAAAACGGTCAAGAACTGTGGTGAGGAGAGATAGTAAAGGGTTTGTAAGAGATTTAAATTCATTAACGAAATTAGGAAGTGTATTGTCATTTATAGGATTATTTGGTGTTTGAGTTGAGTTATTCGGAGAAATATCCTGAGCATATGGCTGGGAAAGTTTTGGAGGTGTATATTTGTTGAAGGTTGGCTGTTCGGTGGCTTCGCTATTGGTATTTTTGACATAATTTACATTGTTTGCAACATTATTATTAGAATAGTTACTATTTTTATTTGAGGTGGGTTTGCAAAGTAGTTGGAGCTTTTTATATATTTGGCAACCTCTGTAGTTGGCCAGATGGTCTCCCAAGCAAAGAGGACACTTGGCCGGCGAATCCCTGGTTTTTCTGCAATGGGAAGATGGATGTTCTTCTCCCCAACGGACACATCTTGTGGAGTAGGAGCAATATGTCTTTGAGTAGTCATAGTCCTGACAGTTCAGACATTGTATTATATTTCTTCGTTTGTGCGGTTCTTCAATTTTTATCTTTGTGTGTAGGAGCGATGTCAAATTGAATATATCACTGTTGTTTGTAGCTGGATCGAGATCAACAAAAAATATTGGAAGATTGTTTTTTGTGATTCTTTGAAGAACGTTCGTAACTTGGCGTACAGAAAATCCAATTTCCTCTATAGCAGTTACGATTTCAACTGTTGGAGTAGAAGGATGTAAATTACGAATTACTATTCGGAATGATTTATCTTCCTGTGGTTGATATGTATGATATTGCGCATTATTTTCCTTTAGGAAGTGGATTGTTTCACGATAAGATTCTGGTTTGGCAGTTTGGATTTTTAAATTGTTTATTGATGATTTAAATAGGAAGTTTTCAGAACCAATCAGATTTATTAATTTATTTTTAAAACTAACAAAGTCAAGTATACCACGAATAAATATTGGTGGGGGGAGTTTTTGTTTAATATTTTGCGTGTTGTCAGAGGCTTCAGTACTATTAATGTAATGAATCGTTGAATTGGTTTCATTTCCAGTAAAATATTTTTTGTTATCGACATTACTTGCTGCGAGTGGGACAAATCTGTTAGCTTTTGCAAACATTTTCTTAGGTTCCGGAGTGTCGGTTAATGAATGGTTACGTTTGGAGGAATTTCTTTGTTTTGGAAGTTCAAATTTTTTCTCATTTATTTCTGTGGATGATTTGAAAACATCACTTGGCTCACTCTGTAGACAATTTGCATGCGAATTGCTTTGGTCATTATTTGCACCAGGTGTTATTTGTTTTTGTTTTGTTATCTTTGGAAAGGACTGACTCGTCGATTTCATTTTTGTAATATCTGAAGATAAGGAGTGGTGATAGATTGTCGATGCGTGGCCACCGGCTGATAGCCGGGGGGGCCCGGTGGACTTGGAGTTATATTTTATTTATTTATTAATTATAATTGTTAATAATTGAAGAATTAAGACTAGAATTTAAGTTAAATTTACTTAAAAATAAGTAACTTTTAGAGCTATTTTTCCCTGTTTTTATTTATATAAAAATAAAAAAAATTGTTTTTATATTTGACGTGTTAAATATATAAAACATAGGAAGAGGTTAAGACACATGTGTCGCTAATGACGTTCGAAATGTGACTATTAATTATTAAATTTAAAATTATTTAAATAGATTATATGTATTGACATTTATTGCAAATCTATGTTTTTAAAAATGAATTATCATGAAGCATTTTTAATAAAGATAGATATGACGATAATAAATCAAATTTTTTGTAATTGAACAGAATAATTAATGTTATAGCCAATCAAATTAATATTCATATTTATACATTCACACTAGTTTATTTATTTATTTTTAATTTGCTTTTATTTAAAAAAATATTATAGCACGACAATTAGATATCATATTGAATTATGTACACCATTATACACAAAAAAAAAAGGACAAACAGAAAAATAATACAATAAATTAATGGGTTAAAATGTTGTTAAAAGAGAGAAGAAAGAATAAAAAAAAAATAGATAAGAAGAATGATGTAAAATAATACTGGTTTAAATAACGAAGCTTTAACGATGAAAGAGATTGCTGTAAAAATTACTAAAGGGGAACGGGAGTTAAGAAGAAGAATGATATCCGGAGAGGAATATCTAAGGGAATAAAGGCGGGAAAGAAGATGATTTCTGTTGAGAGATATGGATGGACAGCGAAGGAGAATATATTGAAGGTCACAAATGACTTAATTTAAATGTAACGTACAATTTGAGGAAGAATTAAGAGCCAGGAGAAAGGCGAAGTTTGGTAGTTGATAACGAGCAACAAACAGGTGTCTAGGTAGAGGAAGTCCAATAAACCATGGCCGTAAAGAAATCTGTGGTGAAATATTCCTGTGCCATGATGCATATCGAGGAGGTAACGAAGACCATTTGGACTGCCAGGCATTCCAAATAGTCTTTCTGTGAATGTGAAGTAAATCAGAAATAGAGGTTTGGAAAACGGAAAGGTTAATGATGAATTTGGTGGAAAAGGCTAGACGATCTGCCGTCTCGTTACCCACGATAGCCACATGACTTGGGATGCATAGAAATTTGACGGTTTTATTGGACAAGTGTAGTCGGTAAACTAAAGATTTGATTATTAAGATTAAAGGGGAGATAGAGAAATTAAAAGGATTAAATAATAAAGCTAAAAGACAATATTGAGAGTCAGAAGCTATTAAGATATTGCAAAAGTTTGTTGAGGAAATGTGGTGGAAAGCGTATATGATAGCATAGCATTCCGCGGTAAAAGTTGAGGAAAAATGCTGTAATTTTTCGCTGAAAGACAAATTAATTTTAGAAATAACAAAAAAAAAACCTACAAAACCTGAGGAGATAGAACCGTCAGTGAAAATCAAAGTAAAGTCGGGAAAGTGTGATGATATAAAATCATCAAATTTAGAATTGACCAGCGTGATAGAAAGACGAAAAAGATATTTAGGGAGGGGTAATAGTAATATCTAAGGAATGAATAAAGGCTGGGAAAGGCGTATCATACAGCTGTAGACGGGAGTTTGAATGTTAAATGAAAGGCATAAGTTGGCTAAACGTCGAAGAGATGGAAGCTAAAATGGGAAGCGTTTTGTTAACGTACCTCCAGGAAGTGCTAATACACTTGAAGGTCTTAAAAATAGTGGATTTAGGTGAGGACATGTTTTTAAGTAAGAATTTACCAGAAAGACGTCTACTACGTATTTCCAAAAGGGGACAAGAGCATTCAACTTCAAGACTCGCTAAAGGGTTTGAACCCATAGCGCTAATAACTGAGCGAAGGCAGGATGAAAGAAGAGCATTTAATTTTTTGCGATGTGTTGCGGAAGTAGATGCAAAATGAAATAAGCGATAATCTGCTTGAGACTTTATAACTTTAAATATTTAAAAAAGAGCAGAAGGATGAGATCCCCAGCCGGTTCCAATTATTGATCGAAGGAAGTTAAACCAGTGTGATATGATTCCATAGAGTTGTTGGAAGTGGAGAATCCATCTGAGTTTAGGATCGAGTTTAAGGCCTAAATAAGTGACAGAAGGTGAGAGATAATTAGGCTGACCATCTAGTAATATGTGTGGAGCATTGCTGGGACGTTTACGGGAAAGAACAATGAAATTACTTTTTTCGGGAGCGACGGCGAAAAAGGAAGTTGAAAGAGAAGCTGAAAGATTAAGTAAGGAATTTTTTTAATTAAGAACTGAGTCTTCTAAAGATCTATGTGAGGAAACGTAAAGAAAAAAGAGAAAAAATATAATTGCAAATTGAATGGGGAATATGTATAGCTGCCATGCATGTAACCAGTGTAAGGATGTGTATAGGTCAAATGCACCTTTAACGTCCACAAAAGTGGCACTAAGAAACTCTTTTTTTACCAAATTCCAGATAGATAGGACCGATTAATGAAGAAAGGCAATTCATTGTTCCAATACCGCATCTAAAACCAAATAAATTATGAAGCAAAAAGTAATTTTTTTCAAGAAACCAGTCTAGGCGATTTTTGATAATGGATTTCAAGAGTTTGTAAAAAACAGAAGAGAGCGCGATTGGTCTATAGGAGGTAGGGTTGGTGTTTGGCTTAGGGATGGGGATTACGTGAAAGCGTTTCCATGAATCAGGTATGATACTTTTAATTCAAAGACCAATAAGGATATTGAGTAAAATATTTAGGGCCTGTGCGGAAATGTGCTTAAGAAAAATAACTGAGATGCCATTGAGACCACTTGCAGGTGATTTTCGAGAATATGTAACTAAACTGAGCTCTTTGAGAATAAATGGAAATGTGAATTAGGATTGGCATTTGTAGGAGGAACAAGGGTAGAAGGATTGGCTTCATAAAGAGATGGAACATATGGGGGGGCAACTTTGTCGCAAAACGCAGGAAACCAACTTTCGTTAAGTGAAGGAACAGCTCTTTGAACGCAGCTTTTAAATTTTTTTGCGGAAGACCAAAGGTCAGAAAGCGATGAAGAAGAGTCGATGGAAGAGCAGAAAGATTTCCATGAGGATCTCTTAGAATTTAAAAAGGTACGCCAAGCTGAAGAACATGCTAATTTATAAGAATTAAAATCACATATGGCACCTGAGCTTCTAAATTTTTTAAAAGAAGCAGAGCGGGCTTTTACTGCTTCTGTATATGATGAATTCCACCAAATAGGAGATGTTGAAGGATATTTGCAGCCCTTACCTTTGGTTGGGATCGAGGCTCGTGCAGCATCAGCTATGATCAAAACAAAATAATTGTAAGAGTCCAGGGGGGGGGGATAAGAGGTATCGATTCGACTAAGGTGAGCATCGACGTGGGAGGCAAAAAGCGGTTAATTAGCCTTAGAAAAATAGTACCTAGTAGGAGTGATTGAGAGGTTATTTGTGGAAGTGACATGAGTGGAAGAAGCAAACTTTTCAATAATTATAGGGAAATGATCGCTGCCATAAGGAACATCCATAGATAACTAATTTAAAGACCATGATAATTTATCGGAACAAACAGAAATGTCAACAGCTGAGTCAGAAATAGGGTGTCTATTTATTCGAGTGGGAGAACCCGAATGTGTATACTTAGGTTAAGGGAAGAGAGAGAGAGGTGTAAACAAGGTCACCGCGGTTAGTCTGGCAGTTTCTTTTGTCTCATGCAGGATGATGGCCATTAACATCGCCTCCTAATATGGAATAGTCATCTATTAAATTAAAAATTTGATCAATTATATTGTAAGGAGGATTGGAAGAAGGAAAAATGTATAGGGACTAGAGCTAATGGGATTTTTACAGTTTTCAAATAATATATAATAAAAATTATATTTTTTAACGGGTCATTCAAAAGTAACGTTAGATTTAAAATATCGATAACTTTATTAAAATCAATGAATTAAGTAAATAAATGATAATTTTTGAAATCAGCATATCTTTCAATTTAAAAATGAATAATGATATCTTGCAAATGAGTAACCTTACTTCATCTATAGGCGTATATTCTTTCAGTATAGTTTACCATGACTCTTCTGCAGACAACCACATCAATGTTTGCTATCACTTAACGAGTTTCTTCCTTAAGTTGAGTTATGTTTCGGAGTTTGTTTTCATACACATTCAAGAACCTTCATAAAAAAAAGTCACAAAGAGTCAGGTCGCAGAATCGTGCTGGCCACTCTGGTTGCGGTTGCATAGGGCTTTCTTGCATCACTTGTGGGTTTTCTATACCCAGTTATATAAATGAATAATTAATAAAAACATACATAGATAATAATAACTAATTCTGGAATCTCTTATCGTAACATATAAAGTTAACAATAATGATAATATCAAGTATACTAACCAACCCACCAAAAATAGTGGGTAACTCAAATTCGACGTTATTTTTAAATAACCCTTTATAAAAATAGTCATTTAATGTCGGGTTAACATATTTCCTAATTATCCCATAACAAACTGAAAACATAACATTTTATGATACTAATACATTTTTATCTATTGTTCATATCGAAATTGAAGAACATATTGCTTTTTTAAATAGAAGTATGTTATAGTTTATTTAATATTCTGATATGATAAATAGCAATTATGATTCTGAAAGTTGTACATAAACTTTTTTTTTTGTATGTAATATATTTGTTTAAATTAAGTAAATAATTAAAACTAACTGACATAAATTTCATAAAATTTAGATAATCCATCTGCTATATTTTTTAATTTTTATTTTATTTCCTTGAGCTATTTGAATTTATCTACAATATAATAAATATATTATGAATTTTATTTTTTTTAAAAAAAAATCAATGAGTTGGTTGGAACTAGTGAAAATTTAAATTCCAGAACTTTCAAACATTTCAAACAGTCTCATTTTTATTAGAAAATATACAAAAAATTAATCTTATTAAAAATAATTGTGGCACTATAAAAAAAAATGAACAAAAAAAAAATTTATATTTGAGTAAAATAAAAATAATTGCATAATACATGTTTCCATGGTTTACGTTTATACCATAAACATAGTAAAAATTAAAAAAAACATATTGATTTACATACTCTTTTAGTGGTAGCTAATGGATATTACCAATACATACTATACACAATTTTAGAAAATATTGGTATGTATTAATTAATTCGTATATGACTAATAAGATTAATGTGGACTACAAAACGCAAATCATTTTTTTAAAATTTTAATAAATAACACAAAAATAATGATAAAAAACAAGATAAATGAATATATTCCATAATTAAAATTATAACTATTTTATAACAAAAAAATATTTAACAGAAATTAATTTTAATTTAGAAAGATATTAATTACTAAGCAATTCAAAATTGACTATAAATCAAAATTCGTATTTACTGACTTACTTATACGATTTGCTCATAATCAAATGAATCAAGTATAGTGTAGTTTTCTTGAACTTTTTTTAGATAAGACAAATGCACTAGGACCAATGGAATTTTGTTATAAAATGGACTTGTGGATGAGCCCCAACCACTTTTACATCGACTACTACCAAGCAAGTAATAACGAATGAAATAAATACTATTCAAGCATTAAAACATGCTTATATACGAGTTGTAACGGCACGGTTAATTGCCATGGTCTTGTTTGATTGTAAAATACGCGGTTTTTTGAAACAAATCTCGCTCTTTATTTTACAGTTGTATTTACAATATTAAATATTTACAAAAAAACGTGTCGGGCGGTACGAGACACCCGATCGAGTCAATAAAAATAAATATTTACAAAAGTCGTGTCGGGTGGTACGGGACACCCGATCGAGTCTATTACAATATTCGATGAGTTCGCGAGTGGAGGACGCGTGGAGGGCACACCCGGAGCGGGGGCACCAGGCGGGAAAAAAGGAGTAGCAAGGCACACCAAAATAGATGGCAACAGGCGGGAAAGGAAGTGTCAAGGCACACCCAAATAGATGGCAACAGGCGGGAAAAGAAGTGTCAAGGCACACCCAAATAGATGGCAACAGGCGGGAAAGGAAGTAACAAGGCACACCCAAATAGATGGCAACAGGCGGGAAAAGAAGTATCGTCAGCTCCGATCGGCCAGTTGTTGCAGCTCCTGCGGGTCGTCGATGTCCTTCGTCAGCGGCTTGGTTGTCCGCTCTTCAGGTTCAAGCGTACGGCGTGGTTAATGCGAACACTTGAACAGTCGAAGATGGAGTGAGTTGTCCGATGACCGGACCGCGGTATTTATGTTGTTCGACGACCCGTAGGTCGCCGACCATTGGTCAACCGAAATAGACTATGACGCCCTTGCATTCGCCTTTTACCTGCGTGCCTGTACCTCTCCTGCGCGCTCTTCTTTCTTGTTGCCGTTCGTTCCGTTACAGAGTATATTTAAAAAAATGTTACGTTATTATAGGAAGAGAACTGAACTATTTATTCATTTAAAAATCTAAACATACAAAACAAAATAATTGGAGTATATTGTTTCATAAAATGTATTCGATTAATAAAATACAGTAACACATGTAATTCCATTCAATGATTTTCGTTATTCATAATATCGTGTAATGTAAACATTTTAATTTTTTTTTATAATTGTGTCTTTAATTAGCAATCGTCTTTTCTTTTCTCACTTTATGAAAAGATTATTCGATGGAAAACTTAAGTAACGATGTAACACCGAATAGTAAATTTGCACTGACATTTTATATATGTATACAAACGACTAGCCAATTTAAAAGAATAAACATATCAAACAGCATGCAAAGAATACAGTGAAAAAATAAAAAAGAATAAAAATGTACGAAATAAGTTACTGCGTAAAATAATTAGATCTGTATGGGGTGTTAAACTACACACATATACATATTCTGTGCTTTGTTTTTGAACCGGAGATTTTTAAGTTTAATTTGAAGAAGATCTGTTCATACAAAGAAGAATATAATTCTGCCCTAATATAACCCCTGATATATCGTTGAAAGAGACACGTCAATTAGTTAATAGATGACTAAATAATAATCCGGTAAATAATATGTACGCTGTATCTGATATATTCCCATTCAAAAATTGATGATCTGAGTATTCTAACTAATAGTGAATTGAAATAATAATGGATTCGTAACACGTAATGCACGGGTCATAAACATGTACATATCAGTTTAATTTTAACAATAATTTCCTGAAGGAAACAATGTACGATATTTCATATATCACGATGAATCTCAAAGATTAAAAAACTGAAAGATAGAGTTGAATACTTGGTGACGAAACATCAATGTTATAAGAAAATATTTCACTTGGACAATAGCTTGGCTAAAGGTCAAAAGCTCTAAGATTTATAAGGAGGTAGTTTGTTTTCTTGGTGAGTGTTTGGTATGTTTTTTATTGTGGCTTACAGGCAATAAAATAATTTTTTCGTTTTTACTAATTCACTCCACAGTTTCCGATCATCCGCATTTTCAATTTTCGTCGTTCCCAGGCTTTCCAAATTTTTATTCACTCTATCGATCAATCTTCCTTACGACAAGTTTAGTGTGGGACAATATAAATTTCTTAAAAATTTTCTCCTAAATATTAGAAGTTTTAGTTCATCGCCTTTCATTGTTATCTAGGTCTTACAAGCATACATCACAGTAGGGCGCAGATAGGTTATATAAAACTTCGTTTAGTTTCTTTTGATAGTAACATTGATGGCCACATGCTTCTCATTGTGTAATATCCCCTATTTGTCGAACCAAGTCTCAGCTTAACTTAATGGTGCATATAATTTCTTGGTTTTTATTAATCTTCAAATCCTTAAAATCTTCAATTTGTTTAAATAAGTATTGTCCATCTTTGATTCTTGTACTTGGTATGTATTAATATAATAATAAAATAATATATTATAAAAACAAAATACTGTAATAAAATAAAATATAATAATAAATTATAAAATAATATGCTTATGTGCTTAAAAATTAATATTTAATTGTATTCGATAGCTCAGCAACTAGAGTGCTACGATCGTTAACAATTATTTATATGGTGATAAAGACATTGTTTAAATTCTAACTGTGTATTGTCTGTCATGTCTTTAATTCTAATTTTTGTTAGTAAAAAATTTCTTTTTTTCCGGAAGCGTTGTCGACGATAACATTATAAAATGATAATAGTACAAAATGATATCTCTCAAAACATGTAATTTTTTTCTTTTTATACGAAATACACATTTAATATGAGTATAAGTATTAGAGTCTAGAATTCAAATTAAAATGAATTTGACTCCATGCCACCGGATAAATCTTAAAGCTTATTAACAGAGGTTGGGCCCCATAAAGGTGTTACGCATCAGACAAGTTGTGACATGACTATACTCAAGTATTTGAGAATACTCCATTGCATTCAAAATGATAAACATATTGGACAGAAATTCTTCAAAATTTTCATTGAAATCATTTCTTATATTTAAATGTTTAATTGAATAGATAATATGCTCCATGTGATTTATATGTAAATATTAAATTTATTTATATGTTACAAAATGTATGCTATAGTTACTTAAATGTACAGCTGTACAGCAATTATTTGCTGGAATGAACTTATAGAGTCATCAAATAAACATGAATCATGTTTATTTGACATGGTTACTAACCTAACCTTTATGTTATTATTGATTAACAATGCCCCGAGCACACAAAATTGGAAAGCTAGTTGAACAAAGAAAAATATTTAAGGTAACCGAAATATGTTTTTTGATTATTGTGGGCAAAAGGGGTGGTAAAAGAGGATGTGATAGTTGGATAAAATTATCATGTCTGACAAAAATTTAATTCAATACATAACATCACCGGGATACAACAATAAATGATCAATAGGGGAATACTAAATATACTATGAACTGAAGTTGAACGATGCAATGTAAACCAGTGAAAGTGAGGACACTTAAAATAATTTGTTAATCACATATTAAAATGCTATAAATGTCTGAAGGTCCGACCACTTATATTGAAAATGATCTCATAGTGGCAAAACTAAATGCTACAGATACTGATCAGTTCTGCTTAAATATTATTTGATACTTTAGAGAATGGTGCCTCATGTTAACAATGCGGCAGAGAAGTTACCAATTTCTATTTTTATTTCTATATTTCATTACTTTATTTTGTTATTATTTCATGTAACAGTTTTTCTTTTATTTCTTTATTATATATTATTGCAAGTTACAGTTAAAATAAACACGATCATTTTTACTCATAATTTTTGTTTATGGATAATTGATACATGAACATATGCGAAATTTAAGAATTTTTTTTATTCTTTTTTTCAGATGGCTTTCCAGTTAGAAAAAAACGGTATTTTTTGGAAGGTCTCTACTTACCATTGTTAAATACATATATGTTAACTACAATAAAAAGGCTAATAATTAATTATAAAAAATTATCAATTTTTTTTAGAATGTATAGGTAAGAATATAGAATATTAATTTCTGTAAATAAAACTGTATTATATAAAATATATATATATATATATTAGGGATCCGTTAATTTACAAATACATTCGGTCTAACTTCGTAACCCCTAATTTTTTTTCTTTTTATAATTAAATAATTTTCATAAAACTTCAAACGTTTATTTTTACATTAACACTTGCCGCTGACCCTCTAAATTTGAAAATTTGTGTTGTTTTGATAATTTTACTTATTTTTCAATTTATTTAATTACACACAACATTTAGGAAAAAATTTAACAAATTAAAATGATCATTAAAATATGCTCTATAAAAAAGGTTTTTTCCATTTTTTACTGACTACTCATTTTAAATGTACAAAATAAAATAAATATGAAAAAATATTAAATAATACTAAATCCACTCATAAATTTTTTGGATTTTTTAAAGATTGGGATACCTGGACTAATAGTAACTTGTTTTATTTTTGTGTCAAACACAGCCCGTAGGACCAGCTAAAAATGTGGTGCCTACATGGAAAGTAGAGGAGGTTCTTCTCCAAAGTCATTTCAATAAAAACACAAGTACCATATTATCGTCCCATATTCGAAGCAGTAGTATCGCAACATAATGCTTCTATTATAGTTGGCAGACCCCATTCTTGTAATGCATTACAAACCGACAATGTTTGCTCTTTACCTTTTAAAAGTTCGAGTTAAGAACGGCAATTAACTGATCCAAATTTTTGTGACAATAATTGTTAAAAGACTCGATGGTCTGTATTATTATTAGCTGGTAATTGATTTCTATCCCAATGGATGACAGTAAAATTTTGCAAGTTTCCACAAAACTGGATTTTTATTTTTTCTGAAATATTCTTACTTTTTCGGTATTCGTAAATTGATGACCGATTATTAATCAGATCATCGATATCATATCCTAATGCTTCAGTTACTGTTTCCATCAAAATATAATGTCTCTTACACTCAACTGACATCGATTTAAAACATCAACTAATTTTTCAGTTCTAAATTTTTTGTCTACGTCGTTTTATTATAATGTCTGAAATCTATTCATTTTTCAGGTCAGCTATTTCAAGTCTGCCTTCATTTTCAGTCTCAATACTCGAAATTTTGTCATTTGAAAAAAACGTTCTAGACTTCATTCTTGATATAGTTTCAATTGAGACAGTGGATCGTCATTCGTCTTCTACAATTTTCCGTTTTTGATATTGTTATTCCATTGTATTATGTTTTCATATAAATGTTCCCAAAAGAACCTTGTCAACTAGGTGGTCATTGTTGTATTAGAAATTGTCTATCTTCCTCTAGTACAATACTCTCAATTTCGTCTACATCTGTAATATTAATAAGATTGTTTAACTTATCAAAAACTTTATTTTATCATTCACAAAACATCTTTCCTACTCTGTTTACGTTTTTTTGAAGAGAACGTCATTCCTTATATAAATTTAATAGTTTGTTGACGTAATGTGACTAATAACTTGTTGGAATCTTAGCATTAACCCAAACAATTATGGGTCTAGGACCATTCGTCCCGGACCTTTTCGCAGCCAGACCAATTCACCGCCGTGCCGGATCTTTTCATCACCAAACTATTAACTACTAAATATACTTACACATAAGTTCTGTCTTCCATTTTTTTGGTTTTGCTATAATTTTGGCGCTGTTGGTGATAGGTACACTGTTCCAACAATATTAATTTTGATTCAATATCTCTTATGGTATGCTAGGCAAATTACGCCAAAACTCCCTTCTAAGGGATCTTTTGAATTCCCATGTTACAAATCGAATCGATTCCTACTCAGTAGGATTTTTCGGGTGGATATTTAACAAATAAATGGTTGACTATTCTTAACATATTTAACAATATAGGGGGAAGTGGAAGAGAGAGGGTTACATTTTGGAATCGTCATATCGTCAATCTTTAAAATATGATGTTTTTGTGTCGTTTAAAACAGGTAATATATTCTCTTAATATTCTTTTAAAATACCAGATATATGATGTTTTATGTCCTTCAAAATGCAAAATATTCTTTCAATATAAATATATATATACATATATATAAATATCCTTCATAATTTCGAATCAATATGCAACATCCCCCATATCCTTTTCCAGTGCCCTGCCTTAATGTCACAACGCAAAAAGCTTTAAGCGTTGGTTAAAAATTACAACATTCATTTTAACACTCAATCTATTCTTTTCTCGCGATATTCTCCCTTTATCCTTTTTATCATTTCTCTTTTTAATCAGACTGGTTATTTAATCTAATACCTTTATTGTAAAAACGAATTTCTCTTTATTTAAGTTATTTATTATCATCTTAGTGTATATATTTTATTTGTATAAACTGTAATTGTTAAAACTAATTGTTTTTAACAAAGTTTCAAAAAAAAAAATTTTATATATATAAATATATATAATTGTATATATTTAGTTTAAATTTATTATTCATTAATTTGTATTATTAATTAATTAATTAATTTAATTTACAATAATTTCCCCGCATGGGGTACCTTTTTTGGGTAGCGGGTATGACAACCCCACCGTGGACTTCATTTAACCGGTGATGGTGTAGTCTGAAAGCCCTTGAGCCGTCTCAGGTAAGTAGGCGGATATTAAGATCTCGTCGCTGAAGCACCATCACCACAATTTTGGGCCCTTCATTAATGAAGGTTTGTCAATGGGCCAACACCCCATCATTCTAAAAACAACCTTATTGTTAAGAAACTTCTAAACAAACCTCGGACATTGATTAAGGATTACAGAAATGGAAACGGAAACAGGAAAGCCAATGGGAATTTACGGATTGGTACTTGGAATATTATAACTCACTTTAAATCAGGAGCATTGAAAATGATTATTGATGAGATAGCAAAATATAATTTATAATTTGTAGCACTACAAGGGATGAAATGGCCTGGCAACGGCAGCATCAAACATAAAGAAACAATAATCTTCTACAGTGGATGTGGGGATGAGAGACATGAATTCGGAGTCGGCTTTATGATAAATGATTGACTTAACGTCAGAAGATTTGAAGCCATAAATGAACGAATATGCGTCATCCGCTTGAGAATTAGCGGTCAGAATATAATAATAATTAATTACCACGCACCGACCGAAGATAAAGAGGAAAAAGCCAAAGACGCTTTCTATGAAGAACTGGAAAGGGCATATGATTCACTCCCCCGTCGCACCATTAAAATAATAATGAGAGACATGAATGCAAAAATAGGTCGGGAAAATGTATTTAGACCAACAATTGGCAAGAAAAGCCTCTATTTCTTATCAAATGATAATGGAACACGTTTCATAAATTTTTCGATGTCCCGCGATATCATCATCAGCAGTACCTTTTTTCAGAAAAAAAATATCTACAAACAGACTTGGGTGTCCTCGAAAGCGACAAAAATAAACCAAATCGACCACATAACTATTGATAAATTGCATCGTTCATGGTTTAAGAATGTTTGGAGCTATCGAGAGGCAGATGGTGATACTGACCATTACTTGGTAGTTGCGATCCTAACCGAAAAACTATCGGTAAGCTGGAAGAAGAATAAATGTAGAAATAAAACAAATACAATAGACTTAGATAAACTTAAAGATACAGTAGAAATCAGACAATATAGAACAAGAATAACTGAAGGATTTCGAAATATAAATGAAATGGTAGAAAACAAAGCAGATAATCATGAAACCAAATGGACAAATATCAAGAAGATTATAAACATCGCCACAGAAAATCTCAAAACAGAACCCAAATCCAAAAAAAAGAACAGTTGGTTCAATAATGAATGCAAGGAAGCGGTAAAAAAACGCAATGAAGCAAGCTTGAACATGATACATAATCTATCGATAGAAAATCAATCGAAATATAAGAATTATAAAGAGATATTAAATAAGACAATTAGGGGAAAAAAAAGACTAGATGAAAAGAAAGTACTAGAAAAAATTGAGGAAAAAAGAACTAATCCAAGAAAATTTTTCAAGTACTGTAAGTGCCTTAAGCAGGTTTCAAACAACAAATACTCTTTCTAAAAAACGTCCTCTTCTCGTAACGTCCTTAAACGTCTCTTTCTTCGTCGTCTTTCTTCAACGTCAATCTTCTCTCGGAACCAAGAGAAATAGTACATTTTAAGAAAAACTTTGTTACCCTACTAAATGCGAGTGAGACAAATAAAGGCACCAGAACTAGCTATGAAAAACTGATATTTCAAACAGCCGAACCAAAATGTAGAGAACCAGACTTGGAAGAAATCGAAGATATCATTAAAAATCTAAAAAATCACAAAGCCCTTGGAAAAGATGGCCTAAATTCGAAATTATTCAAAATGGCGGAGAAGAATATAGCGAAAGAAATGCAATCCCTGATAAGTGATATATGGCGTAACGAACAGATTCCTAATGATTTGAAGAAAGGAATAATTTGCCCAATATTTAAGAAGAGAGACATCGGAATAGTGTCGAATTATTGTGGAATATCTTTATTAGACTTGGCTTATAAAATACTATCAATGGCGTTACTCAAAAGAATAAAAGCATACGCAGAAGACATTTTAGCAGAATATCAAACTGGATTTAGAAGAGGAAAGTCTACGACTGATTATATTTTTACATTAAGACAGCTAATGGAGAAATTTTATGATTATAATAAAGATCTGCATATTTTGTTCGTAGGCTTTAAGCAAGCGTACTATAGTACACACCGAGAACAACTATGAACTGCACTAAGGAATTTCAGGATACCTAAGAAGTTCGTTAAGCCAGTTGAAATATGCAACCAACATACCTTCTGTAAAGTACGCTTCATGGGAGAGACATTTGAAATTTTGAATTTAAAACCGGTTTGAGACAATGAGACGCATTATCACCAGTACTTTTTAACTTGGCGCTTGAAAAAGTAATAAGAGACAATAAAGAGGAGCGAGAGATGGAAATAATCGGGGTAAACACACTTTTGACGTATGCGGATGACATCGTCATTCTAGAAACATCCCAAAGAGAAATTAAAGAAAAGGCAAAGAGACTACTCAAAGCTAGCCATAATATGGGTTTATTAGTTAATGAAGCTAAAACAAAATATATGGTTATGTCAAGATAGGTAACCCAAAAGAATATTATCAAGGTAAACGGATACTCATTTGAGCAAGTGGAAGAATTTAAATATCTAGGAGTAAATATTAATGAGAAAAATAATATACACAACAAAATCACGCTTAGAATGTGCGCAGCGAATATAATATATTATGCTATGAAAGAGATGTTCTCATCAAAGCTTCTATCGTGCTGAACAAAAGAGAGATTATACACTACATATTTACGTTCCATAGCAACGTATGTACGTGAAACATGGGCAAGTACAAAAGGAAATGAAGAAAAACACTCAAGTTTCGAGAGGAAAATTTTGAGGAAAATATATGGGTCGGTGTATAATGTGGATTCAAGGGTGTTTGGGCCGGGAGCGTAAAACAGTATTACGCGCGCCCGGACACCGTAATGAATTTCCCGTATTATTAATGAACAAAATAAATGTAAGGCAATAAATAAATAATTAAAAGTATAATATACAAAAATGATTATAAGGAGTATCAGATAAACATGCAATAAAGGGGAATAAATAATATTTAATAATTAATAAATAATAGTAAAACAATGTAACAGTGTAACTTACAATTTTGACATAATTATATGATTGACAAACTTAAAAAATAAATACACTACTTGCGATGATTAGCACGCGCTATAATGCAGTTCAACGATGACGATTCGCGTACATCCACAATAATATATAAAAAAAAAGGTAATGATAATAATTTAGATCCAATTCAAATGATGATTCGCGTACATCTACAATCACATTTACGTATTTCATACGACGGTTCACACACTACGACGAACCGGCGAACGAACATGGCGGCAACTCGTGGAAAATTCGCGAAAGCGACATATCGACATATCAGAATTAAACCTCTTATGTAATAATAATAATGATATCGATAATATTTTAATTGCTTTTATCGCCAATTAAATTGTACGATACTTTGCACGCCAACAAGGGGTATTCGAAAGAAGAAGGGATGACGAGGTACAAAGACTTTATAACAATCCAAGTATATGCCGATTCATTCGCAGTAAGAGAATAGAATGGGCAGGCCACGTGTGGCGGGCAGAAGTATGCCTCATACGGAAGGTTATGGTGGGGAACCCGATTGGAAAGAGATCCCTGAGGAGATCACGCCAGAGATTGTTTGATACGGTGAAGAGAGATCTGTCCAAAATAAACAACTTCAGCATCGACATGACAACAGATAGGGATCAGTGGAGAAGAATTGTGGAAGCGGCAAGGGTCTTTAATGAACCGTATTAATAGGCCAGAAGAAGAAGAAGAATGTACAATAATTTGGTTTTAAATTTATTTAATTAAATTCATTTTTCAATAACAGTTAATAACTATATATTGTGACCGCCAAGCGACGGAAAGTATAATGTGTACGAGGACGGGTGACTCTGCTTTCCGGCAGTTCTACAAATAACGTTAGACGTATACGGAAAATTACATAAAGTGAACACTATAATTTCTAATTACTTATTACATAGACGAATATAAAGACAAGTATGACTATAAATATGCATATGCACAAACGGGCATATGTCCGTAGTAACCACTTGTGACAACAAGGAAATCCAAACGTTACCGTGTCTGCTAGCTTCTCGGCAACGTAGACGAATTGTATGGTAATGCGTTTATGTGCCAAATGGCAACCGAAGATGGAGTTTCAAAGACGGTTCGGAACAAGACGTAGATCGTTGCCACAGCAACGGCGTAAAACCACGCACACGCTGCGACGTCAAGCCACACCAACGGCAGCTCAACAACGACGACGGCACAACACCGGAGAAGACGTCGGGTGTTAGAGTCGACGAGACGGCGGGAGGGAGGAAAGTTCGCGAAGTTTCTATGCCTACAACGCGGTCAAACGGACAATTTGTCATTTTGTTCGGCGCGAACGTGCGGACATTGGATTACTTGACTTGCGTGAACAATATTGTTCCATATGTTCCGGTGTCATTTTAGTACGCTAATTTGTAAGAATGTTTTTGTACATGCTAAAGGACCGTTCGACATCAATATTTGGAAAATATTGCAAGTCGGCTACCATATTCGGTAAATAATTTCTGGAAGTTGTACTGTGTTATTTCCACGGAAAACTTGTCCAATATTTTTCAAAAATTTGTATCCTTTGTTTTATTATTGAAGTTGTAATATTTTTGTTTTTACTAATTCTCCTTTTTCTTCTGGTATCTGCTTAAGTTGAGTAAAATTGTTTTCGATACTATTTATTATGTCAACTAAGGGCGTATTTGATTTTTCCAAACTTTTAATAGTTGTAACAATTTGTAAAAAATTAGTTTTAATAAAAATTAAATCATTTTTTACAGATTGTAGGTGTAACATATTTTTGGATTTTTCAATACTGACCGATGAATTTTCTTCACTTAATTTGTCTATAACATTTTTTAAACCCTCAAAATTGTCGCAATTAAATACAGTGGAATCAGTCAAGCTGGTAATAGCACATTAAGCAATATTTCTTAATATACCTGGACATGATACGTCGTTTTTAAAAATACTTTTTTAATATTATTAATCAGTTTGTTCACATTTGGAAACATTTCTCTAATCTTCTCTGCAACCCTGTTCATCATGTGAGCTACACACGTAACGTGAATTAAAACGTATCCAAATATTATTTTCACCAATTTCATTTTTAATTTCCGTTAAAATATTATAGTAGCCCGGCCCGAGATAATTTTTACGTAACGCACTTTAATCTGGAATATGTTTTCCAGTGTATTTCCATAAAATTGTACGAAATTGAGGCATTTGCATTTTATATCAAGGTATATTAGCTGCTACTAAGGCTAGACATAAAATCTTTGCTAAAATCATTTAAATTGATATTTAAATCAATTATTGATTGAGTATTTAATTTACGTTTTAAACCATTTTTATGGACAGTCGTATGTACTTGTTGTGTTACCTGTGAATTTTTAGTACACGGAATATTTTTGTCATAAACTTGATAACAAATTGTTGTACCATCTGTCGTGAAAATCGTTTGTTGGTTATTGTACGACGAAATCTATTGATAAATAGCTTGAAGTTTTTAGCATATTTGTATGTTATAGTAATACGAATGGAAAGACAATATGTAGGCAATAATACAACCGCACCCAATTATCAACACGCACCGCCACGGACGACTGAATATCTGGCAAATAATTTATATTAGAACCCAGAAATCGTATAGTGAATATTGTATTTATCAAAATGCCGATATACGTGAACTATGTTCATTATAACGATATTACAAAAATAACATTTTTAATAATAAAAATATTCTCAAATATTCTTTAACATGTTGAATATTCACTAACTCCTAAAATATGCTTTTTTATGCAAAATAAATTTTTCCTATGAATTTTGTGTTTCATGAATCGCAATGATATCTTTCTTCTATTTAACTGCAAACACTAGAAACAAATATATAAAATCTAAAAATCCGACCTCTAGTCATTACAAAACTATTTAATTCAATGAGTATGATAGTTTAAGCTCATGATGAATAAACTTATACCAACTTATCTCACTGTTAAATATTTAATTTATTGCTTTTTATAAACTCAAAAAAAAAAAATAGTGTGGATATATTAATTTTAATAACACGTATAGTTCGCAACATAAAAGCGAGAGTGGTTTGAAGACTCTGAGCAAAGATGCCTGTAGATAAAAATTCAGGGAGGACAGTTGTAATTTGTATTAAAAATCAAAAACACCATTATTAATATGTAATGTTTATTTTCAAAAATAAAATTATCATAACCAAATTGGAAAGGTATAATATATACATTTTACAAATTACACTTACTATGAGTCTATAACTATTTATAATTTATAACAAACTGAACACAAATTGCAATTTTTAATTATTTTTCCCAAATTCATCAACAACTTTTTCTTCTAAAGTGAGTTCATCTTATTCATATTGATTTAATTTATTTTAACTTGTAAAGAAGCTAGGGGGAGTTGTCACTCAGCCCTCCTCTCTCTATGGGTGCTCTTGGACTAGAGTGAAAATTAAAATTAAAATTAAACAATACATATAATTGACATAAATAATTCAGAATACGGAAACACAAATAAAGAGAGTCAGCGTGCAGATAATGAAAATTATGATTGGAGAAAAATAAATACATACATCTTAAATATAACAGAATAAACTTTATCTAAAAATATATGGCAACGTCATTAGAATTGTTTTCAATATTTACCTTAATATAACATAACTCAATAGTTTGTTTCAATTCTCCACAATAAATCTGTTTAAGGGTATAAATAAGTAAATAGCAATATATTACTATTATACAAAAATGCAAATAATTTATGTTTTACTCAAATTTTGATTAATTTTTTGTGAATAAATCGAATGAAATATTATTCAAAATCAAAACATTTCAATAATAATGTTTTATTATTGTTAATTGACGCGACAAGGTTATAAATTTCTAATGTAAATATACATCAAGAGCTTATGTAGATATTTTCGTAAACGGTGTAATCAACGTTATCCAAATATTTGAAATAAATTTATTTAATAAATGATTAATTAAACAAAACAGTATTCATTTTTCAACCTGTTTACTTATATTTATTTTTACCAACAAATAGAGTAGAATAGGATAATGAAAAACAGTCATGTATATTACAACAAATTTGTCCATATAATGCCAGATAATATGTTGTAAAAAGAAAAATAATATCATTTTATTGTGGACGTTCATATCTTACATTTTTCATACAAGGTTGTCAAATTTATTTTCTGAATAAAACATTTATTACACAGAAATTTAATAATGAAATACATATTTCCTAATATTATACACTAAAATAGTTTTTAATAATAATTAAAAATTCTAAACTTAATATTAAATTCAAATTTATTATTTTATAAATTATAAACTAATTTTTTTCTAGATAAATTGTTTATTGATTTATATTAATCATTATTATATAAATGTAAAATCAATATTTAGCTCAAATCACAGGATTTGAAAATGTAGATAGTAAGATATTTTTTAAAAATATTTCCTATATATTTTAAGTGTGTAGCACGTTATATATTTGTAAATATTTTTTTCAAGTGAAACTGTAGTTTGAAAATTCTAAACTTTTTTAATATTTTTACCATTTAGTATACTTTAATGGAACAAAAGCTTTCAAACATGCGTATTCATATTGTGAGTAATATAACAATAATTTTTTTACCATAAAGGTGGGGTTTCCCCAAATTTTAACGATAATTTTTTTGTTACTAAATTGACAAAGTAATATCAATGAATTTCAACAGTATGTTAAAATATTATATTTTAAGAATTTAAATGACTATATACTTACTTATGCACTATTCCTATTATATATTACTAAATATCATAATTATGTAGTTTAAAATACAGTTACTCGCCATCTAGTCTGTTTATTCATGAGTTCTTATTAAATGCTTTTCGTATTTTTGCTAATTTGTATTAATAGAAAATAGTTTGCCCATGAATTTTGGTGTGTATAATTTGTGGATATTTTGTATAAATCTGATAGAGTTGAAAAAATAAACAACCATCAGGTGTCGTTAAAAAAAATCGTTAATTGTTTATTTATATAAATGAAGCCGTTTTAGGTGAGATGTATGCATGCATGATTAATGTTATCTATGGAAAGCAGTAGATCACCATTACTTCTATAATGTTATAATTATAAATATTATAATTTGACCTTGCAAATAATAATTTATGTATTTTTACGTAGATTATGGATATATATATATATATATATATATATATATATATATATATATATATATATATATATATATAACAGGACTCAATTGACGATATTATTATTGATATATCTACTTAGTCTTTAAGTTGGATTAAAGAAATCGCAATACTATAACCAACTAATGAGTAAATAAATAAAGATAATGGTTTGGATTTCTAAATATTTGATATGCTGGTGAAAATGTACTATTTAGTTAACTCAGATAATAGGAAATAGATGGTAGATAGAAACATCATCCTCTTTCATTCCATAGAAAACGGTTCTTTTATGAATCAACCGACCGGGATCTAGGCCCTCCGTTTAGAATCCTATAACTTAACATAGAAGGCATAAGTCGGGACAAAAGCGAGTATCTGGCCAAATTTGCACGAGAAAATAATATATCAGTCCTATCACTGCAGGAAACACACACCACTGACGCAGACCAACTCCGGGAAAGAGGATCCATTTCCGGATACTTCATAGCAGCCGCCATATACAACAGAAGTTACGATACCTCCATTTATATACGTAATGACATACACGACTGGAAACCCGTATCTACTTATGAACGCAGCAATATCACAGTTGTCCATATAAAAATTAAAAATTAAATATCATAAACGTTCACAAACCATCAAATGAAAATTGGCTTAACAGAGATCTCATACCTATAACCTACTCTGGTATAGTTGCCGGCAACTTTAACAGTCATCATCAATTCTGGGGCTACGACAATAATGATCCTAATGGAGATAATCTCAACGAATGGACAGAACGAGAGAACATATCTATTGTGTTCAACGTGAAAGACAAAGGTACATTTAGTTCAGGGAGATAGTAACCAATCTTCAATCTAGACCTATGCTTCAAAACAAAAGACTAGAGAGGCCATGACTTACCAATTAGCAGAGAAGTCCTCAACGATTTTCCCCATAGTCAACACTGCCCTGTTGTCAAAAACATTGGAATAAAGATCCCAATAATAAAATCAATCCAGAGACCCAGATGGAATTTTAACAAAGCTAACTAGAGCTGATAACGTAAAAAACTTGACGACTGTATTACATGGATAAGACGAGAAGCTAAGAACTACGAACGTTTTATAGGCCTTATGATCGGGATAGCTAAGAAACATATACCCAGAAGATACAGAAAAAAATATATTCCGGACTGGAGTCAAGAAAGTGAGGATTTATACAAAAAGTACCAAGTAACGAATAATAACCATGCAGCTGATGAACTTCTTTTCTCCCTCTCTAAATTCCACAGAAAAAATGGATTAAGACAGTAGTAAGAAATGTAATTTAAAAAAGTCAAGTAAAAAAGTCTGGAACTTACTGAGAAAAATAAACCCAAACACCAAACGAAAACATATTGCTATGAAAATCAAGGCAGACCAATTTGCAAACTACATTATCGAGCTATTTAGAGCAAAAGTTGATAAAAATGTAACTAGAAATATTAAAAAGGAATTTAGCCAGCTGATAGAAATTTTTTTAAAAATTCGGAAATCTGCCGCATGAACTGGTTCATAAAATAGAGGCTCATATTATATATTTGGGTAATGTTAATCCAACAAAATCAAACAACGGCAATAAATTACAAATAAAACTTCTTAAACATTAATAATTTTATGCAAAATTTTGCCAGAATAAGGACACATTTGTGACTCCCTGAATCTTAATAATACCAACCGAGATACCAATTCAATTTCCTATTTAACTGTGTATTTTGAATACGATTTATAAAGCAAAAGGACAAACGTTTAATATAGCTGCATTAGACCTTAACATTCAATGTTGATTGAAATTCCAGTTACATGCATTTCTATCACGTGTAACATCCAGAATAAATTTCTTTTGATTCCCAAGGAAGACATTTACAATGTGGTATATAAAGAAATATTTAAAATTATCTATTATGTTGATCTACTATTTTTGACTACACGAAATTATAATAAAATATTAAAAATTAACATAACAACAAAAACTCCATTACAAAATTAGATATGAAAAAACAAAAAAAACAATGAATAGAAAACGATTGTACATTATTTAAATATTGTTTTAAACTATTATTGTGTTATAAATAAAATTTAAGTATATTTTATAATTAATATTAAGTATATACTTGTAATGATACAAAATTAGTACATCTACTTGAACTAAACGCACAGATTGAAAAATTTGTCTTTGTTTTCTTTCCTTTTTATTGATGTTACACATTTTAAAAATTCATAATTACTTTACACTTATTTGATATGTTAATTTTTTACTAATTATTTTAAAGTAGTAGTGTAACATTTCAAGTATTCAATATAAAATATATAGTACTAAAATTTATCAAGGACACTAACATAAAATTTGTATAAATTTTTTTATATATAATAATTAAAACAAAATAAATAGTAAATTTTAGTTTAATACGTTGAATAGGAAAAATCGGGTAATTCAGATAATTATATAAATAACATGGTTTGACAAATATATTACCAATTAAAACCCGTGACAGAAAATTACAATTATCATATATTTATGCATAAGTCTTAGTGACGTAAACATTTTAAAAATCCTCTTTTCAAAATATCTGGATGTATTTCAAATCTTGTACGGGTTTTGATGTGTTAAAAAAGATATAAAACATTCTAAAAGTTTTATATCTAATAACTTTATTTAATAGTGTACTGATATTAGTAAAAACAGCCAACTACTAGCCAGCTTGATAGCTAGAATAGTAGGATGGGTGTAATGCTCCGGGTCAACTCACTAACGTCAACTAAAAACCTAGTTGCTACCACGGGAGCGGAAAGCTTCACTGCCTTTCCAGACCGGTTTACTATTCTGGACGCAGTGCTTCACAAGATTGAGGAACCTACCTCGGCTAAAACGTGGTAGTCGTAGGATTGGTGCAAGATAAAAACAAAACCACAAGACTCAGTGGTAGCAGGAAAGGCCAACGTGACACTTAACTGAGTCTTTCCTCTTCCTTGAAACGGTACCTGCTAGAAACCTAGCATTGTCCAAATATTGTGTATTGGCCTCCTGCGTCCCTTAAATAATGTCGATCATTACTATAAGACACGTGGTCAGTAGGATTCGGCCAAAAAACCCAGAACTTATGTTATTAGTAAAAAATACATTTACGGAAAAATAAAGTTACGAAATTTTTCTAATCAACAGTTGTAGTAATTTTGATAAACGAAATTGTTTATTTTCAAATTATAAACCTGTGTATTTAACGGAAATGATAAATATCCTGTTGTACCTCAAAAAAATCGTGATTATTCAACATATAATAATATACATATTAAAATAAAAAATTAATTATCTTCATATTTCAAGTCAGTGTAAATCATATTCAAGGTAATGAAAAAGGTAACTTTACATTTGACTTCAAGATTATGGATCTCAAAAATTAATATTTCAATAATTATTGGGTTATTTATTTTATATTTCATAACATTTAATATTTTATGGATACAAATATTGTGATTAAAAAAGTTTGAGTCTTATTGAATAAATCTAAACTTTTTAGACATTTTACGTCAATATCTTAATGAACTCTATGATACAGCCACAAAGTGTATGTAACACTATTATCGATAAAATGTTTAAATACAATAACTATTCTAATTATATGAGATAATTATATCCCAAACCAATAGCCTTCAAATAAAATCGATTAATTTGTAGATTATCAAGATGACATGCTTCAAGATCCAATGAACTGGTGTTCTAATGAAATAACAAGTTCGGTTTCATTTTTAACATATATTTTTAACAGTTATACACTTCAATGTTTTAGATTTTCCCATTTTTAGTGAATTATTATGATATTTATATTATAAAGTTGTAAATGAATAGTTATTCCCCCTTGAAATGTGCATTGGTCAATAAAATGTTCAATATCAAAAGTAAAGTTTAAAATTAATTAATATTCAAATAGTAAAAATGCACCTGTATGTTATAAAATAATGGAGGAATAGAATTCGCTTGATTAATATATATATATATATATTTATATATATATATATATATATATATATACATTTAAACTTATGTTTTTTTAAAGTTAAATGTATAATTTAGCATTCCATTAATTTTCTACCATGATTTCAAAAAACATATCTTAAATAGTACGAATATTTTGTTTATGTATAATTTGAAAATTATTGTCCTACAATTTATCAAAGTTAAATTATTATTATTATATATATCAATAATCATAAAAACTAATAATTATGATTCTAGAAATTTTTAAGTTAGAAGCAAATGCTGATAAAGAAGATATATGTAAAGGTAATATTTATTATATTGTACATGAAGAATATTATTATAAAATTAACAATTGTAAACTTAACAAAATAAAAATTTAACTTAACTCTGCACATTGTGATATTATTATTTAATAGCGATACTTCACAGAATTAAGTTAATATTTAGCATTTATAATCAAAATGAAACAAACGTGTCTCATCAACAAAAAGTTGTTAATCTATTTATTTAAAAAAAAAATTACAAAATCAATACGACACAGATATTATATATTTACTTCATTTAACAAATTAAACGTACGAAATTCAACATGACATTATTTTAAAATGGGTATATTTTTTTTTAGATAGTTTAAAAAAAAAAGGTTTTAATAGTAAGTGATTTGTTTTAATTTAACACTGGTCAATGTTTATTGGGAAAATAATTACAAATTATAAAAATTTATGACGTTAATTAAAGATACATCATTTCTGAAAGTAATTAATGACATGGTATATAAATGGTTTTTAAACTTATTTTTTTAACTAAAGAGGATGCCAAAACAGCCTTAAAATATGCATTCTTTCAATTGGGTAAGTAAATCACAGTTGATTTTTTTTTAAATATAAAATCAGTATATTTATTTCTAATGAAAAGTTGATTCATAAGTGTTTTGATTAGACATTACAAAAATAAATGTTTTGATACATCATGATCATAGTTATGGCAAAATTTAAAAGTCATAATATATGGGATATTAATATAACGATCTTTATTAAAAAACAACATGTAGGAAGTTAATTATTTATTGCTGAATTGGGAATCACTAAATTTAAGCACGTTAAACATTTATATATGTACATGATTGGTAAAAAAATATTCGCAATAAGCATATCAGTTAGTGTTTTCCAAAGGGTGTGCTGCGGCATACTAGTGTGCCGTGAAGTTTAAAATGTGTGCCACAACAACTTGAACTTTTTTATTAAAAACCCATCATAAAATAGTTGTAAAATACTATTTAAAACAGTTTTTGAACATGTTTAAATATATATATAATTAAAAGAAATAAAATTGGTTTAAACTATACAAATAAAATAATTTGATTTATAATAATAATTCCACGTTTTAGCTTGAAACATGTGCCTGATGTTTTTTGCATAGTAGTTCAATTCAAAGAGAAGTCATTGATAAACACACTCGCATTTCTTGTTAAACTAATAAAAGTTGATCGGGATTCTTATTTTTAATATCGGTTAGTACGGAAAACCTAGATTTGTAGAAGTATGTTGTAGAAAATAGTAATAACGTATATATATTATTATCATTTCTGTAATTAATGGATACTCAGTATTAATAAAACTCCAAAACTGGAAGAGTAAATGTTTAATTTAATTTTAAATTTAATTTTAATTTTTATGAGCAATCAGATTGAAATTCTAAACATTGCTCTTGTTCAACTAATTCTAGATGATATTTGCATTTGATACCACTGCAAAAGATTTGTGCACCCAATCATATTCATTAAAATGCAAAGATTAAAATATTTTTTCAATTTTTCTTTTAAGATTATAAAATGGTTATTAATCTAATCAAATGTTACTTTTCCATCTGGATCAACATCTGCTGTTAATGGACATATTTGTAGTTTTTCATTTCTACGTGTGATATCCAAATATTAATTTTGCATAAAAAAACATAAAATTTATTGAATGATGTTAATATGTTTTCATCTTTACCTTGCATGCTTGAATTAAGGATATATATATATGGTTAAAATATCTGTTAAGTAAGTAAGTTTTTTACGTTATTTTGGATTATTTACATAAGTTACAAAATCGCAGTTGGTCTTCATTATTGAACAATTGTCACAATTCGTTTTTTATTTCATATAATCTGTTTAAAACCATACATTTTAATAACCATCAAATTTCAGTGTATAAAACTAAGACTTCATAACGAAAACCTGCCTCTTCACACATTTTTTTAAGAATTCTTGATCTAAGAGCTCTTGATTTATTTTAATTTTTCATTTCAATTGCCAAATCAAGAACACGTTTATGTTCATCTGGATTCATTTTCATCATTAACAAGCTTCACAATGTAAAATGCATAGGATTTAACAAATATTTGGAAGCTATCTAGATATTTAAATCATCTGCAAATCCATGCACTATTATACGCTGTTGGCCGATCACTATTCCAGTAGTTTCCATTTATATTTCCTTTGTGGCTTTTTCCGAAGCTAAATTGAATAGTAGGTGATAGCGATTATTTTTGCTTCAAGCCTGTACTAACTTAAAAGTCTTCGGACATTGTTTGCTCGACCCGTATTCGATACTGTGTACTTTCCATGCATATTTTCCTCAGCACTGAAAGTTACTTTGGCATCCCAAAATCCTCATTATATTATACAGGCTTTATCACTATCTTAAACCTTTTTAAAATCAATAAATAGTTGTCAGATGTTTTGAAGGTATTCATACTTTTTTTCTATTATTTAGCTTATAGTTGACAACTGCTCAATCGTTGACCTTCCTGTTCGGAATCCACACCGGAAGTTTTCTAGGTTTTCTTCCACATATGTTGTTAATCAGTTTAGTAGTAGCTTCGCAAACACTTTGTAAGCTGAGTTAAGGAGAGATATTTCTCTATAGTTTTCACAGTTTGTGCTATCGTCTTTTTAAGGTATTGATATGATTATATTATATATATTATAGCTTCATTCTAGGTTTTCGGCAAGCGTTCGTCATTCCAAATTTTTTACTATAACCTTAACATTATGTTATGCATCTCTTTTCCGCCGTATTTAATGAGCTTATGTGGTATTTCATCTAATCCTGGTATTTTATAATTTTTAATTATATTGTTCTATAGGTTTCTTCTTTAATCATTTAACTTATCATTACTTCGGCTCCATACTTGTTTACTCTTCTCGTTGGCTTTTCTGAGATATCCGCATTTAATAGTCCTATCAAATATTCTTTCCATCTTGCAGCTCATTCTTCGGGATCCATAATTAGGTCGATATTGAAATTTTTAATGATTTTCAGGCTTGGGTTAAAAAGTTTGAACTGTTTTATGGTCTGAAGAAATTTCTAGTACTGCTTTGTGATCGATTCTTTTTCGCTTCTTGTAATATCTTATTGAAAGTATTTCTTTTCTCACTTTGGATAAATCAATTGCAAATTTTCCTTTTTAATTTATAGAGCTCTTTTGTGTATGAATTGCTTATACCGAACTAAACTTTCTCTTCCTATCATTGGCATAAAATGTGTTCCTCTTCCATAATTGGCATTTAGGTCACCTAGTACTAGTTTGATTACATTTTCTGACAATTCAACAAAAGTTTGAGGTCCATGTCCCTGGCACCGCCCATTTTGAATTTCCATTTGAAACAAAGGGCCTTCGTTTGTGCTACGTTTGTGCTGGATTGTGCCGTCAATCCCTTCGTTTGTGCTCAATCCCTTCTCAAGTTATCCGCGATTTTCCTTGGGCGGTGCTGGGGACATGCTAGCACCGCCCATTTATAAATTTGGATCCAAACCCAGGGCTTTCGTTTGTGCTACGTTTGTGCTGGATTGTGCCGTCAATCCCTTCGTTTGTGCTCAATCCCTTCACAAGTTATTCACGGTTTTCCTTGGGCGGTGCTGGGGACATGCTAAATCCAAAATTCGAATTTCAGTCTCAAACCCGGACCATTCGTTTGTGCTACGTTTGTGCTGGATTGTGCCGTCAATCCCTTCGTTTGTGCTCAATCCCTTCACAAGTTATTCACGGTTTTCCTTGGGCGGTGCTGGGGACATGCTTAATCCAAAATTCGAATTTCGGTCTCAAACCCGGACCATTCGTTTGTGCTACGTTTGTGCTGGATTGTGCCGTCAATCCCTTCGTTTGTGCTCAATCCCTTCTCAAGTTATCCGCGATTTTCCTTGGGCGGTGCCGGGGACATGTTAAATCCATAATTCGAATTTCGGTCTCAAACCCGGACCATTCGTTTGTGCTACGATTTTTTTCTATTTTTATTCCTTTTACCCTTTATGTTTCTCTTAGAGGTAAAATTTTGAAAACTATTTTCTTAGCAGATGCTTATGTCATATAGCTATATTGATGCCAACTATCAGCCTGATCCGTTTAATGATTGGGCTGTACGTCGATAGATCAATCAGTTAGTCAGATTTCTCTTTTATATAAATAAATTACGTATTATTATGTTATTACTGCCCGCGTTTTATTGGTTTTAGATATTTTCTCATGATCGACCGTGACTAATGACTAAAAAAATCAATAAATAAAATCTAATTCAATATTTTTTAAAACTATTTCTTATAAGCTATTATTTAATAAATGTGCTATCACACATAACAAAACTGTAACAAATTTCCGACTTTTCCGATGGATTTTCCAAAAGTTGTCTTTTATACAAACCTTGTCCTGACAATTATGAACACAATAAAAATAAAATGAGCTAAATTAGTGGAGACGTTCTTATGTTTTGATGTCTCATACATTGAGCAATTAATTTTTATTTATATAGATTATAATATACTAATGATAATTTTCTAAATCTAGTAATTTAAGAATAATAACAAATTAACACGCATTAATTTTTGTATTTTATTTGTATTTTGTTACTTTTAATATACATGATTAAATTATATTATACTTTTTATAATACAAATATACACAATTTAAAATTTTAAAAATAACAAATGGTATTTTTACGGTCTTAATATAAAAACAATATACTTATTCCGTATAGATTAAAAATTGACAATTTAATAATTTAGTGTTAGATCTTACTCTTCGAGGAACATTCTGTAGGTCATCATATCTTTCCCACGTGTCTGTGTGTTCACGCCAACAGTAGCTTATATAATGTCCAATAGCGTCATTAGTTATTGAAATAGGTTGTATAAAGTTAATTGCTCCTCTTAATATAAATGATTTATCATTTAAACATAATCTTTTTGGTATGTTTTCTAAAATTAGTGAAACATCAAATGTTTTAGTTTTCTTTTGTGGTTTAGAAAAAGGGGCGAAGAGTTCGATAAAAATATGATTTTAAAGTAATAACTCTCAAAAATATTGAATACAGTATTTAAAATACACATTAAAAGTATATTACCCAAGTATTCAATAAAATTTATACTATTTGTAAATACTTTATAATCAAATAGGTAATTAGTAAATTATTTCAATAAAGTACTTACCAAATAAAAAGAAATACTGCATGCAATTTGAAATTCCACTCTGTATATCACTGTAAAACACTAAACACGAACTATACAATTATTTTGACATGTGTATACGACACCAAGCGTCAAAGCATACTGCTACGGATTTTACTCACAAATCGTGATCAAATTTAACGTTATTAATTTTGAATCCAAAATAAAAATCAGAAAACATTTGGTATCCGGTGACGATAATGTCTGGGGCGAAACCAATGAATTTAGGTAGGTAAACACTATACACGTAAATACAATACGTGTTAAAAACAATTATGACGTTCGACGATCAAACAATTTATTGGACAACGGACGTTGTCAACAATACCAAAAAAACACCTATATTAGTATATATGTTCGAGCGATATATTAGAAATCCGCCTTTGGACCCGGTCATATTGCGCAGCGGTCGACGTTGCGATGTCGGACTGCGAAAAATGAGTCGTTCCCGAGACACCCGGCCGATCGGTGGACGACGAAATTTTGAATTTAAATTGTGTAGGCTTTTCTTAGATATATTGTCTTTTTATATAAGCCTAATTGTAATTCGTCGTCGTGTAGGCGATTCATATTGTAGTTCGTCGCCGCGGTCGACCCATCGCGATAAGGAATCATTTGTTCAATTATATTAGATATGAAATTTATTGTAATGTATCATGATACGATTATGTTTCTTTTTAAAATATAAAAATGTTAAAATGTATTTTTGCCTGTGATACGTTCATTTTTTATTATTATTCTTATTATTACTGCTATGAGCACCTAGTATATTTTTGTACATATATATTTATTACTATATACTATATACTCAGCCCAAATAATACCACATTGGTGGGCTAACCTTCGTATCGAGTTGGTGCTTACAAATTAGTCGCCAAACAATATATATATATATATATAATTACTACACCAAGGGTGTAGTCATAATAAAGAAAATAACCATTTTGCTCTTGACCATTTTTAACAAATCCGAGAAACCTACAAAATACAATGGGCATCTGGCGGTGGCGACAACGACGACAACGACGACCTTGGTGGGAAAGGGCGAATATAGATAAACATGTACGCGTATAGACCAATAAAAATACAACGGTCGCGCGCATAGAAAAAATTAATTATTGGATGACAAGAGATGTTAACTGGTACTTTAAAATTTAAATAACCATGCATATAATACAAAAAATGTAAACAATTTTAAACATAATTAAAGCTGTTTACATATAAAACGTCTATGAGTATTATAATTTGTATTTAATACTAAATACATTGTATAATATTGTGAATATTTAAAATAACGTCATATATTATATTCGAACTACTCACAAAATAGGGCATGAAAATCCAAATATTTCAGGATAAATCATCCGATTAATTTATTACTCCTTCTTGAAAATGATAAATGAAGGGATTAAGCACAAACGAAGGGATTGACAGCACAATCCAGCACAAACGTAGCACAAACGAATGGTCCGGGTTTGAGACCGAAATTCGAATTTTGGATTTAGCATGTCCCCAGCACCGCCCAAGGAAAACCGTGAATAACTTGTGAAGGGATTGAGCACAAACGAAGGGATTGACGGCACAATCCAGCACAAACGTAGCACAAACGAATGGTCCGGGTTTGAGACCGAAATTCGAATTTTGGATTTAGCATGTCCCCAGCACCACCCAAGGAAAATCGCGGATAACTTGAGAAGGGATTGAGCACAAACGAAGGGATTGACGGCACAATCCAGCACAAACGTAGCACAAACGAATGGTCCGGGTTTGAGACCGAAATTCGAATTTTGGATTTAGCATGTCCCCAGCACCGCCCAAGGAAAATCGCGGATAACTTGAGAAGGGATTGAGCACAAACGAAGGGATTGACGGCACAATCCAGCACAAACGTAGCACAAACGAATGGTCCGGGTTTGAGACCGAAATTCGAATTTTGGATTTAGCATGTCCCCAGCACCGCCCAAGGAAAATCGCGGATAACTTGAGAAGGGATTGAGCACAAACGAAGGGATTGACGGCACAATCCAGCACAAACGTAGCACAAACGAAAGCCCTGGGTTTGGATCCAAATTTATAAATGGGCGGTGCTAGCATGTCCCCAGCACCGCCCAAGGAAAATCGCGGATAACTTGAGAAGGGATTGAGCACAAACGAAGGGATTGACGGCACAATCCAGCACAAACGTAGCACAAACGAAGGCCCTTTGTTTCAAATGGAAATTCAAAATGGGCGGTGCCAGGGACATGGACCTAAAAGTTTGTGCCATATTATCATAAAAAATTATTCTTTGCATTCTGTTAGCAACAGATAACTATCCTATCTAATACAGGGTTAATTTAATTTATGTTTGGTTTCAAAGCCTTGTGCATGACAAAGCCACATTCAAAATAGTGTCCTTTCATGCCAGAGAAATAAACTTTATACATTCCTACTTAAGGTTGACCTTTTCCAAACCATCTTATTTCTTAGAGGGGTTTTATATTTATACTATGTGTTTCTAATATATCTGTATGGTTTTAACAGGCTCCAGTCCTATAAAGACTTAGCATGTTCCAAGTCACGATCTTAAGTTCATTTTTTCGAATTCCGTATCTAGTCTTTATTCTACTTATCTGTGTCCGAAGCTGATGTCGCGGTGGTCTTATAACAAGTGCTTTTTTACAAGGCAGAATTAATAACTATTTAGGCATGTTTAACACGTGCCTAAGGAGCGGAATCTTTCCCGGGCACTGGAAGCAAGATCGTCTCTCGCTTCTCAGCAACCCGGGAAAGTCCGAGGGGGTTCTGATTTCGTACTGACCATTGTGTCTCCTCGACGACGTGGGTAAGATTCTGGATTTGCTACTGATGAGCCGGATGAAATCTCATATGTCCGAAATAGGTATCATATTGTCCGACAGGCAATATGGTTTCCGTAAAATACGTAAATTATGTAAAATACGATCGACCGACGACGCGTTGCGTGCGGTGCAGACGCGCTTGTCGACGCGCGAAACGCTCTTCGGGTGGTTATTAGGCCGTGCGTCTGGACATCCAGAACACGTTCAACTCAGTGGACTGGGTGGTTATCTGTATAGTGCTGGAGCGTATGGATTTCCCGCGAAACCTCCAGCGAATTTTCGAATCGTATTTGAGCAGTAGGGTGCTGCACCTATGCGACGATGACTAGGGAGAGCCGATCACATTAAAGATTAACTGCGGCGTGCCACATGGCTCCGTATTCGGGCCTCTCCTCTGGAACGTCGTGTACGACGCCATGTTCTGTCTTGATCAACCTAGGGGAACGATCACAGTTGGCTTCACGGATGATCGCGTTGGCGGAGAACACGGTGGAAGCGAGGAAGAACCGCGACAACCTCGCGCTCGTGACGGTGGTGGAGCACATACGGGTACTCGACCTGCAGCTTACCGTCGAGAAGACGGAGGCCGTAGTATTCACGAGCCATTACGGGCCGGTCGAACCCCAGTTACGACTCGAGGGTCAGACTGTACGATTAGAAGCGTTCTTTAAATACCTAGGAGTGATCCTAGAGAAAAGGGAACCATGTTCGGTGCACACTTGCACGTCACCTCGGAGAAAGCCAAGCAGGTGATGTCCGATCTGTCCGCACTTACGCCGAACGTCGGTGGCCTGCGGAAGGGCCGTAAGCGTCTGTTCGTAAGCGTCGTGCAATCGATATTATTGTACGGCGCGTTGACGTGGGCGCATACGTTGGCTTACAACCTTCAGAGCGTGGAGACGTTGGCTAGGGTAAATCGTCGGGCGGCCATCAGGAGCGTCTGTGCGTACTGCACAGTCTCCTATAACGTCATACAGGTCGTTGCAGGGACGCCCCCGATCGACCTTTTGGCCGTCGAGCGCGCTACACCAGGAGGATGATGCCACCGACAATGGACGGACAGCGTTCGGGAACTCCGTTGACGTCGGACAACCCGAGCCGCGACGACGGACGAGTGGGCACGAAAGGTAGCGAGATGGGACGCTCCTGCCGGAAGCAGCTGAGAGTGGACTCAGATGCTGATACCCCCTCGCTCCTCGACCATTGGGTGAGAAGGTCGCACAGTGAGATGACGTTCCATCTCTCCCAGTTGTTAACGGAACACGGCTGTTGTCATTAGTTAGCTGTTATCATGGGTTTCATTGAAACTTGAAGATACGCTTGCCAAATGTGTCTTATACAAAGGTCCATAAAACCATCCATAAAACTGCATGAGATGCCATATCTATTAAGAAATTCAACATCTACAATCACCTATATCAAAAAAACACGATATCTACACAAATAATATGTAATATCACCCATCAATCAATACCCATTACTAATACATATACACGTTTTTTTCTCACTCCTATGCGTGCATATACTTAAGCACTAGCTTAGTACACTAGCTTTACATCTATCCGAAATTCATCTTCATCTTCTACAAACCTAATTACGATTCACTTTTATACAGTTTTTCTAATAATTTAAAAACATTATTATACTCCCTTTTCTCACTACAGTTCTCAAATGAATCATTATAGTTTCAGTCATTAGTCTTCCTATTATGGAATGCTTATGTTCTAGAAAATCTCAAAAATGAATTAAATATAACTCTACATGAAGAACTAATTGACCTTTGATGTATGAGACACATTTTACTAAAAATATTACACCTGTAATTCCTAGCTATAACATAATTTCTTTAAATTATCCCCATAAAGCTGCTCACGTCGACACAGCGATTCAAATCAGAACTTCACTTCATTTTATACATTTTCTCTGAATAAACGAAGACTACCTTCAAGAAGTAATAGTAAATATTTAACTAAAGAACGTACCAATTATCATAGTAGCAGTGTACTGCACTCATTAGTTTAAAATTACGCAAGTACAATAAGACTTTTTTTTAAACTCTTTTGGTCACTAATCAGTTGTCGGTGGAGACCTAAACTCCGAACATAAGTCATGGGACTGTCCTAATACAAATCCAAAAGGACGTTTCTTGCAGCAAAAATCAACATAAATCAATCGTTCATTCTAATTCATCCAAATCCAACAATTTAGGCTTTATCATTAAGAAAATTTTCTAACATCCAAAATATATTTATGATGGAAATTCCGTCATATTTAACTAGGGAAATAATGAGCAGAGAAAAATGTTTTGCATTATTGATTAAAAGATTAAATTAAATATAATTCTGAAGTCATCAAACGAAATTGATGATGATATCTAACATTTTACCGAAACTAGCGAGTCAATGTTATGGAGCTCATCCAATCAACCTCCAAGAAGTAATTCAAAATCATTCTCCAATTCCACGCTATGTTAGTTATTATGAAGTAATAAACCGAAAAAGGCGTGCAAGAGTACGTTGGTAACGCACATGACCCTCTCTGATATACGTATTTAAAATAATCTTATATTTACTTTGAAAAGTATTCTATATCAACTTCAAAATAAATCTATTAATAACTGGAATTCATCACTACAACAAAAAATGTATCACTTTGTAGAGCAACCTCGTAATTGTTTAAAACATAGACGCACTCAAAAAATACTGATGTTATTTGGTGTAAATCTGATAAGCTTAAGTTAGCAGAAACGAGTCATTCATTTTATAAAATATACATAATGAATTATATCGATTGTTCCTTAACTTTTTTCGTCGCAGCGCATTATTATTAGTTATTAAAAGTCACTGTACATTTATCAAATATTAAATACATTAAATACAAATAAGACCAGAAAGTGAGAAAGTGTGGACTTTTCCACAACGAACGTATCTGGGAGAGAAACCACAGTATTTTCTGAAGTGACCGTAATTTTGACAATTAAGTCATTGTAAATATTTAGTAACTACAGTTTCAGTATAATCATCTATAGTATATGAAGCAAATATATTTGTTTTACAAACATTAGCTTTTTGTTGATAAGAACTTGAAAGTCAGATTTCAACAAGGAGTTTGTCATTACCTTAGTTTGAGCTTGTTTTACTTTAAACCTGCAGTGTTCGGTGGAGTCATTATACCTGTTTATTACTGCCTGCTGGCACATAAACAGATACGTAGTAGGATCAAAAAGTTCCCGGAATTTATTTATAGAAAAAAATTATTTTTCTTATCAAATATCTGATTATTGGAATTAAAAGTAGACATTATTAGTTATCTATAGGTTTTGTCGTTAAAATTACATTAGTCTCATGTGAGCCGTAATCGTGTCCATACGAAACGGAGTTTACGCATATTTTCAAAATGTCACAATTTGAACAACGCGCTGACATTAAATTTTGTTTTAAACTTGGAAAAACTGCTGCAGAAACGCTTGAATGTTTGAAAACAGTTTATGGTGATGAAGCATTAAAGAAAACATCCGTTTATGATTGGTTTAAACGGTTCAAAAATGGTCAAGAGTCACTCGAAGACGAAACAATTTTCTGTTTTCCATTTGGTCTTCGGTCAAAATGCGTGGAACAAATTTCGCACAAACGCGCCGCATTCCTAAATTATCTTTCAAAATTGTTTGAACTGAACCATACGATATTCCTAATGCATTTGCCATATCATGAATGCGTAAATGACGATCTGATCGCACCAAATTTTTAACTTTTTCGATTGTTTTATCATTTAATGTTAGCGCGTTGTTCAAATTGTGACATTTTGAAAATATGCGTAAACTCCGTTTCGTATGGACACGATTACGGCTCACGTGAGACTAATGTAATTTTAACAGCAAAACCTACAGATAGCTAATAATGTCTACTTTTAATTCCAATAATCAGATATTTGATAAACTTTGAACTTTTTGATCCCACTACGTAATTATAAATTTGATTTTTTCAATGTAAAATCAAGATCCGAACCTTTAAGTAAGATAATAAAGATGCAAATAGGCAGTGATTCTCTGGCTATTTTGATGTTCATTTTAAATGACAAAATTTAATTAATCTATATATATATATATATATATATATATATATATATATATATATATATATATATATATATATATATATACGAGGTGTGACAATAAAATAACGAGACTTTTTTAATAAAAGGTATCTATTTTTAAAATTTTACAATTTAATGATTGTCACCTTCAAAGTACCTTCCCTCAGCATCAACACACTGCTGCATAGGTCGCTGCCATTCTTGAAAACAATGTTGCCAATCGCTTTCAGTCAGCCCTTTTAGAAGTTCTGCCGTTTTCATTTTTACGTCATCAACCGTTTGAAAATGGGTTCCTTTTAATAAACTTTTAATTTTTGGGAATAAGAAGAAGTCACAAGGAGCAAGGTCTGGCGAGTACGGGGGATGTTGAAGTATAGAAATATTTTTTTCAGTTAAAAAACGTTGAATTGAAAATGCACTGTAAGCTGGAGCATTGTCTTGGTAAAGAACCCAGCCATTTTTCCACAGATCTGGTCGCTTTTTTCTAACACGTTCTCTTAATTTAATTAATACCTCTTTATAATAATATTAGTTGATAGTTTGCCCACTAGGAACCCATTCAATAAAAATTATTCCCTTAATGTCAAAGAAAACAATGATCATTGCTTTGAATTTCGACTTGCTCATTCGTGCTTTCTTCATTCTTGGGGAAGTTGGTGTCTTTCAATGCATGGATTGCCTTTTAGTTTCAGGATCATATGTAAAAATCCATGTTTCATCACACATTATAATATTATTTATAAAAAATGGATCATCTTTGATGATTTTTATGCTGTCAGAACAAATTTCTTTGCGATTGAATTTTTGATCAATCGTCAAATTTTTGAGGACCATTTTAGCACACACTTTTTTCATATTTAAATTTTCAACTAAAATTTTTTCGAACACTTTCTCTATCAATATTTACCATCTTTGCTTACAGCTCTAACACTTAATCGACGATCTTACCGAATAATTTTGTCGATTTTTTCAACGTTTTCGTTTGTTGAAGATGTGGTAGGACGTCCAGAACGATCATCGTCTTCGACGTCCTCTCTTCCACTGCAAAACCGTTTGTGCCATTCAAAAACGCGAGCTCTTGATAAACATTCTTCACCATAAACTTCCCATAATATACGAAATGATTCCGCGGCAGTTTTTTTTAATTTAACAAGAAATTTAATGTTAACACGTTGTTCGATTTTTATATCTAACATTTTTCGGCAGTAAAGTCGAACTCGCACTAATAACAAGGCTACTAACGTATTAGAAAATTAACCGATTTCATCAGTGTTTATAGTACTTTTAGATAAGTGTTTCCTAATCATATTTCAATAATCGTTTTATAGATAACGTTAATAGTTTAGGTTATATTTAGAAAGTCTCGTTATTTTATTGTCACACCTCGTATATATATATATATACATATAAATGAATTGGTGTCTGTATGTTATCGATGTCTGGCCAAACCGCTGGATGGATTTTGATATGGTTTTTTTCTACGTACTCAGCGTGATCTCGGGATGGTTTTTGTCTCTTAAAAGTTTTCAAAACCCGGCTCCTTATATGACTGATAACCCGGCTTCCGGTGTTCCTTCGCAACTACGAGTTGTTTACCTTTCGCCGTAACTAAAGATGTGACGTCCATTTTTTGCAGGTTACCAAGGGTAACCAGAAACCGTCATATGTTTTTCTGGCATAGTTTTTTATTAGTTTGTGATTAAAAAATACAATTTCTCAGTTTTCGTAGGTAATTAGTGATTTTTCGCCTTGCAAAGGTGTAGGTCGTTTACGTGTAGTAGCAATAGTTATGTAGCCACCTTTATCGTCAACATTTTAGCGTCATACGTGAGAATTACATGCCAACTTTCAAAATCCAAGGTCAAATTTATTATTGTGCTTCTACCTCTGCCAGATTATAATTAAAGATTTCTCCACTATATCGTCGACAGTTATGTTCCCCAAACGGAAATCGATTAACCGATCTACATTTGTAGAACGAACGATAAAGGCCTTTCGAGCTTCCAAAACAACCGAGCAACGAGCATCACGATTGGAAATTATGCGAGAACGAGCTGCTCATGCCCGATCGATTGAAACTGGAGAGCAGCGAACATCACGACTGGAAACCGACCGAGAATGAATTGCTCAAGCCCGCTCAACTTATACCATTGACCTACGGAGAGCAAGTCGGACTTTAAGAAGAGAACATTATGATAGATCCAGACGGACGCTACACGTTGAAATGGATCTTGCTACGTTCCATTACGATGTGGATTACGATGTGATTACAGTTGCCAACGAAGTGTCGTCATTGGAAAAATGGATAAGTTATACGAATCTTGCGGTGCATTGAAATTCAAAAACGAAACTCCAGGAATGTGCTGCGCAGGTGGAAATGTAAAATTGCCAGAATTGCATTTACCACCTGAACCATTATCAACGTTGGTATCAGGTATATAAAGCCAATCGAAACATTTCTTGGCAAACATACGCAAGTACAATTCATGTTTCCAAATGACATCGTTTGGTGCAACAGAAATCATATGTGACAATTACATGCCAACGTTCAAAATCCAAGGGCAAATTTATCATCGTGTAGGATCACTTCTACCTCTGCCAGATTCAGCTCACAAATTTCTCAAAATTTATTTCATGAAAATCATTGATGAACAAGTTGATCATCATTGTCGATTTGTAACCAGCTCTAATCATGAAATTGTTGCTGCATTACAAGAATTATTCGATCAACATAACGAATTAGTTCAACTGTTCAGGACAGCGCTTGAACGAATGCTAGCTGATGATCACGTTATTGTCATAAGTGTTGATAAAACATCAGTTATCCAACACAAAAGACGGTTCAACGCATCAACAATTAATGAAGTCGCGATCGTAATAGTTGGTGAAGAATTTAACTCACGTGATGTAGTCCTTCATCACAGAGATGGTAATGTTTAGCGAGTTTCCGAAACACATCGCTCCTACGATGCATTGCAATATCCAATTTTATTTTAGCAAGGAGAAGATGTATATCATTTCAACATCAAAATGATAAATCCACAAACGCATCAGGAAACTAATTAAAAAGTCAGTGCCATGAATTACTACTCATATCGCTTGATGATTCGTGAGAACTCAGACAATCACATTTTGAAATGTGGACACTTGTTCCACCAGTATATTGTCGATATGTATGCAAAAATCGAAACCCAACGACTTATCTTCATTCGGTTGAATCAAACCAAACTGCGTTCGAAAGAATATATTCATTTACGCGATGCGATTGCTACTGATGTCAATGAACTGGGGGGAAATGGTCATACTTCCGGATACATTTGGAAGAAGTTCACGACATATGTATGAATATGCACAACATTCAATGACTTACGTTCGCGCATACAGCCATCTGGATTTTTTCATAACATTCACGTGCAATCCTACGTGGGATGAAAGAGAGAACTTCTGTTGCCTGGACAATCATTTTCGGATCAACATGACATCATTGTATGTGTGTTCAAACAAAAATTTAAATCTTTTATGGATTTCCTTTACAAGTATCATGTTTTTAGGGGACACGTTGTTGGATGTATTCCATTGAAAGGCAGAAAAGAGGATTGCTGCATGCACACGTTTTGATTTGGTTAATTGATTGAATTACACCAGACAAAATTGATGCAGTCGTCTCTGCAGAAATAACAGACGTCGACATTGATCCAGGCTTATTCGAAGTCGTTACCAAAAACATGATTCGTGGCCCACGTTAAGCGATCAACACCAAATCTCCATGCATGAAGGATGGAAAATGCAGGAAACGCTATCCAAGAGACTTACACGCCGAAACTATCACTGACAATGATGGATATCCTCAATATCGTCGACGATCAACAAATGATGGTGACAAACTCATCACTCTAAACGTGCGCAACAACTCTCTCAGACATTCAAAGCACACATAAATATCGAGTATTGCAATTCAGTAAAATCGATCAAATACATATGCAAATATATTAACAAAGGATTCGATATGGCAGTTTTTGGATTGGAAAATGCATCTGCACCAATCGATGAAATTGAAAGATATCAATTAAGATTGATACATTAGTAGAAATGAAGCTGTTTGTCGTATTTTCTCATTTCCTATTCATGAACGTCATCCAACAGTTGTTCATTTCGCTATAGATATTGATAATGGACAGTGCGTGTATTTTATAACGGAAAGTACTTAATCGTACACTGAAAGATTTGAGGGGTAATAGACAGCCTTTTGGTGGAGCACTCATTCTATTGTCAAGGGATTTTCGACAAACTCTGTCAGTGATACCACGTTCAACACCCGCTGATGAACTTAATACATGTCTCAAATCTTCAGTTCTATGGCGACATTTCAACAAATTTACTTTGAAAACCAATATGCGTGTTCAACTACAAAATGATGCATTCGCCGAACGTTTCGCTAAACAATTGCTTGATATTGGGGATAGGATTTTGCCAATTGACTATTTTACACAACGTATCACATTGGCAACAAACTTTCGTAAGATGACATGTACCAAACATGAATTAATTCAAAACATTTTCCCAAATATCGTGCAGAATTATAAAAATCATCAGTGGCTTAGTGAACGTGCTATATTGACAGCTACGAACAACGATTACAATGCCATCAATTTCAGCAATTAAGATGGAATACCAGGCGATGCGACAACGTACATGTCTACAAAGTGATACTGTGATGAATCAAAATTAAGTTGTCAATTAACCCACGGAATTCTTGAATTCACTCGATTTGCCTGGTATGCCACCGCACCTTCTAACATTGAAAATTGGCGTGCCTAGTATTTTTCTCCCAATCATCAATCCACCGCGACTTTGCAATGGTACAAAGCATTTGTTGAAAAAGATTATGAACAATATTATCGAAGCTACAATTTTGAATGGGAAATTCAAGGGAGAAGATGTACGGTTTCCACGTATTCCAATAATCTCAACTGATATGCCATTTGAGTTCACACGTTTGCCGTTTCCGTCCGTCTTGCTTTTGCAATGAGTATCAACAAAGCCTATGGACAATCGCTGCAAGTGTGTGGACTGGATTTGGGGAATCCGTGTTTTTTACATGAACAATTGTTTGTGACCTGCTCACTCGTCTGAAAACTTTCTGATTTATTCATGTACGTACTAGATCGAAAAACGAAAATTATCGTATATCCATAAGCACCCGAATAGCACTTTGAATATTGTTCCCCATAATGATTGACTTTTGGTATATTTTATAGTACATCGTGAAATATTCTACATTTGCCCCTTGCAACGCACGGGTATTCAGCTAGTATTATATAATTAGGGATTAATACAGAATAGGAAATTTGGCATGTGTGCACATGACCACTGTCAACGACGAACTCGAAATCAATAACTGAATTTATAAGTCAATGCATTATATAATCCTTACTTAAAAAATCGTAATCTAATTATATATTTATTATGATTAGTTCCGTATTTATTTTTCTTGTTTTTATGTGCATTATATTATTTTATAATAAATTCTTTATCCACATTTTAGAGTCGCTAAATGTATTAAACAGTCATTTTATTGCCACTTGATTTTGAAAATGAAACGAAATATATACATTTTAATTTTTTTTTTAAATTGTAGGATATACAAGGACGAACTCTATGAACAGTATGACATTAAAAATTACAAAACTTGAATAAATTGTATAATAAATTATTTCCTGATGGAGAAATTTAGATTAAGATATATGAGTAATAACATATAAACATATATACATTAAAATAAAAACAAGCAAATAAATAAAAACAATGTGATATTTAAATTTTTAAGCTTTTATTTTATAAGTTGCAATTTTTTATTCAATTTAAAAATATAATGTAGAATATTAAGATTTTGTTAATTATCACAACAGAAAATAATTAATTTGTAATATGATAAAATTATGTGTGCAATTCACTGATAGTAGTAAGAAGTGTATAGGAATACTATGCAAGAATATATGTTTTGTATGTTAACTTGTAACTATAAAAAATAATTTTTATACTATATTACTAAAATATTAATATATATATTTATTTTTAGAAATAAGAAGAGAATACTTAAAATATATGATTAAAACAATTCAACCACTTATTGGTATGTATATTACTTTAGAGTAAAAATTACAAGTATGAAAAATTTGGATTTTTAGTACGAAATATTTAACACCATAATAATTATAAAAATTCTTGAAAAGTATTAATAATTATTTTCTACTGACGATTTAATTTGATTTTTTTAATATATTTTAACCTAATCATGTAAATATGTTATTAGAATAATACAATTATATTTAATAAGAAAATAATAATTAACAACAATTATTTTCAATTAGTTAAAGCAATAAAAGGAAGAATTATTATACTGATTATTATCTTCTACCTTATTGACTATATCCATTTACGCGTAATCTCTACTAATAGTAATGTACATTAACAACATATAAAATAAATTGATTGTTATTTTTTAGATCATTCCGATGCATTAGGACCACGCCAGTATTGTCTTAATACATCAATTGAAAATGCATATATGAATGATCTAAAAAGTACCGTCAACTTACAACAGAAACAAGGTATTTACTAATAATATATAATTTTCAAGATCACAATAACAGTTTTTACTAATTGTCAATAACAAAAATAAGTTTTTTAATTTAATTATATTTATTATATTTATACACAAAACTATCTTAATCTGTACGGTAAAATAATTATTCTGCTTGGCTGAAGATATATTGTACCAAAAACACTATCACTCTTTAAGTAACAGTGTTTTTTTGGACAATATATCTGCATCACTCGCGAGTTTATAAGTAGCTCATTGCGGGTTAGCATTTATTGAAGGAAATAGGTATGAGCTGCAGGGGAATCGTATACGACAACAGCAACTATAATATTTAAATTTCGCAATTGTTACACAATTTCATATAGTACATGTATTGGATCACCAACAATTCTATACGTTTTATGTTCATTTTAATAAAATATATAATTTTTATTCTAAATTAACTTTTTGTTTTAAATTTGTAAGGACTTATTTATTATTATTATTTTTATATTAATAAATAAATTAACCTAAATTAAATAATAATTAACTCATACTGGTAAATATATAAATATATATATAAATGAATTGGTGTCTGTATGTATGTATGTTATCGATGCCTGGCCAAACCGCTGGATGGATTTTAATACGGTGTTTTCCTACATATTCAGCGTGGTCCTGGGATGGTTTTTGTCTCTTAAAAGTTTTCAAACCCCGGCTGCTTAAAGGTTTCAAAAGTAGAGAACTTCTGTTGTCTGGACAATCATCTTCGGATCAACATGACATCATTGTACGTGTGTTCAAACAAAAATTTATCATATTATGGGGGACACGTTGTTGGATGTATTCCATTGAAAGGCAGAAAAGAGGATTGCTGCATGCACACGTTTTGATTTGGTTAATTGATAGAATTACACCAGACAAAATTGATGCAGTCGTCTCAGCAGAAATACCAGACGTCGACATTGATCCAGGCTTATTCGAAGTCGTTACCAAAAACATGATTCGTGGCCCACGTTGAGCGATCAACACCAAATCTCCATGCATGAAGGATGAAAAATGCAGGAAACGCTATCCAAGAGACTTACACGCCGAAACTATCACTGACAATGATGGATATCCTCAATATCGTCGACGATCAACAAATGATGGTAACAAACTCATCACTCTAAACGTGCGCAACAACTCTCTCAGACGTTCAAAGCACACATCAATATCGAGTATTTCAATTCAGTAAAATCGATCAAATACATATGCAAATATATTAACAAAGGATTCGATATGGCAGTTTTTGGATTGGAAAAAAGCTGTTTGTCGTATTTTCTCATTTCCTATTCATGAACGTCATCCAACAGTTGTTCATTTCGCTATGGATATTGATAATGGACAGTGCGTGTATTTTACAACGGCAAATGTACATGCAAGAGCATTTTTGCCACCGCGAACAATGTTAACTTCGTTCTTCTCTTTGTGTATGGTTGATATGTTCGCAAGAACGCTTCTTAATTCAAAAGTGTCAAAATACTACACATGGAATGCATCAGCTAAAACTTTTCAACATCATACACACAGGGAAAATCAGTTGAAGAACATACGAATTTATATTCGTCCACGCCTTAGGCGGTCTCTATACAGTTCATCCAAACAATCAAGAAAGCTTTTACTTGCAATAATTATTAGTTAATGTACGTGGACCTAAATCCTTCCAAGAACTGAAAACAGTCAATGGTGAAGTATTTGCGACCTATCAAGAAGTTTGCCAGGAATTATTATCTTCTTGAGAACGACGCCCACTGGGCAAAGCACTCGCTGATGCATCAAATACTGCTCAACCACAGCAAATACATTATTCACGATATTATTGACAACGTGTTTTCAATTCAATCCAAGAGATCATTGGGAAAAATACAAAAATAAAATAAGTAAAGACATCCTACGTTGTTTGCGAGCAGCGAATACCAACATGCAATTCACAACAAACGTGTATAATTAGGCGTTGCTTTTGATCGAGGATGTATGCTTGTCAATCGCTAACAAAGGATTGGTGCAATTAGGAATATGTGCACCGATCCGACCTAATTATACCGCATATGATCGTGATTTCCAACGTGAAACACAATTTGATATCCATGACTTGGGTACATTTATTGAAAATAATCTTTTTCCTTCAACCAAACCTTCATTTTAAATTATCATTTTTCCTTCATCAATTACTTCATCTTCAACCTTCATTCTAATCATTTCTTCTTCCTCCAATCATGTCAACTTATCATATGGGACAAATGTACAATAACTCACAAAAAAGCTTTAGAAGCGCTTCATCGTACACTGCAAGATTTGAGGGATAACAGACAACCTTTTGGTGGAGCATCCATTCTTTTTTCATGGGATTTTCGACAAGGTCTGCCAGTGATACCACGTTCAACACCCGCTGATAAACTTAATGTATGTCTCAAATCTTCAGTTCTATTGCGACATTTCAACAAATTGACTTTGAAAACCAATATGCGTGTTCAACTACAAAATGTTGCATTCGCCGAACATTTCGCTAAACAATTGCTGGATATTGGGAATGGGAAGTTGCCAATTGACTATTCTACACAATGTATCACATTGCCAACAAACTTTCGTAAGATGACATATACCAAACACGAATTAATTCAAAACGTTTTCCCAAATATCGCGCAGAATTATAAAAATTATCAGTGGCTTAGTGAACGTGCTATATTAGCAGCTACGAACAACGATTACGATGCTATCAGTTTCAGCATTCGAAATTAAATACCAGGTGATGCGACAACGTACATGTCTATCGTTACTGTGATGAATCAAGAATAAGTTGTTAAATACCCCACGGAATTCTTGAATTTTCTCGATTTGTTATGCACGCCACCGCATCTCCTAACATTGAATATTGGCGTGCCTATTATACTTCTCCAAAACATCAATCTACCACGAATTGCCACGTATTCCAAAAATCCCAACTGATATGCTATTTGAATTAAAACGTTTGCAGTTTTCTGTTCGTCTTGCGTTTGCAATGACTATCAACAAATCCCAGTGACAATCGCTGCAAGTGTGTTTGCTGGATTTGTGGAATCCATGCTCTTTACATGGACAACTGTATGTGGCCTGCTATCGCGTCGGAAAACCTTCTGATTTATTCGTGTACGCAACAGACTGAAAAACGAAAAATATCGTTTATCCAAAAGCACTCGAATAGCACTTTCAATATTGTTCCCCATAATGATTTACTATTGGGATATCTTATAGTGCATCGTGAAATATTCTACATTTGCCCTTTGCAACGCATGGGTATTCAGCTAGTATTTATATATTAATAATATATTTTCTATGCTGAACGATAGAGACTGCAGTATTAGGTTACCGTTAAAAATCAAACACAATGGTGTATAGTGAAATATTATGTATACTATAAAAATAAAGCCGTATTTTTAACGAAAAATATTAAATTTGAATCCTTTAACCACAAATTATCTAAAAAAAAAAAATTAGTTTTATGTAAATATAAAATGTATTCAATTTATTATTATATTAGTATAAGTTCATCATGCCAGCCCCCGTAGTGTTTTTTAACTATTTTGGAAATACTTATTACTTGACGATGGTCAAAATGGTCATACAAATTCATACAAAATCCATAATTAATATATATGCAAAAAAAATGTTAAGTTCCAATATGGAGAGGGGTGGGGGTTGGCGTAGCGTATATTTAAAAAATATAAGCATACATTTTAGACAATTCGAAAAGTTACTCCACATACTCAGCATCACAGCATATATAATTTGTAATCAAATACATTGTAGTAATGGTATTGATATTGGTAAGTCAATGGTATTGGTTTTGCCTTTTATTCCTCAAAACCATAGAACTATAAATATATATATTTTTTTTTTTTGGACATACCTCCCCCCCCTATTCATATATAATTGATTTCTGCATTGTAAAATAACCATTATTTTTTATTTATTTTTTATTGCATTCACATTAATTTAAAATCACATCAATATATCAATTGCAGATGTATACGCCGATAATCAAAGTAGCATCAACATCCCAAATGAATCTTCCATCAACCAAAGCCAAACAAGTAAATGAATATGAAGTTCAGATTTGTGTGCCTAAAGGTCAGAGTATCGATTTGAGCTGGTCATCAATTACAGGCTACTAGATTATAGACATTTTTAGGAAATTCAAGACATTTTAATTCTTAGCGGATAGTATATATTTTTAAAACTCACTGGTATTATACTGGTACGCTCTTTTAATATGCTAAAAAAACTACCCGCATCGTGTTCAACATAGTTTTTTATAATAAATCATGGATAGTTCTATATTGAAATGCGACATGTTTCAACTATACGAATTACTTTCGACAAATTATATATACTATTATCCAAAATCAAATTTACTGAAAATATTTAAAACAAACTCGCTTATTTTTCATTTATAAATAGCTGATTCAAGGAAAATGGATTATTGATTAATATTTTTTAAAATTTTTTCAATAAAAAAGATCTAGAACATTATATGAATTCCTTACCATCTCTCGAATCTACATCATCTGCTCATGGTAATATGAATCCAAAAAATACAAAAAAGTTTTGCTTTCATCTTAACCTTAACCTTAACATTGAAAACGTATAATTAATTTGTAAGAATTACAATAATGAATTGCACTCTAATTTGATTGCCTGATAATTTATAATCGTTTTTTTAGAAAACGGAGAATTTTTAAGTTTCATAAAATATCATTACTTGAAGTTAAATATGATTCGTAAATAGCTTAGGAAAAAAACAAGAATGAAATCAATAATTAATATATTTCGTTCGTATTATATTTAAAAACAAAATCATTTATTAATAATTAATGTTTAATTAGATATATCATATTACATCGTTAATTTTACATAATTAATATTATTTTATTAATGTAATTGGCTTTAGAAAAATAAAAACACATTTTGTTTTTTAGATCAATACTATACATTAGAACCACAGTCAAATTATATGAATGCCTCAACAGCAGATGTATTAGCCATCAATCAACGTAACACCCTCATTCCCAATCAATCTTCCACATACCAAGTCCCACGGGGTAATGATTAATTATATGCTAAGAACCTTTTCCCTATATACTCGTAATAAAAGTCACAGTAACGATTTGAACTATTTGCAATTAACAGAGAACAATCGTTTAATTGTTTCCAAAGAATGATCATTTTAATATGGTTTTATACGAAGCCTAACCTAATCTGAACGGTAAAGTAGTTATTCTGCTCAGTGAGTCATATATTGTTCTATGTAATCACTGTCACTAGTAGTATAAAAAAGGCCTTTTTGAAACAATAACTGGAGTCGGAGCTGGAGCCGGTGTCGCCGCATAAACCTAATATAACGCTCTCTCAAACCCATTTTAAACTGAGTTAACCCATTTTTGAATTTGCATAAATTTACATAAATTTAAATAAGTAAACATAAATTAAAATAAATTTGCTTAACCTTATTTTGATTGACTCCCTCTTTTTAAATTAGCATAAATTTTACTTAAATTATCAAACATGTACATAACTTCATGATTATAACACCTCCCGAAGTTGAATCTGCAGTGTTGGCGCTCTTTACGAGCCAGGTAGGGCCAGGTAGCCCTACCTGAAAATGGTTGGCTTTACCACTGGTCCGACCTTAAATTTAATAATTTGGTCATGCTTCATAAGTTAAAAAAAAATTGTAGTAGTTCACCGAAGGTACATGAAAACGTGTAATGAACAATAATACATATATTACATAATATGTAATATTATTACAATCTATTTGTATTTATAATTTATGTGTATACTTGTATTTATAATTAATGGTACTACCTACGACGATAATATATCGTATTATATATATATATATACATATGGGTAAAATGTATCTATTAAATAGATATCAGTAGAGTAGTAATACTATACTCGATATCAATTATTTTTTAAATTAATTGTAATCGTTTTATTATATTATTTACTTATGCAAAACCTATATAATGCGTTGACCTATTGTTGATATGCTAACTGCTGTATTGCTTGTATTAATTTTGTTAAAAGTTTTTAACACTATCTCTGTGTACATTGTTTTATTTTATTTATTCTGTTAAAAAATATGTGAAAGAGATATAACATTAGTAATTTTTTCATTAAATCAAAAAAAAAATGATGATATTAATGAAAATCAGCCTGAACACAAGGAACTAAAATGCTTAATCTCGAAAGCTTCGAGTACTATTACTAGGTAAATCGCCTATTAATTATTTATTAAATATAAGTATCTAAAATACATTCAAGAATTTTATACTAGACATTATATATTTTTCCTTACAATTGTGTTTTAAACTTAATCAATAAGTAATAGTGGTCTGTGAATACTTATTTATTAATTTTTTTTCACAGTATTACCATTGAATGTAATGAAGAATTAAATTCTAATAATGATGATTTTGATGACAACAATTTAAGTAGGTCAGTATTAATTCATTTTTCTAATGATATTATATTGTTATTCATAACATTATAATAATTCATTATTTGTTATTGATAACATTGTACATTATTATCAAAAAGTTAAAAAGTGCCTTATAATTTATTATTATACATTATTATTTCCATCATTTATTCATATAAAACATTTAGACATAAATAGTAGTATAATTTTATAAAACAGAGTTTATATAAGTATTTTTTGAGTTGTGTAATAATATTAATATTTAAAAATGGGCATCTATTCATTTTTTTCAAATTGGAATTTTATTTAATTGGGTGAAATTAGCTTTTTGTTCTAAGTTGTATTATAATTATAATAATTATGAAGTTCCTAATTTAGAAATGACATTTTTAATTGACTCATAATATAATATATGCTTTTTTAAATTAATTAATATTTATGAATAATGGTTATTGATCGAGCCGGGAGCGTAAAACAATATTACGCGCACACCGGACACCAAATAATAATTCGTGAATTATCTATTGCTGAAAATGTTGACTTGTGATTATAATTAAAAATAAAATGACGACAATTTGACAATTATGAAATATTATTTGGATAGTTAACAATTGAATAGATATAACAACAAATAAAACAAAATAAATTCTAGAGCAACACAAAATGAATATAAATAATAATAAGGATTGCAGTGATTAGCTCACGTATGACAATAAATACAAAATTGGTGATACACGCCCTTAAAAATAATAATAATAAAGTATATAAAAACGTACCAAATATAATGTGCGACGAAAACAGCGGCTCACACGCGAGAGTGAAAAAACGCCACGTACACAATCAACGACGGTTCGCGGACATTATATTATAATTCAGCTATTCGAGCCGATGTTTATACATAGAAAAAGAGAAACACAAGACTTTTAGACTTTGTTTGAAAAAGTAGAAAACTTAACATTACAGTTTTATGTATATATCACGAGTTACGAACGTGACGGACTATAAACGACGACGATTCGCGAACGACAACTATGAAAGAATATAAATAACAAAAATTGCCGCGATTAGCACACGCTTTAGAATTAATACGACATTTGGCGATTCAGCGCCCACAAAAAATATAATAATAATAATCCAAGAAATAGTTATGCAAATTTCGAATGATGACGATTTGAGTCCATCGACGACACATACGACATAACACACGAACGGCGGCGAAATCCGAACAGCAACAAAATATATAGGCGGGCGCCGCTGTCTTAATTAATTATCCCAGAAATAATCCACACAATCGTCGTGGTATGGCTTCATCGGCTATCGAGGCAGTGACGCCAGATCGCATAATACGTTTAAGAGGCGTTAACAGTTATATATTTATGTTCTAAACCTAACCTATTTATAGATATTTATTTATATTAAAATTAATTAAATGATTATTTTCTATGATATATTTTGTAAAATTGTATGTATTTAAAAGTTACATCATTTTAATTTCAATCATGACTTGTATTTAATATTTTAAAATGTTTAAATATTTTAACATTTATCTATATTATGTATATTGATTGTTTAGTGATGATTCAAGTGAAGAACGTAACAGTGAAAATTGTATAGTGTTAGGATATTATTTTGTATATAAAATAACTGAGAAATATCTAACAAAACCAGATAGTTTTCGAAAAATTCTTGGTCCTAATGATATAAAACAAACCTTAAATGTGGGTCGTATTCAACTAAAACTAAAAAAGTATCTAAATACTGTGTATCTTGTCGGCCGAACGAAAAGGATAAAAAGTTTCAATTCCAACTGGTATGAACATTTTAAATGGTTAGAATACAGTAAAGTTGAAGGGTTTTTCACTGTTTTCCTTATAGATTTTTTTCCAATATATTAAAAACTATTTTAGACACTAGCTATAGAAGTATAGGATACAATAATTGGAAAAATGCAATGTCTGATAAAGGATTTTCTTGTCATGATATATCTGATGAGCATAAACAATGTTTAATATCATGGATGGAATATAAAAAAATTAAAGAAAAATATTTCTGTTTTATCTCAAATTTTGGACCAACATGAACGTTTAGTAATGGAAAATAGAAGATATATGAAGGCAATCATTATTTCACTGTGGCAGTTCAAGGACAAGTTTTAAGAGGACATATTGAAAATGAATCTAATTTTAATAAAGGTAACTTTATTGAGGCAAAGAGTGCTATTAGTAATTTTTATGATATAGTTGAAACAAAAATGAATGAACCCTAAAACGTAAGATATTTACATCATTCAATACAAAACAAAATTATTCCCATTATATCCACAATTATTTTATCTAAAGTGTCCAAATAAATAAATAAATAAATTTATATTGCAGTCATGGCTGATAAAACTAAAGATATATCTAAAACAGAGCAACTACGATTGTAGTGAGATATTTTTATCAAGGTGGAATAAAAGAGAGAATTTTAAGTTTCACAATCCTTAATAATTTAAATTCTCATTCTTTATTTTTGCATATAAAACAAGTTTTAAGTAAATTCCAAATTGACATCAACAACTGCGTAGCACAAACATAAGATGGAGCAAGTGTTATACGGGAACACATTAATAGTGTACAAGCAATCATTAAAAAAAGACCCTCACGCAATATGTACTCATTATGCAAATCATAGGATGAATATAGTAATAGTTGATGTAACAAAGAATATTGAAGAAGCTGAATTATTCTTTAATTTATTACAAGAATTATATGTTATTTTTTCTAGTTCTATAATTCATTCTTAACTTATTTAATTACAAAAAGAAGTACTAAATACCAAAAAACGTATTGAATTAAAACGCCTATGCTTAACAAGATGGTCTTCCCAAGTTTTTTGTTGTAAAGCTGTAAAAAGTACACTTGAAATTGTTTTGTTACGTTTAAATAAATATCATTTTCTACGAATAAAGAAAATTATTGTGAAGTTAAGCACTATTAAGAAAAATTGATTTCAAATTTGTATATTTACTATTGGTATTTGATGATTTTTTTATCTCAAATATACAAATCGAGTAAATACCTACGATATGTTGAAGCTGACATAGCTAATAGTATCATATTAATGGAATCTACAAAAAGAATACTTTTTGGAATTGAGAAATCCTAGATCATCCGTATTTTTTGAATCCGCACGATTGCTTAAATGAATGGGGGAGTCTAAAGTTGTTAGGTAATATAGATTAATTAAACATGTAAATAAAAATATTTATTTTTTACATAATTTTTTTTTCTCTAGCCATATGATGTAAACGACGTACCCACAGTTTTTTCACTATCACAATTATCACAGATAATTAGCAAGACAGTTTTATATCAGACATGGTTATACATATAGCTGTAGCAAATATAAATAATAAATAATTGAAATCCTATACTAATAAAGTATATTGTAACAATTACTTACTAGTTACTAGTATAGTTAAACTTTTATAAAAAACGATTTTTGTCCATTATAATTTTTTTTGAAAATTGATGTAATAATAATATGCGAATAATTCAAATAAAAATAAATAATAAGTATATAGAATATTGGTTTTAATAATTTGTATGTTTAAAATCAATTTTCTTTTTATAAGTAGTGTAATAATGTATGTATTTAATAATGTAAGTACAGTAGAACGTACATACTTAAGGACAATCGGGAGGGGGCTGTCTCTTACCTGTTATGTTTTTGCTAAAACAATTAAAGGATGGCGGCGCCAGCGTAGTAATGTTTGCACGGATCCTTTGGCGCCGACGGTGTTACAAGGAAAAAAAAAGCATTTTCTTAAATATATTTAATTTTTTTTTTTACATACATAATTGTATGAGGTTTAATTTGAGCTTTTATCGATGTCTTTTTGATTTTTTTTACCAAGTCATTATGAACTCCACATACGTTAGGTTTCTTTATAAAAAGTATACTAATTTATTTAATTAATTTGTAATTTATATATTATCGTAGCCTCTAAACTAAATAATTCACAGATGTTTAAAATCATATAATGAAAGTTTTATTTTTAACTTAGGAGGGGGGCAACTCATTGAAAAATTGATCACAACATGTAAATAAAAAGGTTACAAATCACAAAAACTTGGTTTTATATAACGAAATAAAAATAATAAAATGTGTGTAAAACGATTCGGTTACCTTCAAGGGGTATTTTTATATACCATAGCAAACAATAAAAAATATTAGCTGCATAATTTTATAAATGTATGTATATCTATAAGCTACCTAATAAGGTTTCCCATTACAAGAATGTTGACTGCACCCTAAATATTGAGTTGCGAATTTTGAAACCTTCGTTGCAAATAGTTACAAAAAAGTTGTAAAATATTGGCAATGCTTGGAGTCGATCGGACAAAGTGGGGGAGGGGCTGATCCCCCCTCATTTGATTAACGATTACGGCGAAAATAATCGGTTACAAATTATAAAAACTTGGTTGCAAATAGTTGCAAATGAGTTGCAAACTTTTGGTACCGGTTTGGAGTCGATCGGTCAAAGTGGGGGGGCTGCGTGAAGTTGGCCCCCATCATTAAAATAACGATTGCGGTGAAACTAATCGGTTGCAAATTATAAAAACTTGGTTGCAAATAGTTGCAAATGAGTTGCAAACTATAGGAATCAGTTTGGAGTAGATCGGATAAAGTGGGGGGCCAACTTCACGCACATTCCTTACATAATTATTTTACAACATATTAGAAAGTCCAAAAGAAAAGGACAATAATTTACTATAAGAACAAATATTATATATGCGTGTCTGCCGAGCCAGCATAGTGTTAGTTTTGATTTTTACAAGAACTTTTTCAAATTAAAAATTTCCGTACATTGAATATAATAAATGTTTATTTAAATATAATATACACCGTGTAATTCTACCGTTCTGAAAAATAGATTATGCAAATTTATATAAATGTATGCAATTTTAATTAAATATATGTCAATTTAAACAAATTTTAAAGGGTTATGCTAATTTACGCAAATTTTTAAGGGTTGAAATAGATTAGGTTTGAATAAACAACAGCAGCCGCACCAGCACTGGAGTCGGCAACGTGGGATATGCAAATGTATTCTAATATTGGTAAAAGGAATAAGGTAATAGAGCATATAAAAAAGACTGTAAATAATGTGACAACAAAGACTCTGGGAAAGAAAAGATTAAAATTCTAGCCATGGTTTAATAGTATCTGTGATAGAACAGTACATAGAAGGGACCAAGCAAGGCATCAATGGTTAAATGATACAAACACTGACAACCTGTTCACAGAATTCGACAAAGAGAAGCAAGCAATATCTTAAAATGTGAAAAAAGGAAATACATACAGATTATATTGAACAACGTGGAACAGGAATACAAAACACATAAGACCAGGGAGATGTACATTCGTATAAATAATCTAAGAAGAAAATACAAAAAGAAAAACATTTCAAAGACACGAAGGTTTACTAATTTTAAGTTCACTGATAACAACTAATGACGAACTAGCCAAAGGCTAGCCTTAGGTGACTATCAGGGAGGATTTAGATATTTTCATGGTCGAAGATAGACCAGACATTCATCCTTAGACAGTTGTTCAAAAACTCATAGGAGTTTGACAAGGAGATAAACGTCCTGATTACCTCCCTGAAGGAATTTCATTTACCACAAAAACTAATAATATTAATTGAGATGGGAATTACAGGAACATTCGTTAAAATTAAAGTGGGGTGATACATAAAGAAAACCAATACTGGTTAAATCTGGTGCTAAGTCAGGAAGACTCAATGTCATCGAATTTATTTAACCTAATTTTAGAGAAAGTAATAAGATTAATGGATATTCAAACGCAAGAGAAATTTAAATTACAAAAATCGACTGTAGCAGTTTTGACATATGCGGATAATATGGTACTAATGAGCAAATAATTTAATTAATAATCTCAATAATTTAAAATCACTATTAATTCGATTGGAGGAAATGGCAAAAAAAATGGGATTACAGGTAAATGAGGAAAAAACAGAATACATGGATATGAGAAGAAGAAATAGCGCAGTTACTTTTCTACACCTAAAAGTTGCTAGATATGAGTTTATCAGAGCCAAACAAGTTAAGTACCTGGGTTCAATAGTAACAGAAAAAAATGAAGCTGACAAAGAAATAGTGTCAAGAATTCTATCAAGAAATAAGTGCTTTTTTGGACTCAAAAAATACTAGGATTACAATATTTGTCAACAGAAATGAAAAAACAATTATATATAACCTTAATACGCCCACTTATCACTTATAGGGCCGAAGCCTTCAAAAACAACTAGGGAAAAAACTGCTTGTGTTTGAAAAGATAATCCTAATGAAGATTTTTAGACCAGTGAATGAAAGAAAAACGAGAGTGGATAATAAGGAAGAATAATGAACTGGAAAGTCTATTCCGAAAAGAAAACATATTAAACTCAATCAAAAAACAAAGACTTTAGTGGGCTGGACACGCTATGCGAAGCCAGAACAGTATCATAAGGATGTTCATGGACGAGAACTCAGTTGCTAAAAGATCACTGGGGAGATCACGATTGAAGTGGGAAGATGTGATAAGAAAAGACGTAGAAGCACTGAATGGAGGACCAGATTGGAAAACACGAGCGACTGATAGGGAAGGCTGGAAAATTGGATGTGTGATGGGATGGCCTTAATGGCCGATAAATCCAAGAAGAAGAAAGGGTTAAGTAAATTCTACTAATCTTGAACAAACATTTAAGTTGGTTTGAGGGATAGAAGGGTAATGTGGTACTTTTCCGGCTCCGGGATTAGTTGTAATCATGGAGTTATGTAAATTTTTGATAATTTATGTAAAATGTATGTAAGTTAAAAAGAGGGGGCCGATCAAAATAAGTTTGAGCAAATTTATCTAAATTTATGCAAATTTATACAAATTCAAAAAAGCGTTAACTTTGTTTATGTTGTGTTTGAGGGTTATATTAGATTTATACATCGGCCCCAGCTCTGGCTCCGGCTCCGGCTATTGTTCCAGAAACCCCTTTTTTATACTACTGTTACTCTATATACATTTATTTAACACAATAAAATAATGCATCTATAACATTTTCTGGATTCTTTCATACTATTTTAGTTAATGGTTTCAGAATATGATGGGAGGTGTAACAAATAATATTTTGTGTTTCATGTGCCAACTAGTTATAACTTCGGGTGAAATACCGCCATACTTAGTAGCTATCGCACTATATATTCTCGGCCCTTGTAATAACTAACTTTCCGCGTTTACAATTTACAATACATAATACAATATATTACAATACATTTTTCTATTAAATAGTAGAGTTTCTACTTAACCGGTTTATCTATTGCGTATACTATCCAGATTATAGTGAAGAATAAATTTAATGTCATTTTCGTTTATTCGGTCGATACAAACACATGGTTGTTGCGTTTTTGCTCGCTTATCTATGCTGCGATAATTTTAATTAAGTTTGTCAGTCAACAATTGTTATCTTTTTTCGACCGTCACAGTGTACGTTGCTCTTTGAATGTCGGCCGGTCGCCATGCCGCCGTCGCCGGGCCGCAATCGGTTTGCTTTTCTCGCTAGCAAACCGCCGCCCGTCATTAATGTCATTGATGCCGATAATCATAAGAAAAATAAAGCTATTTCATCTACTTTGCCTACTGCGCAAAACCCGGTCAAGAAATCCAAAATGTCGGTTGAATCAAAAAATAGCCCGTCTTCTTCTCAACCCACAAACACCCTCAACTTCACCTCCGCTATAGAAGCATCAGGTGAAGTGAATATGCAGCACAATGTGGCCAAAAGCTTTGCATCCAATTACAGAGGCCCTCTTCATATAATTATCTCTTCTCAGGATAATAAGAACATTGGTAATTTACATCCCGTCAAGCTAGGTAAAATGTTTATAAAAACTTTCAACGGAGTAACAAATATCTCACCTATCGGCGCACACAGAGTTAAAATAACTTTCGATTCGATAATCAACGCGAATACATGTCTTTCTTATTCTTGGTTGGTTGAAAATGACTATGTTACTTCCATACCGAGATCACTTATTTACAGCCTAAGTGTCATCCGTCTTGGTCTGTATGTATCAGAGGACGACTTCTGGGGAGGTTGGGAATGCTGTCACAAAGTTGTCGAATTTCGTCATATTAAGCGTGATAATGAAGTTATTCCTTATAAACTGGTCGAATTAAAATGTTTATCATCAAAACTTCTTGAAAACCTCAGTATTTTCAAAGTCATTCATGTTGTTTCTTCCAGTATTCGTTCACCCATCCAATGTATGCACTGTCTCCGGTTTGGCCATACGCAAAAATACTGCCACTGTAAGCAATGCTGTAGTTATTGTGGTGACTTTAACCATTGCATTAATACATGTGAGAATCGTCAAACTGCATCTCCTCACTGTTTTAACTGCAAGTCGAATCACGTTGCCTCTGATAGGTCTTGTTCTGAATGGACTACACAAAACGACATCAAAAGAATAATGGCTGTCGAAAACAAATCTTATGCAGAAGCTGCCCAAATTAAACGTTTTGGAATCGCTCGCAAGGCCCATACATATGCAAATATCTCGAGTTCCAGTAAAACTGATAATAAAAATACTTTTCAAGTACAGGAAGCCAGATCTCCTCTTCCTTACTCCTCATTTCCTCTTATTTCAAATTCCCAATACTTAAAAAGGAATAAAAAAATAAAAATTTTTTACTCCAATAAATTCAACATACCTCAGTACTCCACTTCCTTGTCACAGAATGTCTCCTCTCTATCCCCCAATGGTTGTTTTTTAAATTTTGCTGATCTTCCTACAACTAAAGTTTCAAGAGCTGTTTTGATCAATTCCCTTACTGAACAGATCACACTTTAACTACTTCAAGCATCTGACGAACAATGTCACTCTCCTTCTATTTTTAAAACTTTAATTGAGTCTTCACTTCACAAATTTTTTACCACAAATTCTGATGATAACGATACCTACTAATAATCCTCCTTTTTTATTATATTCTGTTTCTACTAATTCTTCATGTTATTATAAAACAATATGACGACACATACTATTAATAATCTTAATTGTCCTTCTTTTCACATCCTTCAATGGAACGTACGCAGTATACTTCCTGAAATTCAGTGTTCATTCGCCCTCCTCTCTGAAACTTGGCTCCTTCCTAACAAATCTATTTCTTCCCACAGTTTAATATTTGTCGGTCCGATCATACGGATGGTTGTGGCGAAGTAGCTATCGCCTCCCACCATTCTATACAAATAAATCCTATTTCCATTGACCCACATTTAAAAAATTTACTACTCAATTACTTTATCGACCTTGTCGGTATTGAAGCGTTCATCAATTTACCCACCTCTATTTATATTTGGTCCGCTTATATTTTCCCCTCTTCCAACCACCTTCCAGTCTAATTGATAAAATTTTTTCTGTGATGTCCCCTAATTCTTTATTGGGTGGCGACCTTAACGCTGATCATTATTTTGGGGTGCTTTAACTCTAATTACCGTGGTAATATTTTATCCTCTTCCGTTTCAGACCATTACCTTTGCATTCTTAACACAGGGTCCCAACCCTTGCTAATCACCTTCCCTTTACTGAACAGTGCTGTGGATCTTACTCTTACTTTCCCCACTCTCTTCTGGTTCTTTTCTTAGCCTGTCCTAGATTGCACTTATGGTAGTGATCAATTCCTTATCATTATCTCTCACACAAATACCACTCGTCCCTCATCTCTCTTACCTCCCCTGTAGAGCATCATCCTCTAATCTCGCTCTTCTCTCCTATGCCATTCATTCACGCAAATCAACTACGTGTGGCCTTTATGACGTTTCTCTTTATTCCTCATACATCTCCGTTCTCATTGTCTTGACATACTTTTATCCATTCTCAACTCTTTATGGTCTAATGGCATAATCCCTGATTCTTGACGACATTTTAATGTTATACTAATCCCTAAACCCAACTCTTCCCCAACCACATTTCGTCCCATTGCACTCTCTTCTTCACTTTGTAAAATCGTAGAGCACATAATCGAAAATCGCCTGGATTGGTATTCTGAAAATAATAATTTTTTTCCAAAGAACTTTTACGGGTTTCGGTAAGGTCTTAGCACAATGGAGTGCTTATCTACGCTCAACGGCACTATATACAAATCCTTTTGCGATAAAGCCTTTTGTCCATCAGTTTTTATTGATATCAGAGGTGCTTTTGACTCGGTTCATACCCCTTCTCTAACCGGCATTCTTCACTCCTACACCGTCCCACTTTCACTTTGTAATTTTATTTCATATCTTTTTTCTTACCGTTTTCTAACTTTTACCTCCCCTTCGAGGCTAATATCAAATTGTACCTCCTACTGTGGCCTTCCTCAAAGTAGTTGCCTCAGCCCTATCCTATTTAATATATATATGACTAAAATAAGCAGTTCTCTTACCATAGATGGAGTTTTTTCTCTTTTCTATGCCGACGACATTGTCCTCTTTGCACCCAAAAATCTATTAATACTGCCTTCTACTCCCTTAATAATTCACTTTCTCTTATATCCACTTCTTTGCAAGCACATTACTTTTTCATTGCTCCCGAGAAAAGCCAATTAATAATTTTCAGTAGAAAACGTCTCCCGTTTGTATTATTTTCTATTATTCTCGATGGTGTAATTGTTCCCCCCTCTGACTGCATAACATACCTAGGTCTCAGACTTGATCCTAAACTAGGATGGCTTCCACATATCTGTTTCATTCTTTTCTGTTACCGCCTGTTGGGCTAATTTCCTACGTTGTATCACTGGCACCTCCAGGGGATCGCACCCCTCTTCTTTATTACTCATCTATAATTCAGTAATTCGAGCCAAAATTGAATACGGTTCCTTTTTATTTGCCTTAGCCTCCAATACCCATAGGAAAAAATTAAATTCCTTACTTGCCCCTGTCTACGTAGTATCTTAAGTGCCCTGAAGTCTACTCTTACCTCCAGCATTTTTGATGAATGTTCCTCCCCGCCTATTGAAATTCGATGTCATGGGCTAGCTGGCAAATATCTCCTTAAATCCTTTTCCTCGCCTAACATACATATTTTTTCCTTTTTTTCCGAAATTTAATCCCGCTGGCATTATATGCCAAAATATCTTCCAATTTTAGCCTTATTGTGTTCCACCCTTTTCTCCCTTTATACCGCATATATATAAATTACACTCTAGATTAACCTTTATTTGACTGTCCGCTCTAAGCACTCACTCTTTCTCCCTTATTATATACTAACTTATGTTTCTTAAGCTATTCTTTAACTAATCTTCACTCACTCCCTTAGTTACAGTTAAAACCACTTTAAAGACTACGTCTCATCTAATTTTCCAATAAATGTTTAATCTTTACTGACGGTTCTGTATCAGCCAATTCAGCGGGCTGCTCCTTTTTTATTTTCGAATTACACGTATCCTTTTCAATTGTTCTTCACCAATATTCTTCTTCTTATACCACAGAATGCCTTGCCATTATAATATTCTCTTACCTACATATCCACGGCCTCTAACAACGAGTTCGTTATTTTCTCCGATTCTTTACCTTGCTTATATGCCATTACTTCCAATCCCTATTGTACCCAGATCTCCCCCTTTATCAGAACTAACAGGTTTCTCATTTCTTTAGCACAATCCTTAAATAAATCAGTTTTATTCCATTGGGTTCCTAGCCAAGTCGGCATCTTCGGTAATGAAATGGCGGACCGTCTCGCTATCTCCACATCTCTTTTCTCAACCCTTAAAATACCTAATATTTCCGTATCTGATCTTCTTCGGTATTTCCACCATACCATTTTTAATGTTTAGCAAGATAAAGGGTCAAAATGTAAATTGAAAACCACTTGCTGGTACCGTTTGTTATCTCCTTCTATCACTTTTTCACCTTGGTTTCATAATCTTTACCTACCAAGAAATATTATTTCTTCCTATTCTAGGCTTAGATTAGGTCACAACCTCCTACCCTTTCACGCATTTTATCTCTCCTTAAATTCCATACCATACTGTCCTTTTCATGACAGTGAAGCTATGTGCGACATTTCCCACCTGCTCTTTGACTGCCCTGCTTTACATAGCAGGAGAACTGTTTTATTTAACCTCCTTATTTCTCATAACATCCACAACCATCCCTCAACCAATATTCTAAACTTCCATTCAGATGTTATCATTCACGCTGTCATCTCCTTCGTCAAGAGTTTTGGGTTTTCCATTTAAATAATTATATAAACTTATTTATTTATTTTTTTTTTTTGTTCTTTATAAATCCTTTGTTTTTTTCTTTTAGTCGCTTTTTCTTTGTTGAGCTATATATTTCCATTAATAAAGGCTATAAAAATAAAATAAAATTTATTGTACAATATTTAAAATAATAATAAACAGCATAAGAACAATTAAAATTAATTAAAAAGTATTATGTTTTATAAAATCTGTTTAACTTAACATCGTCTAGTTTGCAAAAATAATTAAATAACGGTGATTATGTATAAAAAATTATTATTGATTTTTTTATATATTTTAGTATTACAATAAACATAAGCGAAATATAAATTAATGGTGTTTATATAACTATCTTACAAAATGCTAAATTTAATATCAATTCGATTCATACAGTTAAATTAATACACATAAATAAATAAAATCATTTTAAAATAATATTATACAAATATCATTGCACTTTTTTCAATTTATGAAAGCATTAATTATATAACTATTCAATATTGAATTGAATCAGTTTAAATTTATATTTACCATGTGCATTTAAGGTTTAATTCACTAAATTTGTATTTCTATTTAATTGACTGATGTGATGTGTGGAGTTTTTGTAGGAGTTTGTTACTTTTTTTTTTAGGTAATTTAGGTTCAGTAGAAGGAGATCAGTATTATGATTCTAATAGAGGTATCTTTAATTTATCTGAAAGGAGCCAACACCTATCAAGTAATTATTAATAATATTACAAGGAATTGTTTCAGTTATTTTAAGATCACGATGACAATTTACACTGTACATCAATTTTTTTTTTTTTTTGACATTTCCAGTCCTAATAATGCAAATAAGATTTCATATTAATAGAATTTCCATCCATGTGTAATTGAATTTAAAATGCGAACTAGCTGTTTTTGATAACAGGGAACAAACTCTCACCAATTTTTTGGGAATAGTCTATTTAATAAGTTTTTGATACCACCTAATATTCACGTAGATGAAATTGTGTTTTTTTGCGAATGGTATATATTTTTTAAAATCACATTATGTATTTTGTAATATGAGGAAAACATATACCAGGATCATATTCTTTTATCTCAGAACTTTGCTACTCAGAATTTGTTTCCATATTCATTGTTATCTACAATACTTGGCTTTTCATAAGAAATCAGGGTCCGTTCTATATTGCGGAGCTATACAATACGAAGTACTTAAATTTCATATTTACTGTATTCATTAAAAACGAATTCGTGTATTCTCCATGCATATGTAATTGAATCTAACAAAATGGTATATCAATTGATAATTTATTTTTTTTAGATTTATTCAGTGATGAAGAACTAGATAACTATTTGAAATCCCACCCACCTCAAGAATCTACATCTACTCACGGTAACATTAATAATGTCATGACAAATGAGCTTAGCTTTGGCCTAAGCCCACTTTCATTGTAGGTGAAAACCCTATTAATTAGCATTTAAAAGTCACAAAAATAATTTGCACTCTTTTTTTATTGTTTGATAAAAAAATGTAATCGATTCACAAAAAGAAGGTAAAATTCTAAAATTTCATAAAATTACGTTATTTTTAATTAAGTTACGATTCATTTATAATATTATTAAACATAAATGAGTACAATAGTTAAAATATATTATAATAAACCATACAATTTGTTCCCATTTTATGTTTTTAAAACATTTGAGAACCATTTAATTTATTCGTTATTCATGTCTAATTAGATATATAATAGTACATAATTATTGTTTCTTTTTGTTTATAGCTCTACAAAATTTCGATGATTCTTCCAATAATCATGATAACCAACTCACACCATCTTCATTTATCTCTACACCAAATCAAGTCTATTTTCATGGTCTAAATTGGAAGCCCTCAGATTAAATTAATAATACATTGACAACTATGTTCATTTTAATGGTAATTAGAATGGTTATACATTATAAAGACAAATTATCTCAATTAATAAATTTTTCTGAGGTAATATTAATTATTTAAAAATACAATACATAAGAAATTATAAAAATAAACAAACTAATAAAAACAAGAAAAAATAATCGCATTAAAAGAAATGTATACAAATTAACTAAAATATTTTTTACTCCCGATGAAATTTAAATTAAATATCAATTTTGTGCATCTTGAACTGTCATATTAAAATATTACTTGAATATATGTTATATTTTTTTATAATCGACATTGATAAAATTTTGAATTAAAAAATATTTAATGTACAATAAACAAATATGATATACCAATTAAAAACTATAATACATAAACAAAATTAATTTTTATTTGTAATTAAAACTTGTATTTTTATCCATTACATGTACAATATTACTTCATGTTCCGTTGAATGAATCTAATATTTTCCATACAATTTACTGAAAGTATACTTTTTTTTAATTTTGAAAAACATCGTGTTTTAGTCGATTTTAAAGATTATAATAACTGATTATATTAAATATATCATCTATTTTTCGTCATTCAGCCACGATTTAATACGATTTGCATTTTATACACTCGATACTTAATATGCTTGACATCCATCAAATGAAAGTTTAGTAATATGAACATATAATCATTATACACATGATTTTTTAAATATGAATAAAAAAAACATTTATTATCTTTATATATATAATTCTTCTATACGTGTATATGTCACTGAATTCCTCCTAACTGGCTGGATCGATTTTGATGAATTATTTTGTGCGTATTTGAGTTGAGACGAATGGTTTAGATTCATAATTGGACCCGGTAAGTGGTGCTGAATATATACTCACAACGATGATTATATACGTATACGATTATGTATACGTCTATACTATACTATGGGTGAACTGGTGTTTATACTTCGTACCGTCGTGCGACTCTTATATTTTAAAATACAGGTACGCAAGTACACTATGTATATAATGATCACGTACAAATCTGCAGCTGACCACTACTCACCAAAATCGTCCGACGATGTCTGTAGAAAGGAATTATCGGTATTTGTATTTTTAGCTCATGGCTTCTTCTGGGTCAGGTTCGCATATACTACCGCGGTGGTGGCGTTGTAGCTTAGCGTTTTTTTTGACATATCAATTTCTGTTCACAGAGTTGAAGTGAATATCTTACAGTGACGTTCAAACGAGGAGAAGTTGTTGAAACAATGATTGTATTTTTCGGTTTAAAAAGTTTACATACGATATCCATAATGGAACCAACGTATTGTACATAAAATGAATAATATTCAATAACAGATAATAAATATTTCCGAAAATTCCAATTTTCCAACGTTAATAGTTAATACGTAAATAAAATAAATGTTCAATGGTCGTATTATTTCCATATAAAGTAATTCAAAATTACGCAAATATTATATATATATCATCCAATTTTTTTTATGGGGGGGGGGGGTGGGTGGGGGTGGGGGTGTTACTACTGCGTTTGTCTCTGCCACTGATGAAGTATTTGATGAATTGGCAAGAAGAAAATTGATTTAATAATTTAATAATAATAAAATAATTTAATAAAGTAATCTAATATTCCATAAATTATGACATATTTATAATGATTAACATTCATGTTGAAAAATTAGCCTAATCCCCCACATGACTAAATCATTTGCGCGCCACTGATATTTTACATCATCTTCCATAAATTTCAAATATAAACATATGCCGACATATAATTATATATATATATATATATATATATATATATAAAGACGACTTAGGGGTAATCTATAACAATATAATTGAAATAATTAGACATCTGTAAAATTTTTGTAATTCAATTTCTATTCTTAATGTTTGAAATCGATTCAAGGTCATAAAAAATATGAAGCATTTATCGATTGCATTCAAACATTACAAAACGTATAAACAACATATGGGTAAACGAAATAACACATAAAAAAGTAACAACAAATAGCTGGTTGCTTATAAAAATAGAAATTTTTTGTTGTATAACGAATGAATATTTTGTTTTCACGAGATTCTAAAAATCTTGAATATTTATAAAACAACTTTCTTAGTCATCCTGAGATAAATTGTCAATATAGGTAACACCAGCTATGAATTATAAACTTGCTAAAGATAATTATTTTCAGAATATTCACTTGTAACTTACCTAGTCTCTTATTCTGTATTGAAACCATAAACATATAACATTTTAAATTTTTATATAACTAATTGAAATATATTTTTGTAACTTACTTAAAATTATTATTTTTTCAGAATAAAAGATAAGAAGCGCATATAAATATAAATTATTTACTTAAATTAACCAAATCAATAATCTTTTTTAATGAAAATGTTACGGTGAACATATTAAAAATCAGTAATAACAGTCAGGTATAAAGCAAGCAAAAAGTATACACATTATATGCACCTACGTTCACTACAAGTGTTAAATAAATGTTAATATTGCATGTCCATTGTGAGATATAATGAAGGTAAGTATACTTTTAATAACTGAAAAAAATCAATTAGGTTCATTAGGTCGACGACATTTTCACTACTATTAAAAGAACCTATAATATCACATATTTTACATAGATCAATTTAAATTGTATGGATATAGTTTGAGACTTGTACCGCTATGTTTTTTACAAATAATATGTTAATATTAATCTAAGCTAATAAGTAGAGCTAAATAAACGCGATAAACATAATGATGAAAACGAAAATATTGTTTAAAAAAAACGCATTTCACGAGCTTTTTAAATGTACATTTTCCATTTTCCTTTTTCGTGTCAATTTGAATGAAAATAATTAACGCATACGAATCCGCGTTAAGTGAGACATTTTATGTCTTTTTAGCTTAGGTTTTTTTTTCTGTAACGCTTTTTCGTGACAGTCCCCAGTGGGTATCTTAATTTAGGTAACGATTTTCGTGCACACTTTTTGGTGGACACTTTTTCGTGACGGTTTTTATTTTAATGTGCCAAAGTAAAGACATAAAATGTCAAAATGAACTTGAATCATTCTGCCTAATAGATACAACATTATGTCATGTTTCATTATTTTTTTTTTTTTTTTTTAGCTAATTTTAGGCCATTTAGGCCCATTGCTGCTTCTGTTATCTCCCTCCTTACGTTTCTGTCTTCAGCCATTTCTTCTCCGTTCGTAACTCCCAGCATCCTGAGTTCATCCTTGACCCGGTCTTCCCATCGTTGCCTAGGTCTTCCTCTCGGCCGACTTTTTTTTGGTTTCAATTTCGTGATGGTCAATATCAGTTGGTCTTCTGCTCTCCAGACGTGTCCGGCCCAACTTATTCTCTGGCTTTTGAGTATAGCCACTATATTGGGCTCATTAAATAAACTATTCAATTCTCTGTTTGATCTTATTTCATATTCATCTTCTTCATTTATCTTTGGTGCAAATATTCTTCGTAGTATTTTCCTTTCGAAGATCATTAATTTGTTTTCGATAGATTTAGTAGATGCCCATGCCCCACATTCATACAGTACGATTGGTCTAATGAGGGTCTTATATAATTATATGTTTGTTCTTCTTGATAGTTTTTTAGATTTAAATAATTTTACTAGTGAATAATAACATTTGTTACCAGCGGTGATTCTTCTGTGTATCTCTTTGTGGCTATCTGCTTGTGAGTTTATATCTACTCCTAGGTATTTAAAGTTCTGAACTCTTTCAAATGACATGTCTTTTATTGTTATATCGTTTTGCAGATGATCTCTCCTAGATACAATCATGAATTCGGTTTTGTTTTCATTAATGATGAGTCCTGAAAGTCATGTTTGATTATTAGTATGTAATATTTTTCTGTATAATTTATTATATGGTTTTAAATGTTGAACAGTTATTGTGTTTTTGTCGATTTTGTTGATTACATATGTACAATTAATATTTTGATTACGTGTATTTATTCAGCTACGCAATGCGCAATATATGATTTGCATATTGTTTATTTAAGACCAAATTGTCTTGAGACTCGTATAAAATCAGCTCTATGATTTAGGTGTTTTGTACTATAATTACAGTTTAACTATACGAAAAAGACTATAAATATGGGTTTTATTAATAACATTAACGTTTACACTCTTATAATAATTTTCGTATTAATTATTGTTGAGAAGTCTAATGAAAACGGTAATTATGATTTATTTTAAATATATATTTATATTATAAGTTAAAATAAATTAAATTCTAGAGCATAAGTATTATATGATACTTTTTGTTGTTTAATAATTTACTGTTATTTATATCAGTGGCTGGAACCGAACCGAAATTCTCGAACCGATTCCTAAAAGTATTTCAAGAACCGGAACCTATATTTCATATTCCATAGAACCCGTACCGAACCAGAACCGTAAAATTTTAAATTGAAATTTTGGTTCTTTTGTGTTCCTAACGGTTCTCAAGTTTGAAGTTACCTAGATTTTTTTAAGATTAATTTCTATCTGGCGGTTCAACTTGATATTTTGAAACAGATTTAAAATTCTCAGATTGCATTTCGTGGGTGTCATAAATTATAATGATAATAAAATTATATCTCTGGAATATTTATATGGGTATAAGCCGTAAGCAAGTTTAAATAAATATATTATTGTCAATTGTCACAAGTTACTTGCTTAAGTTGTTATTGTATATAAATATGATTGTGAAATAATTGAGTAAACTAATTAAATGCAACAGGAAACGACTGGCAAGCGTCATTCATGTACGAAAGTTTAATAAATACGCATGTTTATTTATGTCAAAAACGCATACATGCATAACATACTCACACAGAATGGGAAAAGCAGAAATTATATTAGTATAATATCTATAGGAAATCGATATTTTGGACTATAGTATCTAAATATTAGACCATAATATGGAATAATATAAGTATTGAAAAAAAAATTATATATATCATCTATGATATCGTTTGTAATATAATTTCGAATTATGTGTGTGTATATATTATATATACTACTCGTGTTTTGTGTTTTAGTGTTTTGCACCGACTAAAATGTGCAGTTAATGCGCAGCGTGTGTAGACAATTTAAGTATGGGCCGTACATCAAAATCTAAAGTATATAGTTATTTTATTTATGTTAAAAAAAAAAATGATGTTTCAAATTACAAATTTCTTTCGTTAAAACAACTTAGAATGGAGCTCGATGTAATTTTATTTAATACTATTAAAAAATCAAAGTCAATTCTAATCTAGAATGAATTTTTCATCAAAAAATTCATAACTCCTGAATGACTGGAGCAATACTTTATATAGAACTTTTGGTATAAACATTAAAAAAAAATTTCAATTTCTCCCTAATCTCAAAATCTAAAATATTAAAAATCAAATTATCAACATTGATGGACGATAAGATGAATATTAGAAAAATATTATCACAAATGATTGTATAAAAGGCTTATATATTTCTCAAAATATTATGAAAATGTATACAACTTTAATGATCAGTGTGGCTAAGTAATAATTGGTACTATTACTTGCAAGCTGAAGATGGCTAAACAAATTATTAAACATTTAATAATTGCACCACAGTATAATTGATAAATTATCATTTTTTAATCTTAATGTCTATAATTTTATGAACCGGTTAGTACCAGTATTAGTAACCAGAACTGATAAAATAATTATAGTTCCAGTTCCCTAAATTATGAGGTCCGTTAATTTGTTCCATTAATCAGTCGATTTTTTTGTTCGAAACTGGATTTTCTATGATGAAATAACTAATAACAATACATCATTCAATTACATATTAAAGTATTTTTATTGAATTAATTGAATATAATTCTACAGTAAATATTGTTTAAATACTTAAGTCATATATATTTGTTCACTGAAGTGCTAGAATACTGATTGCTGGCGATTTGCGTTCTGGTGTACAGTAACGACAAGAGTCTTCAAAAATGCATACGTGATACTTTATCTCACTCAACATCATTATTTCCTACAATACTACGTTTTCATAATGTTAATTTATCGTTTGTAATAAACCTTTCTTAAATATCTTACAACAAATATTCCTTTTGTAATCTATTCCATGAGTAGATTCGTACTTGATTTGCCACAATAATGAATTTTTGAAAACAATAAATAAAAATAAATAATAATAAAAATGATTTTTTGAAAACAAATATGATCAGATAACAATCTGATATTTACGGAAATGTAACTAGTAACATATATCGTTTCATTTTAATTTTAATTTTAACAATATTTGTTCCAACAGACATTGATTAAGATGACAACATAATAAAAGTGTTTTCGAAAAAATGGTATCTAAATTACTATGCAGAGAATCCAACTGATATCTGACAAATGCCATAATTTTTTCAATATTATTAGAATTATTATTAAATGATATTTATAAAACAAAAATTTCATTTAAGAATTCTTTTTCTATTTTTGAAATTAAAATAATAAAATTCACGTTTAATTTAAACTAAATTTTTAAAATCCATAATATCCATTTTATGTATATAATTTTCAAAAACATTACTATGATTAACATTTTCGTTTTTAATTTGGTGTTAAATTTTAAAATCGAATCATTAAGCTTATGAAATGAGGTCCATGTCCCCAGCACCCCCACTTTTGATTTTGGAAAAAAAACTCGGGGCGATCGTTTGTACTACGTTTGTACCGGTTTGTACCGCAAATTTCATCGTTTGTACCCAAAAAGTTACGAATCTTTGTAAGGGGTGCTACGCATTTGTTTGTACTACGTTTGTACCGGTTTGTACCGCAAATTTCATCAAATTGTAAAGAGTTACGAAGTGAAAGTAGGGATGCTGATACTTTTAAGTACTCTCACTTTAAAATTTTGAAAAAAAAAATAAGGGCGATCGTTTGTACTACGTTTGTACCGGTTTATACTGCAATCTTCATAGTTTTTACCCAAAATGGTAGAAAGTTACGAAGGTTTAGTATAGCGGACAAAAATAGATCTACACTTCGGTTACACAAATAATTGAAAATATAATTTAACGAACATTTGTATTTATATATTATTACTAGTTGGGTACTTGCAACTTGCTGTAAGGATATATTGCGGATTATGTAGTATCCGTTTTATAAATATAGTATATTTAACATTTTATGATATAAATGTTGTTAAATCAAATAATGTTATTTATTATGGTGTTTACTGTTTATGGAAATTCTGAAATATTCTCTGTTTATTTACTATTTGTTATTTCCATATAGTATAGAATTTTCTCGAACAATAGTGTTCTATAAAAGAAGAGCCCGCATCACGAAAAACTGCCATTGGGTTATTAACGTTCATTTGCATAATGTAAATTTTGATTTCTTATTTAAGTGTTCGTAAGCAACAAATGTAATATTAAATTTATTTTTGATTTTACGAGACTACGCATATTTGGTAAGTACACCTATTATTACTCATTACAATAATTCATTTAGTTATTTTATTCGTATAGTATTCTGTGAACCATTTATTGATCTATATTCATCAATTAGTAGTAGGTTAAGATTTAAACGATTATTTTGTCTTGCCAAGAACAATTATTTTATCAAAAGTTACAAATATTATTAATTTCTCGGGTTTTTTTTATAAATTACGATTAAATTATTCTTTCAGTTTTTATCCAATTATAATAATTTTTATTTAAAATCTTTTTATTGAATGCAATGATCATTGCTTTTAACTTTATAGTGATAACAATGCACTCTAAAATGTTTATCCAAGTAATTCACTTAAGCAACATTCACAACACCCCGCGTTACGCTACATTTTTTTATTTTACGTGTAGTGTTCAACAATGTTAAGCGTTGACATATAGAAATAAATAATGAAAATGTATTATCGACCATAATAGATAAACCTATACGACAAACAAATAATATTAAAGATCAAATAAATGAATTGCAGTTTGAAGCTTATGAAAATTGGATGGGCTTAGGGTTTGAAACTTTTAACAAGAAAAACAATACAAATTATTTGGATAGGGATCCAAGTGTCTTACATTATAATGAAAACAGTAGAATAAAAAGTCCCGTGATAAGGTTATTAAAAAATGGAAATATTGCTAGTTTGAAATCAATAAAAATTGACGGAATATTCTATACTGTCACAAATACGTGTGCGTTTGATAGCGTCTCACAAATAATTGCAACTGCATTTGCTGATAGCATTAATTATGCAAACTTCGTAAATAAAAATTCAGCATATGTTTTTTTCGAAATGATATCAAATATGTTGCGAGACGGGATTAATGCTCAAATATATAAGAAAAGAGCTGTTTTATGTAAAAATATCATATCTAAGCTCAACATTAATAAAATAACAAGTCTTCCTGGAGAACTTGTACATTTAAATTGTGCATGTACAATTAACTTTTTAGTAAACAATTTATTTAAAGATTATTTTTCAATTAAAGAGACTACAATATGTTCTTCATGCCTTATGGAACGAATTTCATATAAATGTATATTAATTGTAAACTTACCAACCGAAACTTTGGACTTCCTTACAGATAGCATTGAGGCTGTGTTTTCAAGTACAAGAATTTGTAATATATGTACGGGATATTTATCTATAGATTATCAACTTCAAAATCATATTTTTATTGAGCCTCAAATTAATATAAAAAATAAAAAAAGTAATGAAAATTTGGATCTATCAATAATTCTTAACAACATTCCAAAGAGGTTGACAATACTTGACCAACAATTTATCATTAGAGGAATTGTAGAATTTATACCACCGGTAATCAAACATATTGAATCAGCAGGGCATTTCATTTCATATAGTTAAAATCATTGTGTTATTAGTTTTTTTTCGAAAACTCAAAGTTCAAAAATCATGTTGAAATGTATACTTCTTTCATTAGTAATATTTAGTTATATTCGTTTGCTGCATACCCGAATTCGTTCGTACAACACTAGTAAGAAAAATTTAATTTTCATAAATTCCAAAAAGTAAAAAACTAACGACTAGTCTGCTTAAAATCTGGAACATTTTCATAATATAAAGTAAAATCGAAATTCATAGTATAGTAAATTTTATAATGTATATTATCTTTATTAATTTGTCTTTTATTTTAAAAATTCATATGACGAATTTGGTTAACGAAGTTCTCTTTCTACAGATGTTTTCTTTACCTTTAAATGTTATATCTATCGCGGTCCAAACACAGACTATTCTAACGTTTAACCGAAGGGCTTCTCATTTACTGAAGAACATAGGTTTAACGATTTGAAGATAAGCAATTATTACGTTCAATTAATGATCCCAATCTCTTTTGAAAAGCGTGCCTATTGTGATCTAACAATAAGCGCGAATAACGATCGATCGATGATTATTTCTCTCTTAGGGACGTATGTTTAACACCAACTAATAATTAGAAACATTAGATGAATTATAAAATAAATGATTCTCTTCTTGGTCTAATAGTAAAAGAGTTTCTCATCTTCATCGTCTTCAAACTCGTGATTTTGGACTTAACATATTATATTCTTATATATGGTCTTCGATGCATATTCGCTTCTTTAAACATTTTTTACAAATATGCTAAACAAAATGATTATTATTATACAATCAAATCAATAAACAAAGATATGATACTGAATTATATTAATGAACATAGAAGCGAGTGATTTCAAACGTTAGCTTTATTTGAGCGGGTGCTTGACAACATATGTATACGGGAAACCATCAAAATTGTTTTATTTAAGAAAATAGGCAATTTACGGTTCATTTTGAGATACCTCTGATGTACTCTGACGAGTGTTTTTTTCTTGATTCATAAAACTTATAGAAAATAGCCATAGATGTACATATTTGGTTACTAAAAAAATTGCGCACAGACATGTACGATAAAGATTTTTGTTTTTTACTACATATTTAAATTATTATTTAAAAAAATACTTTTTTTACTATATCTTACTGTCATAAAAAAAATTATATTTGAATACTAAGTTCTAATAACAATTTCTACAAAATTTAATTAGAATGCATAGGTAAGATTAATGCTTACTATTTTTGTAAATATTAGTAAACGATAATTAATAATATATATACACACCCACACACAAAATTTATTAAAAACATTAAAAATACACTTAGACATAATGATAAACATATTATATCATTGTGATCATTTAATTTATAATTATATGTTGTAAAACATATTTTCTGCATACAACTTTTTGTTGATGTGAATACAATGTTTATGAATAGCTGACGAAGAGATAACTTTCATTTACTACCAATTTTATTCTTACATTCATTAGTTACTGCAGTACAAATTATTCTCATCATCATTGTAGTCTTCTTTCCACCTAACTATACCTTGCCACATACATTTTCTTTTAAAATAATACTATGTGTGACGTTAAATAATTCATAGTTTAATAAATTTGAATGTTTGTAGACACTACAAAAATAATTTCAAAATTCACCAAAATATGATCATGTATCGTATTATACATACAGGGTTTGTCCGGAAAGTAATGAGCCTGGTTTTTTTTATAAAATTTATTGAACATACAAGTACTACAACTTAATATTCTTCAAAATAAGACCCTTTCGCTTCAATACATTTTTGCTAACGTGATTCCCATACTGTATAAGCTCCCTAGAATTCCTCTGCCGGAATACTGTTCAGTAAGGTCGTCGTAGTAGCTTGGACGTTCTCCAGGGTCGCCAGATGATGTCCTTTGAGCTCACTTTTCAGTCGAGTAAATAAAAAGAAGTCTGCTGGGGTTAAGTCTGGACTGTAGGGTGGCTGGGGAATCGTTTCGACACCAAGCCGAGTCAAGTAGAAGCTGACAACAAAGACTGTGAGATGGCACATTGTCATGATGCAGTTTCCATGACGCTCGGATCTCTTTTCGGACGCGGGTGACTCTGTGATTCAGCCTTTGAAGCACTTTCTTATACAATTTAGCATTGACAGTCTGGTCAGGGAGTACAAATTCGTGGTGTACAATCCCCTTAAAATCAAAGAAAACAATGATCGTCGACTTCACGCGAGACTTGCTCATTCGAGCTTTCTTCTGGCGCGGCGACGTTACTGTGTGCCATTCCGCACTCTGACGCTTCGACTCTGGATCGTATTCAAATACCCATAACTCATTACTAGTGATAACGTTGTTCAAAAAATTGAGATCATCCGCACAGAGTTGTTTCAGTTCCTTGTACACTTCCATGCGATTCACTTTTTGAGCGTCTGTCAAAACTTTGGGCACAAATTTTACGCAAATCTTCGGCATGGTCAAGTCATCCGAAATAATCTTATGGACAATGATTTTTGGCAAGTTGAATAATTCCGACATCATACAAATACTCATTCGTCGGTCTGTGTTCAACAATTCGCGCACGCAGGTGAGGTGTTCGTCCGTTCGCGATGTTGATGGGCGTCTAGAACGGACGGGCTTCATCGGTGACGTCTTCCCGACTTTTCCTGAACGACTTGTGCCACTTCTTTGCCTGCAAAAATAGGACATGGAAGCGTCCCCGAAAGCTTCTTTAAGCATGTCCCATGTTTCCTTTGGCGTATTGTTGAGCTTAACACAAAACTTCACCGCATAACGTTGTTCTAAAAAATTTTCCATCGTAATTACGACGTGGTCACTGCACATAGATTCACGTCAAAGCACGTCCTAACTCTCCGATAGCTCGAAGATACTAACCGTGGCATCTTTAAATAGTTAAAGGTGCTCCCCACTTTTTCTAACCGGTTGCATCGTTCCGCATTGCATAGTAACGTCACAAAATAATTAGGCTCATTACTTTCCGGATAAACCCTGTATACATTGTATGTATCCCATATATATCACGAGTTATTCCTATTCACCAGTATAAATTTGTTTGTGTCTCAAAAATCAGTAACAAATTATAAATCTAAAAATATGCACTTTATTATGAATAATTAAAACATGAACTGGCTGTAATTATTATTAAAATTTTTAAATCAGTTCATAATATTTTAATGAACCATAGGTATTTCATTCATTATGTTTGTCATGATTGATAATAAATATCAATTGATTATGTAAAAAATAATAATTGTTTGACAATATATTTATTAAATTTAATACAGATACATATTAGATTAGAGTAAATCAATTAACAACCTTGTTTCATGTTGCTTTAAATATGCCACTATGAGGATAAATAGCATAAAATGTATATAGATATATTAGGATCATATAAATATATATATATATACAGGATCCGGAAAAAAACCTCCCGTATTTCAAAAAGTAGTTGCAAATAAACAAACAAAGATACAGAACAAATTCTTTTATTTTTGAATTACAAATACTATGCCATTTTACATTGTATAAAATAATTACTTAGTTTTGAACATAACGTCTGTCAAATACCGTCCTTCATTGTTGATACATTCACGAAGCCTTTTCCGAAAGTGTTCCATAACTCTTTTTGTCATTGCTGGTGTAATGGCAGCCACCTCCTGTGTGATTGCCTCCTTAAGTGTTTGTAGTGATGTAGGGCGATGTCTGTAAACTTGCGCCTTTAAATATCCCCATTGATAATAATCACAAGGTGATAGATCGGGTGACCTCGGGGGCCAGGTGATGTCCCCTTGCAAAGAGAGAAGACGTCCAGGAAACAACTCGCTCAAAATGTCTAATGAACGCCGTGAAGTGTGAGTTGTGGCTCCATCTTGTTGAAACCAGAATTCTCCCTCTACATGGTTCCTTGCAAGCTGGTTTAGGTTAGGTCGGAGGAAAGTCTCAATCATGTGACCAAATCCGAATTAACCGTTACTTTTAGCCCATTTTCTTCGAAAAAATACGGACCTAACACACCAAAATCAGTAACTGCACTTCAAACGGTTACATATGAGCTGTGAAGTGGTCGTTGATGAAGTTCCTGAGGGTTTTCTACTGCCCAGTAGCGGAAATTTTGTTTATTTACAGTACCATACAAGTGGAAGTGGGCTTCATCAGACGAAATCAAAATTTCACCAGCGGAAATGTTCTGGAGAATGTCTTCACACACAGCTCTACGAGTTTTAAAATCTCTCTTAGTTCTTCTGTAATCATCATTTTGTATGGGTGCATATGAAGATCTCTGTGCAGGATTCTTCTTACACTCCTATCAGAAAGTCCCAGGGCAGCGGCATGTTTAACTGCTGAACGTCTTGGAGATTGCTGGATAGACGCCCTCACACGTGCCACATTTTCTGGTGTTGTTATGGTCAAAGGTCGGCCAGACAGTTTTTTCTTCAGTGCAGAACCTGTTGCTCTAAAGTTGGACACCCAAACGAGTATTGTTTTTCTATCCGGAACAGAATCATGTCGGCCAAGTTGGAACCGGATACTAAATGCTCGCTGAGTAGAAATCGCAGAACCACCATTACGAATATACTCCTCTACAACAAATGCGCGATGTTCACCAGTCCACGCCATTGCGCCTACTAAAAATGGCCCGTACACCGCTATCGATCGATATCCCATCCATAGTTGTACCACCACCACAACTCACACAGCGCTATCTCTAAATACGGGAGGTTTTATTGCCGGACCCTGTATATATATATATATATATATATATATATATATATATGATTTAATTACTTCTCTATATATTATTAATTTAGTTTGAAGATAAAAAAATATCAGACAAAAGATGAATACTGAAATATATTAATTACTATAAATCGTCTTCAGTAACAATAAAAGCTTGAACATGATATCACACATAAGTTTAATTAATTTATGTAGACTTATTTAAATATTTATTATGTGTATATATATATATATATTTATATTAATATTTATAACTAATATATACAATCACAATTTAGTAGAAATTACAAAAGTTGGAAAGATAAATAGTTAGTATAATCGTACAGTTGTTTGTTAATAATTTATAATGTGTAGAAAGTTATTTGTTTACATTAGTGTAATCATATCAAAAACATATATAAACATATATTATAGATTTACTCATAAATAGTCGACTTAATAATTTTAAAAAATCTTACGAATAAAGTATTATTATGTTGGAATTATTGTTATAACTTTGTCATTTAGTAAATTTCGATAAAATAAAAGCGTTCAAATATGCCTACTATAACAGTGAGTACAAAATAATTTATTTTTGAAAAATTTAGAAGAATGAATTTTGGAAATCATGTGAAAATGAGGAACGATATCTAACAACCTAATTTTTAATGATATTAAATCTCCCTGCACGTGACTGTCAATTTTCTCTGATTATATTTAGTTTTCAATGCAAATATATAATAATCACCGATCTAGTGTTTATAAGTTACAATATATGGAAATATAAAATGTATAACAGGGGTTGATAATCTTGAACATTCTAAGTCGCATTTTGGAAAAATTTAAAGAGTAACTAAAATATAATGTAAATGAGAGGATATAAAATAATAATTTCATTTAACATATATCGAAATTATATCAACATATTAAAAGAAATTTAACAATTTTCATGAAAACAATGAGCGTATATATAAATCATAACATTAAATATTCATTATTGGACATTATTATTAGATAATACACAACTATATATTGTTATAATTACATTAGTAATAAATTTATTTTTACAATTTTTTATAGGAATTATTATTGTTTTTTTTATTTATTCGTTTTTATAATTCAAATATATTTTACAACACGAAATTCCCTACAATATTTTTCAATAATTAAATGATATAATTATTTTACACATAATCACACGATTTGTGTATTTATTAATACGTCTTAATATGTCTCCAAAAAAAATAAAATAAAATAAAAAACAAATTAATACATCAGAAAACTTTTTGCGTACGATAATAGAAAAACATATTCAAGGAAAAATTAGAAATAACAATAATTTTTTTTTTTCAGTCAATGATGAAATCACAAAAAATAATGGTATTTTTTTATTCACAATTTATACTATATTTTATATATTTTATCAAAATTACATTTATTATTATTAAATAATGATGAATTACAATTTCATGTTTACCACATTTTATATTTTATTAATAAGAATAATGAATAATATGACTTTCGCATTCCATGGAAATGACAGGTTAAATGAAAAATTCTTTTATATTTTAGATATTTTATTTACTTATCTCGAACACCTCTATAATGCAGTCATGTCGAGTACGTTAATTTTATTGTCAATCGGTTATTATAGATTAATATAACACCTTATGGGTATGAATTACACATATCTATAAACAATGAACTTTTAATGAAATAAGTCAATTTTTAGTTTATAGTGATTATATGCTTCAAAATCCAACATACTGGTGTGGAGAAAACGTATACGGTTCGTAGTTTTTTTATAAATATATTTCCCTTATTTTATATATAACTGCTTAGTATATTTATTATTGATTTGTAATTGTTCGACCAAATGATCTCACGTTAAATTTTTGGGCTATAGCTAAGTGGACATAATTCATGAAAACATGAATATAAATAGACTTATATAAACAATTTATATATTGTTTTAAGCCAATAAATTATAAATTTATATTTATTATAAATTTCTCAAATTATAAAAATAGCTTATTGTAATTATATATAATTTAAGAAATAATATCGTATGAACCTATTTTTAAATTAAGGAATTTCATAACTACATTAATATATTCAATCCTAGGGTTTTCAAACTTTTCAAATTATAAATCTTTTGACTCAAAAGTATCAAAATGTATCGGTAATTATAAAAAGTATAATATTGTGAAAGTATTAATCAACTGAACTGTACATAATAATCTATTGACTATAATTAACATCTCTAAACTGAATTTAGTTGAGTTATTTACGATCAGAATAAAACAAATATGTTGACATTGACTTTCTTCTGCACTTAACATAATTAACAACCCCAAATGATCTTATATTTACATACAAATTGATATCTATAATTAATTTCCTTACTATATTTAATATACAAAATCAATAAATAACAAATATTATGGTTTACATCGATTCATACAATTTATATAAAATATATGTATATAATTACTAGCTGAATATTCGTGCGTTGCAAGGGGCAAATGTAAAATATTTCACGATGCACTATAAGTTAATCCAATAGTCAATCATTATGGGGAACAATATTCAAAGTGGTATTCGAGTGCTTTTGGATATACGATGTTTTTCGTTTTTCGGTCTGGTGCGTACACGAATAAATCAGAAGGTTTTCCGACGCGTGAGCAGGCTACACACAGTTGTCCATGTGAGAAGCACGGGTTCCCCAAATCCAGCCCACACACTTGCAGCAATTGTCCCTGGGCTTTGTTGATAGTCATTGCAAAAGCAAGACGGACAGGAAATTGCAAACGTTTGAATTCAAATAGCATATCAGTTGGGATAATTAGAATACGTGGCAATTCGTGGTGGATTGATGTTTCGGAAAAGAATAATAGACACGCTAATATTCAATGTTAGAAGATGCGGTGACATACTTGACAAATCGAGTAAACTCAACAATTCCGTGGGGTAATTGACAACTTCGTTTTGATTCATCACAGTATCGATAGACATGTACGTTGTCGCATCGCCTGGTATTCTGTCTTGAATGCTGAAATTGATGGCATTGTAATCGTTGTTCGTAGCTGCTAATATAGCACGTTCAATAAGCCACTGATGATTTTTATAATTCCGCGCGATATTTGGTAAAACGTTTTGAATTAATTCGTATTTGGTAGATGTAATTGTACAAAAGTTTGTTGGTAATGTGATACATTGTGTAGATTAGTCAATTACCATCTTCTCATTCCCAATATCTAGCAATTGTTTTGAGAAACGTTCGGCGAATGCATCATTTTGTAGTTGAACACGCATATTGGTTTTCAAAGTCAATTTGTTGAAATGTCGCCATAGAACTGAAGATTTGAGACATACATTAAGTTCATCAGCGGGAGTTGAATGTGGTATCATTGGCAGATTTTGTCGAAAATCCCCTGACAATAGTATTAATGCTCCACATTAAGATTGTCTATTACCCCTCAAATCTTGCAGTGTACGATGAAGCGCTTTTAAAACTTTTTTTTAAGCCATTGTACATTTGTTCCATATAATAAATTCACATGTTTGGAGAACTTTGCCGATTCCAGATTTTTTTTGGTATTGCATCTTGACATCTTAATGGTTTGCAAATTCAACGGCAATTTCCGTGCTGAATTAGCTGTTCGACCACCGTCTAATAGCGTTGCCACAATTCCTGATGATGCAATTTCCAGTGCTATTTTTTTCTGTGATCATATACTTGCCACGTTGCAAATCACGATCATACGCGGTATTAGTAGGTCGGATCGGTGTACACATTCCTAATTGCATCAATCCTTTGTTAGCGATTGCCAAACATACATCCTCGATCAAAAGCAACGCCTCATTATACACGTTTGGTGTGAATTACATGTTGATATTCGTTGCTCGCAAACGACGTATGATGTCTTCACTCATGTCATCTTTGTATATTTCCCAAAGATCTTTTGGATTGGATGGAAAATACTGTTGGACGGCGTTCATGAACAGGAAATGAGAAAATACTTCATTGCTACTTTGCTTGTTACTCGACATTGATGTGTGCTTTGAACGTCTTAGTTCAAAGGGTAATGGTGAATACGGCACAAGCTTTAATGTCTCTATCCTTATTTAAAATAATTTTTTTCACAGATTCGTATTTAGTTACAATTGACAAAATGATCAATAAACGATAAGTTTATTACACCTTATTTATGTACCCAGCCGCTCCTCAATTTACCAAGTCAGACATTGTAACTGTTAATAGGAAACAACTACACTACATTTAACGTAATATTACCCAGTTGATTGGAGTGAACAGGTCGTGTTCGCGAACTGATATTGCCACGACAAATGCTGTTGTCGAAATTCCGTGATATCTGCATTGCAAAGCTTATACGTAAACTCACCGTTTAAAATTTTCGCTATTTGTATACAAATTACTGTACACACGATTGCAACGAGTAATGGCTGTTGCTAAAAACTGGGGCTAATTACAATGTATCAAGTCCTCGTCTGATATGTCCGACCTTAGTGGCAGCTCAGTATAAATTTTCTATGTTAGCTAATCAAAAAATAATTTAAGTATACTAATATTATTTTTAAATTAAAACGAGATTCTAGAATTTATCAATAAAGCAGGTTTTAATGGTGAGTAATTTTATAGTAAAATTACATTGTAAATGTTAAATAAAACGAAAATAATATATTTATATTAATATATAAATATTAAAAATTCCTACATTTTTAATTACAGGTAACACTGTTTAAATCAAATTTTAATTAATTTGTATGTTTTAGGTAATGGTGATGCCAGAGCAGCACTGTTTCATGCATTTTTTAAAATTCGTGAGTTCATTACATTTGAATATTTTTTTAATTGATTATATTGTAAAATATATTTTTTTAATGAACTATCATGAAACATTTTTAATAAAAATAGATATGGCAATAATAATTAAAATATTTTGGAATTGAACATTATAATTAAAATTGTAGCCAAAAAAATAAATATTTATATTTATGCACTCACAGTAGCTTATATTGCGATTATAATAAATATAATATGTATTTATTTTTTATCTTGAAATTAAAGACAGTTATTCTAGTGGAATGAGAAGTATATTATAATTTATTTTATATCATGATATGATAAATTTCAATTATTATTCTGAATATCATAATTAATTAATTTTGAATTTCTCATAAATGAAATTTGGCTTGGTAGCAAACCTATTTTTAAGATGTAATATATTTTTTTTAAATAAAAAAATTATGAGATTATAAAAGATTAAACTACCAGTTAAGTCAGTTAAATTTTTACTTTACGGTTTCAAACAACGCTATTTACATTTCTATACACGAAAAAAATGTATTGTAATTTGAAAAAGTATAAATATCTTATAAAATGTGTCCCATAATGATCTACAATGTGTAAAAACACTTTTCTGCAATTACATTAATCCCTCGTTATCTGCAGAGGTTAGGTTCTAAGAAAGTTGGATTAATAACTGTATCATAAAGCAATATAAAAAAGGAGGTTAGGTTTAATTTGTTTAAATTTTCATTATACAAGACATGTAATTCAATAACACAAAAAAATAATTTAATAATTATATTTAGGGCGCTAAAAGGAAAGAAGAAAAGGAGGGGTATTTTTCGGGGTGTAGTGAATTCGAGAATCGTTTAGTTATATTTTACGTAAGGATATAAAAAAAACTTTAAAATAATAACATAAAAATGTAAGGCGAAATAAATGTCCCTGAAATAAATTGTCAAATAATAAAATTTCTTACCTTATGCTCGTGCTCGATGAATAACTAATGTCCGCAGAGACGAACGATTGCATAAAGAAATTAAAACGATTAAAAAAAGAAAATTATTGAGTTGGATCGGTGACTTCACTTCCAAAGCGAATTCACCGACAAAATAAAATAAAATAAACCAATACTCGAATTACGTAATCTCGCAAAACTATGTCCCGCGGAACACAGAATTGGTCTTGAGTACTGGTTCGTAGTTGGAGTGTGCGCACACACTGACGAGGAGACGAGATAATCGAGTGGTCTAGGGCAGTGGTTGCGCAACCTGGGGGTCGTGAAATTTTATTAGGGGGTCGCCAATAATTTTACACCAAATGAAAAAGTTATATACTATGTATATTATTGTATAGTTTTATACAAAGTAAAATTATTTTGAACCGTCAATGGCTTGATTTGAAAAACTAAATTGTCTAAAATTAAGCCTACAAGGGAAAAATACTAATATTTTATTTCTTTCTGATAAAATCAATGCTTTTAAAAAGAAAATTCTTGTGTGGAAAAATTATATCGACGATAACAAATTTGAAATGTTTTCATGTTTATCAGAATTCTTCAGTGATAATGATGTGGATATTAATATGATAAAAGAAATTATAACTGCTCATCTAATAAGTTTACATTTAACTTTAATACACGGTTTGAAGATTTCCCAGAAGAAAGTCTAGGTTGGATAAGAAATCCGTTTCATTTTAATATCAATGAAATAAAATTAGGAAATTTAAAAATAAGCGAAGAACTTATCGACTTATCATCAGATGAAAATCTACGTATTAGATTTCAAGAAAATGCGTGTGATACATTTTGGATTTCCATCAAATCTGAATATCCAGAATTATCAAAACAAGCCATATCAATTTTACTTCCTTTTGCATCAACTTATTTATGCGAAACAGCATTTTCAACACTAACGATAATTAAAAACAAATATTGCTCCAGATTAAATGTTGAAGCTGATTTAAGAGTAGCAGTGTCAAATATCAAACCAAACATAGAATCAATCATGTCTACAATGCAAGCTCAGGTCTCTCATTAAAATAATTAAATAGTGTTCGGTAATTAATAGTGACCGCAAGTGGCGACACTGACGCTCGATGTACGTCGTTGTCACCTCACTGCTTCTTATGGCCCGAGTGCGCCCCGTCGACGCATACCCGAAGTTCTGACGGTTTTGCTTAGCGCGTTCCGTGGTCTTTGTCGTCGTCGTACACGTGGGTCTTAACGATTTCCTCTGTCTTCAACGATACTTCAACGGAATTCGTCCACGTTTGTGTCTTTCGCACACACCTAATTATCCGTCGTTTCGCGTTTACGCATTGATTATTGTACAACGGTCTCGTTTGCTTTTAACGGTAATTTTAACAGCACCTAGCTACGTGTGTCAACTGCGATCAGGTCGTATTATATATATATTTATTCTCTTTTCTTTTATCTTATATTTAAATTATATGATTGATATTGTATATACATATATTTAAGTTGTGAGCCCATTGAGGACATTTTATAATTTGTCGTTTTATATGTATCTTCGCCATACTGCCTTTTCACATTTACGAAATTTGCATGTTATACAGTTATAAGTAATTAGTTTAGATTTTAATTTTGTTATTACAGTCCACTTAAGTATAGAAGATTTTGTGTTATTTACTCACCCCTTTTTTGCTATACCTGCCCATTTATATTTTTAAGCAACATGATCCCATCCCGCGATCCCCGTCGCATCAGGGAAGATTGGTTGCGTACAAATAGTAATTTTATAATTTTGAAAATATTAAAATTTTGATTATCATTATAATAATACATTTTTTAATTTTAGATTTTATAAAACTCTAATTTTGTATTTTTTTTTCATGTTTTTGATTAATTAAATTAAAGAAATATTAAAATTGCCTAAAATTAACGATTTAATGTATATGAATAAAATGTTTGTATACATTAAGACTATTAAGTAAATTTATATTATACACTTACATAATGTTGGTAGGAAGGGGGGTCGTATTATCAAAATAAATCATTTTGGGGGATCGTGGATCATAAAAGGTTGCGCACCACTGGTCTAGGGTGTACATTTTGTATATTATAATATCTTTAGTATGCTGATTACGTAACAGTCCAATTGATTGATATTGACCATAGATGTTTTGTCGTCTCTATATGCGTATAGTCGGTGTTACGACCTTTCATTTTGGGTAAATTTTCGTGTATGTATGTTTCTGTTTATTACAACCTTATGTGGATTTCCGCTCTTTTTTTATATGCGCAAAATGTGTTCCTATAAGTTGTTTCTTTTATATTTCTAATTTGAATAAACTGACTATTCTTTGATCGGACAGACCCTTTTTTTGTTACTCCTCTGCGTCGTAGTTTTGTTTTATAAGTTCGTGTGGAATTTATATGTTTAAGGTTGATTTATAATTTCGATTTCGATGATCAGCATCTCTCGCCCGTGTCAGTTATTTGTTTAGGTTCAAAAATATGCGTTATATTTTTTTATTATTATTTCAAAATATAATCTGTGTTCCGTGAAGGCCAAGCGTTAGTATATTTTATTTAAAGAAAATGTCACATGGATATATGGTATTTTACACAAATAAATCAACACATTAATAACGTTTGTGTTAGATGTGAATACAATGATGATATGTGTGCATATCATTACAGTATTGTTAATATATATTTGTATTATTTATTTGATGAATTTTATTTAAATTAACTGTTTTTTATTAATTTATTCAATTTATTTATTTATTATTTATACATACGTGCGTATATATTAGTAAGGTGAAATAAATTACTAGTAGATGATTGTTTCTTTTTATTTTCCATGACTTTGTGAACTTCTTCTTATGTCACTAGCAATTCTTAAACTCCTCTTCTGAACTTCAATACTCGTTCAGTGAGTGGGTCTGTTTCAAAAAATTGTTCAGTTAGTTGGTTTGCCAATGAAAAAATATTATAGATTTTTTTTAGAGGAAAAATCTAGCTTCACAGTTTTATCTTCTTTTTCATCTTGCTTAGATAGTTTTGGTTCCTTCAGGAATATGGATATTTTTTCAAGCTCCTCCAACGTAAGCTCTTGATAACGGTTTAACACAATTTCTTCTTTATCATCTATACTTATCTCATCAATACCTTCTACTTTCTGAGCAATTATTATGATTTCATTCGCCGTGGTGTCGTTAGTTTCGTCGACAACAACAACTTCGGGCCATCACTCTCGCCAATAAGCATTTATTGTTTAGAGTTTTACGTCGTAAAGTGATTCCATGAGGTGGACGAGGCATTCAGTGATGATAAATTTTGTCAGATTTCTTTGACGGTACGCTCCAGATCTTCAGAGTATATTAATTCCTTTCATAAACTTGTATGTTCCCCAATAGGGTGGTCAACTTTACCAGTTGCGTTGTGTGAGGAAAACATGATTTCCTATATTGTGTTGTCCGACTGCAGCAGACAGTCAATTATTTGTGTGTTTTTCGTCCAGTACGGTTCGATCTTATCCACTGCAACATCACGATAAAACACGTTTTAGTAGGAATAGGAGGTTCATTTTCCTCAACTTTGCATCGCAGTACATCCTCATTTTTTTGTATTTCTCAACACTATACTCATTTATTTTCTACCTTCTAACAAGTGACGCTTCAATCTCACCACGTTTTAACTTATGTAAAATTTAAATTATATTCACTAGTGTCAAAATGTCTATTTTTCTTTTCATTGCAAATTCAAGTTGCAAAAAATTAAAAATACTAAACTTATTAGAAATACAGTACACGTATCTGCATAAATAACAACCAACAACTGAACGATTGCAAATATTAATCGTACATATATATATTACACTTTTTTGTATTTACCTCTAATAGCATAATACATATTATGTATACGTAACGAAATCACTGAAATTAACTATAATAAATTACATACAGCGGTCGTATATTAACGATAAAATGTATGAGTTATTAATTTATAGGTATTTCCGACTCAACCGTGGATAATACATTCGCGGATAGCGAGAAATTATTGTATTACAATTTTTATTTTATTTTTTAATAATAATTATACATTTGAAATATAATATATATATATATACATATATATTATTAACTTAATTTTTGTAGCGAAAAAAATCACTGGGAAGTTTCAAATGAAATATTTTAAAACAAAATGTTTTCTTAAATTATGTTCATTAAACGTCAATTTTCAAATGTTTAAACAATTTTAATACAGCTATATTATATATTAAATGTTTATTATCTATTTATTTATTTATTTATGATATTTAGAAGTAATAAAGTGTTTCCGGGTTAGCTATTATTTTAATAAATATTACAAAAATAAATTGAAAAATTGAAAAAGAAATAGTAATTGATATGTTTCTGTGGGCCAACGCTATCATAAACATTATCACATTTAATGAAATAAAATATTTTGATGTATAAACTTGTTTAGAAATAGCTACCCAATACTACGAATACATACTTGACACAATTTTACAAAATATTGGTATGTATCATTATTTAACATGGTTATTGAAAATAAGATAAATATAGGTTACAAAACCTCAAGGCTTTATACAGGGTCTGTATTTTAAGTCCACAAAACAAATTTTATTACAGATATCACTACAAGACTAGTATTTTTCAATGTATGCTTCTTGATCATCAACACACTTTTGCAGGCGAGATTTCCACGCTTCTTGGGCTCCCTAAAAAGGCGTTAGCTGAAATATGCTTAGGAGCACGAGTGCAAGTTGCTTTGACAGCATCCAGGATTCCGTGGTGGCATACTTTGAAGGCGGTTTTTACCTTGGGAAAAAGGAAAAAGATTACAGGGGCAACATCAGGGTTGTAGGGAGGTTGAAATATCGTTGTGATGTCATTTTTTGTCAGGAACTCGGTATCAACGAAGCAGGTGTGACATGGTACATTTTTAGTGTCATGAGTTTGGCGCAAATCTTTTTCATCCCAAGATCTTGACCAATAATTTTGTGCACAACTATTTTATTGATTCCTGGTTTTTCTGCAATAAAATGAACACTTAAACGCTGGTTCGAGTTCAACAAATCTCGTACACGTTGTTTGTTGTCTCCGGTTCTTGAGGTCGACGGACGACCTGCGTGGGTTTCATCTTCCACGCTCTCCCAGCCTTATTTAAACATTTTGTGCTACCGAAAAACTTGTGCTTGAGATAAACTTTCACTGCCGTACGCTTGCCAAATCATTTCAAGCGTTGATGCACCAGAATTTTCAAGGCAAACACAAATTCTGATTGAATAACGTTGTTTAATGCTTAACTTCATTTTGAGTTTCCACACACTTATTTGCAGAGGTCAACGACATGCGTAATCGTGCCTCGACGGAAACCAGTAAGCGACTACCGTTTGAATCGCTATATAGATTGAATTCTCCACTACCGACTGCAACAGGTCCGAGCGTGCTCCGACATGTTAGTGTATCAGAACAAAAATAATCTCATTACTCAAAATACAGACCCTGTATAAATCGTATATACGTACAACGAAAATAATAATAAAAAACACACACACACACACACACACAAAGTAACGCTTTTCGTGGACACTTTTTGGTGGACACTTTTTCGTGACGGATTTTCTTTTAATGTGCCAAAGTAAAGACATAAAATGTCAAAAATTCCAGATAAGTACTCATGAATATATCGCATTTCAAAATGTATACTGTATGATAATGGGTTTTAAATCCCTCTAAAATCATCACACAAACAACCGAATTTTCTCCTAATACATGTATTATCAAATAAATTGTATTGTATTATTAATAAATAAATTTGTATGTAATGTATTATCAAATTTAACCTTTTGTTATAAATAAGATATTGTAACGTCACATGTATTAAATCGCGCCACTAATTATCAACGGGTAGGTATGGGGACTTTATCGATCCAATTATAATTATTAATGTATATCCTATATTGTAATAGTCCTCTCATTTTAAAATGTAAATTAGTGAATCCGACTTCAGTAGTTGTCGCGAACACATCGTTTTTTTTCGTTATTTGTAATTTTTTTTTTGTGCATGATTTTAAATGTTCTATTACTTATGATATATATATTATTATTAAACGTCTATTCGCCAAAATTATGGAGTAATACATCGTTTCCGTTCCCGCGACGAATCCGTCGAGAGATGGACACGCATTGATGCGACGGCAATGCTGGTAACTATGTATAGATGTATCGGTGACCCGACGTGAATCTGTTATAATTTGACCAAAACAATTTCTTTCCCTTTTCGTTTCTTGTAAATATTTTATGTCAAGATCTGCAAGATCGAAAATACCGAAATCCTCGTGGCTCTGACGTACGAGTCTCAGCACGAGGTTGGTGACCCTTGTCATTGTATTGATGGTCAGCCACATGAAATTTGTCTGATGACCAAAAATGTCGATGTATCGTCACAATATAATTATTTCATAAAAAACTGTCTATATTCGTGACAGAAATGAATTTTGATCCCCAAAGATATTAATATGAAAACAATTTAATATCGAAGTTCACATTTTATATATTTAGTTAATTACTTTATTGCACGATTTATCTTATAAATAATTAACTCAAATATATGCAGTTCTCCCTTTTTTCGTAGATAAGACAAATGCAAAAGGACCAATAGAATTTTGTGAAAATATCAACTTGTGGAATGGCCCCGATAACTTTTATACCGACTTCTATCAAAACGGTAATAATGCATAATATAATTATAATTGAAGCATTGAAAAATTATTTTAAATGAATATATATTTACAACAACTTTACATTCTTGTAAAAAAAGAAGTAAACTATTCATCAAACATCTAAATATACAACACAAAATATATTGGAACATATTAATTATTAAAATTTATTCGATAAATAAAATACAATGACTTGTTTAATTCCATTAATTGTCATTCATTATTTATATTATCATAATTGCATTTTTAATAACTTATTTTCAACTTACCAATCGTCTATTTTTTGTCACACTCTACAGAAAGAATAGTCAAAGATAAATTCTAGGAACGGTTTCTTACAAGATAATATATTTACACCGACATTTTCTATATATGTATACAAATGACAAGTATAAAAAGCATACAGTGAAAAAACAAAAATAAATAAATATGTTAGAAATGGGCTACTAAAATAATCGGATCTGCATGGGGTGTTAAATTATACACTTATAATTATTTTGTGCTTTGTTATTCAACCGAAGGTTTTGAAAGTTCAATATAAGAAAGATCTGCACATACAAAAAATATTACACCTCTAATATATCATTGAAAAAGACATGTTAATTAGTCTACAGAAGACTAAATAATATTCTGGTAAATAATGTGTACGTGGTATTAAATTTAATCCCATTCAGAAACTGACGATCCTAATACTCGTATTCTGAGTAGGACTGAATTAAAATAATGGTGGATTCATAGCACGGGTCGTATGCGTGTACATAACAGCTTAATTTTTTTTTTTTAAATTAATTTAACAATAGTTTTCTGAAGGAAACAATGTACATCATGATGAATCCTAAAAATTATAAAACTGAAAGGTGGAGTTGACTATCGGATGACTAAATATTGATGTTATAAGAAATTATTTTACCCGAACAACGATTTGGCGAAAAGCTATAAACTGAGATTATTAAGATACTTTGTTCTCTTAGTGAGTGTTTAGTATGTATTAATAACAATATGATTATGTGCTTATAAATTAATATTGAATGATATTCAATAGCTTATCAAGTAAAGTGCTACGATCGCCAACAATTAATTATTGCAGTATCCCAGTGTTTGCGTATACCAAACTTAAATATTGACACCAAAATTATTTAATTAATTATAAAGACATTGTTTAAACTCTAATGGTATTACTAAGTAGCCTGTCATATTTGCTAATGTTTTGTTAGTAAGAAATGTTGTTTTTTCGGGAAACGGCGTCGACGATAACATTATAAAATGGTAATAGTACAAATGATATCTTCTATAAACATGTTATTCTTGTTCTTTTTATACGAATTAAAAATTTATTTTAAGTATAAGTATCATAATTTAGAACTCAAGTTAAAATGGTTTTGAATCCGTGCAACCCGATACATCCTAAAGCACCCATTAACAGAGCGCGGGCCCAACGTAGGTGTTAGGCATCGGACAGTTTGTGGCACAGCTAGACTCAAGTATTTGTGAATACTCAATTGCACTCAAAGTATTAAACATATTGGTCAGAAATAATTCAAAATATTCATTGAAAACATTTTTTATATTTAAATATTTAATCGAATAGATATTACGTTCTGTGTGTTTTGTATGCAGATATTAATTATGTTAAGTAATTGGAAAACTAATTGAACAAAAAAAATATTTATGGTGACCGAAATATGGTTTTCAACTATTGTGGAAAATAAGGATGAGGATAGTTATGGAGGAAGTAGTTGTTAGATAAAATAACCATGTTTGATAAAAATTAAGTGCGCTACACTATAACACCGGAATACAACAACAAATGATTAACGGGGAATACTAAATATACTACGAACTTTAATTAGACGAAGCAAAAAAAATAATGGAAGTGAGAATACTTAGAAGACTTAAGAACACTATGGACATTTATTAACCGTTTATTGAAATGCTGTAAATGTTCAAATGTCCGACCACATACATTGAAATTGACCTCATGGTGGTAAAATTAAATGCTCAGTTATGCTTAAATAGTATATTACATTTTGAAATATGGTGATTAATATTACCAATGTGATAGAGAAGGTATAAATCACTATTTTTATTTTCACACTGCATTACTTTATTTGTTATTATTTTATGTTAGAGTTCATTATTCATATACATATGAATGTTTTAATTAAAACATTTTTAGTTAAAAATATTGTTGTACATAATTTAATTTATGGCTATTTGACAATAGTAATGGTAATTTAAAATATTTTTGTTTGTTATTTATTTTCAGATCTCTTTCCAGTAAGACGAAGACGGTATTTGTATGAAGGTGTCTACTTGCCATTGTTAATTACATATATGCTAATGACAATAATAATGCTAATTACTTATTTTGAAAAATTATCAATTTTGTTTTAGAATGTATAAGTAAGAATATAGATTATTAATTTCAGTCAAATAATATCATGTAAAGAGGGAAATACCATCATAATTGTATAACTCTAGGCATTCATATCTATATATTTTTATGTAAGGTTTTCTAATTTCGTTTGTATAAAAATCAATTATTTAAAACAAATTTAACATGGGATTACATTTTTTCTATAATTTTAGTCCATAATAATAATAATTTAAAATAAATAAATTTAATATTTTATTCAAATTTAGTCATTCGATATATATTTATCTTTTTTTTTTTAAATTTGTATCCTCATCTAGCACAAATTACTAGTAATAAAAAAATAAAGAGTAAGACATATCTTAAAATATTTTTTTTTCATTTGTAGTGTATAGAAAATAATATATTTGTAACTTAAGTTGTCAAATAAAATTATGGTTTGATTGCATTTTTATGTATATCAGTGATAGTGTAGTAACCAACATTTTTTAATGAGGGGGGGGGGCAAAAACTTAAAAATAAACTAAATATTTAACAATAATAATTTATTTTATATTTACAATAATTGTTTAGACTTAAATATTTTTATTTAATGACATTAATTTTGATAAGTTACATCAAACAAATTTATAAGAATTAAGAGCACTAATCCGTAGCACATTTTTTAAACGTATAAAATAAATTATATATAAATACATTGATATTGTCAATGGAGTGGAGGGGGGGGGGTGGTCATGGCCCATTGGCTCTCCTTGGTTACGCCACCGATCAGTGATATTATATTACATTGATAAAACCTAATATATATTACAGGTGTACTTATAAATAATATTTTTATTATGTTTCAATATCGAAAACGATATAATCATTTATATATTAAACTGCTTTAATACTTTCATCATTTAGATATTTTCAATGGGGCAGAAGTTTTCGAATATGCATATAGTTATTGTGAGTAATTTATTAATAGTTATGAATGTGTAGAAGCTTTCATGGATTGTTAATTTCCTGACATTGTTTTCAGATATATCCATGTATGTAGTTTTGGGCTGACGTTTCGGACTCCTTTCTGAGTCCATCTTCAGAGCGTTGTTACTTGGTCGAGTAACCATACTCTCGAGAGTATAAGAAAAGTATAAGAGTACTCAAAAAAGAATATAGTTACAACACTCAACCAAATAACTACGCTCTGAAGATAGACTCTGAAAGGAGTCTGAAACGTCAGCCTAAAACTACACACATGGATATATCTGAAAACAATGTCAGGAAGTTATTAATACTTCTTGCATGGTTTTAAATTGAATTATTCGCCAAAGTTTAAAGAGAATTATTTTGTTACTATATTGACAAACTAATATCAGCTAATTCCACCTGTGTGTTAAAATAATATATATTTAGAATTTTTAATGACAACATATTTACTAGTGCACTTTTTTCTAAATTAAATACAATAAACAGACAATTGTTACAATTACTTAGATTAAAATACAAGATCATGCTGTATCAGTTTGTCTATGTAGGAATTCTTATTAAATAAAAAAAAATATATATGTATATTTATGTGTATGTGTATGTATATATATATGTATATTTATTTATATATTTAGATATATATATATTTTTTTTTATTTACGAGTATTAACTTATAATTTTTATTTGTTAATTCTTTTATTTATTTATTTTTAATTTTTTAATATTTTTTTGCATATTCTTTTTACTCTTTATTTGTTTTTTATTTTATTTTCTATACTATATTATTTCTTATTAAATGCTTTTCGTATTTTTTTATACTTTGTAATGGAAAATAGTTTTTTGAAGAAGAAAATTTTCAGTGTGTAATTTGTGCACATATTGTGTAATTTTCATAAAGCTGGAAATATAAATTATCGTTATGAGTTGTCAATAAAAAAAATATTCAACATAGCTGGATTAAACTTTTTTTATATATTGATAAATTTCTTGAACGTTCCATGCCTATCGCATTTGTTGGAAAGCATGTATTTGTCACGGATTATATCCATACATTATACATTTATATGATTGGTAAAAATATCGGTTGTGTAACTATTGGAGGTATTATAGAATGGAAAGTTAAATAAATATCACTGTATTATACACCTAGATGCTTTACGTTACAAAACTCTAAATTTTAATCATGTATTAATTATTATGTGCCGGTATCACGATGTATTACCAAAATAAGAACTCGGCTTTTAAATCATCGAATATTTTTTTTTTTGTCCAGAAGTGAATTATGTTTAGATGTCTTTGTATTATATTAGAAACTATAACTGGATTTTTATTGGAAAACATAATTACCGTGTCATCAGCGTAGGTGCCGAGTTCAGTAAATGATGTTTTAGGAATGTCATGAGTGAATACGTTATAAAGGAAGGGGAGAATATCGCATCCTTGGGAAACTCCGACTAGAATATTGAAGTAGTTCTGGCGTAAAACAAAAGTGTGATCACTCAGGTACGATTTTAACAGTAGAAAATAAGGCGCCAGCAGATATTTTTTTAGTTTGATTAGTAGATCGTCGAACTAAACCCTATCAAACGCTTGTGAAACGTCCAAGAATACGACTGCACAGTATTGTTTTTTTCTCTTGTGTTGAGGATATAGTGTCAACTACTCTATGTAGTTGATGGATGGTTGAATGATTTAGTCTAAAGCCAAATTGTGTCTGGGATAATTTTTTCTTCAGTAGCCAAGGGAATAAAATAAGCCTTTTCATTAAAATTGTTTTAAATACTTTTGATAAAATTGGGAGTTAACTTATAGGGTGGTATGAGGTTACTTTTTCGAAAGGTTTTTGGTTTTGGAATTAATATTATTTCAGACAATTTCTAGGTGTGGAGGTAATAAGATAAGCACAACATTGCTTTGTAAATATAGAATAATTATAGAATTACTTTTTTTTTAAAATTTTTGACAGTGAGATTTATAATATAATTATAGCTTGGAGTTTTTTTGTTGTGAAGTTTTTTTGTAATAAATTCTTATAGATTATTATCTATTAGATATTTAGTACGCAATTAGTATGAATTTGTACGACCAAATTTGGAATTTGTATGCCACCCGCTTAACCAGAAAAATGAATTGTTATGTGGAGAGGCGTCTTCTCAGCACCCACCATCACTAAAAATTAACTTTTCTCAATTATTAATATGAATTTATACGTCCGATCTTAAAACTCTCGTAAAACTTCTTACCCTTAAAATTTGATTTTGGTATACAGCGTTCTCCCATCCTCTAACGCGTATAGTATATATATTTGCATAACCAAGACATATTTTATGTTTATCACCCTTTTAATTTGTATATACACATTTATTTATTTATTCTTTACTACATTCTTTGTAATCTATTTTATTGAATAAATTAATAATTAATTTAAATAAATAAAGTAGGTACTTATAAAAATAATGTTTTGTTAAAACTTTGTTTTCATTATTTTGCTTAGTAAGTTAACTTTTGATTTTATCTGTTTTAAATTTGATGCCTGTAAACATAAATATTAAATTGATATATGTTTATAAGTAATAGTTTGGAATTGGTATTTTTTATGACTTTATTCATTTTTATAATTATATATAACTCAGTCAATTTATTATCGGATTTATTTAAGTTAAACTTATGAACTATCAACAAAGTATATTTGTGCATATGTACATTAGTCTGCAAGAACCGGACTTCATTATGAAAGGGTATGTAGTGTGTACGTACTTAAAACGATATATTTTTTATGAAACTAGCTGACCCGGCAAACGTTGTTTTGCTATATAAATTATTTTTAGCGAATTTCTAGTGTAGAAAAAAAATAACTAACTTATTGTAAGTGTGTAAGGATGTGGTAAATGAGTGAAAGAGGCATGGAGCGCTGTGAACGATGAGGGAATATAAAAATAACAAAACACCAAACATTAATTTTTTTAATTTATTATAATTTATTCCTCAAAATTATATATATCAATAATTAATTACGACAGTAACACTAACAAACAATAACGCTTAACGCTAAAGCGTGAACAATATATTTTGTTAGCCCATCTTTAGCTAACAAACAAACTGGTTGGTTTACCCACTCGAGAGCATGCCACGTATAATTGTCCGTGTGAAAAACATGGTGTGCTCAAATTTAAGCCACAAACAGACATCGTTTGTCCTTGGGACTTATTGATAGTTATTGCGAATGCCAATATAATCGGAAACTGAATACGTTTAAATTGAATTGGCACATCTGTAGGTATAATAGGGATTCGTGGTATTAATAAATTTTCACCTCGGAACTTTCCATTTAAAATGCTGGCTTCGATAACGTTTTTCATTAATTTTTGAATGACTAATCGCGTATCGTTACACAGTCGTATCGGGTTCAAATTATAAAACAAAATAATCGGAGATCCAACCTTCAATTGTAAATTATGCAGTGGCATGCCTGGCAAATCCAGTGAGTTCAAAAACTCTGTTGGAAAATTTACAGCTTCGCTGGCATCGAAAACTGTATCAATAGATTTGTATGATACCAAGTTCCCTGGCAACAACTGTTGTATCTTCAGACTTAAATCGTCAACGTCCACATTTTTTGCCGCTAAAATTGCTCTTTCTGCAAGCCACTCATGATTTATGTACTGTGTGTGTACATCGGGAAATATTTGTTCAATGAGAGCATCTTGCGAATTAATGATTGTGCAGAAATCGGTCGGTAATTTTACGCATCCAGTTTCATCTATAGTAACTTTTCCATCGCCGATATCTAATAGTTGTTTTGAGAATGTTTCAGCGGATGGATCTTGAAGCATTTGAACGCGCATATTTACTTTCAGCTGTACTTTTTCAACATTACGCCACAATGGCGATGATTTTAAGCAAGCGTTGATCTCATCAGCGTATGTTGAACGTGGAATGACGGGAATTGTTTGTCTGAAATCACCTGAAAGGACTAACAGAGTGCCGCCAAATAGTTTGCCGTTGTTTTTAATATCTTTCAATGTCCTTTTCAACGCCTCAAGCGAATGCTTGTGTGCCATAGTACATTCATCCCAAATGATAATTTTACACTGTTTCAGCACTGTGGCCATGGACGATTGTTTTTTATGTTGCACACTGCGTCAGGGTTATTTTGAATATTAAGTGGCAGCTTAAATACTGAATGAGCTGTTCTGCCTTCATCCAATAAAGTTGCCGTAATGCCCGATGATGAAATGGCCAATGCGATGCCATTATTTGATCGTATTTCAGCGAGAATTATCGAAATAAGAAATATTTTGCCAGTTCCACCTGGTACATCCAAAAAGAAGAACCCACTTTGTCCTGCTGAAACTGCGAGCATAATGCGGTCATAAATGGTTTTTTGTTCCTCGTTCATTAGTAGGACATTGCGAGTAACAATTGCCGCCATTTCTACAATGTTGTACTGCAGTTCACGATTCATTTCAGTGTTCATTAAATCAGATGCAGTTCGATTTGGCGAATTCATACCGAAATGACTGAGTGGTAAGTTGGCAATGATAATGCAAAGATCCTCAATAGCAATCAATGCTTCATTGTACATAGCGTCGCGGAATGTTATCGTTAGATCGTGTACGATGCTAATGCAATATATCATCAGTCATTGAATCTTTGTGATTATCCCACAATATCTCTGCTCGGGCTGGGAAACATGTAGTCAACACTATAGTGAATAGTAGACGAATTTGTATTGCTGTACAGTTCAATGCTGCTTCAGTAAGCATACATTCCCACTGGTTGTCGTCTTCCAGCAATCCGAGTGCAAGGCATGCATCTTTATACGTTGGATACTGATGCCCATTCACATTATGTATATCTAGAAATGACAATGGGCCAGTAACATTAACCAACAACAATCGAAGATAAAAGCACTCAGTCTGCCTTGGATTGACTGTAAATACTCGCCCCAATGTGTTTGATTTTAATAAATTGAGACATGCATCAACTGGTGAGCCTTGCTTGCGGGGCATCCATTTTTTTATTTGAGCCTATGTGAAATAGCGTGGTACTTGTGAATAGAGTAATGTTCGGGCAAAGGCACCAAAATCATCCGCACGATTACACAATTCAAAAAATTCAGCGAGTGTAGTTTTTGGTGGATTTATAGCACGATCAATCGCTGTCTCGTTCGTAAAAAATACACGCTGACCGTTTTCAAGATGGACAGCTAACTGAACAACTGCTGGATCCCGTTCATGAATAGAAAAACCAAAGATACGCCGAGCAGCTTAATTGTACCGACCAATTTGGTAGAGCGTTATTTCATCGTTTTTATTCACTGAAGGAGCATTCCCATTGGTATTTTCCACTCTAAACATAGCCATATCACTGCCTTTATGGACATACTTGCAAATGTATTTGATACTCTTCACAGAACTGCAGAACTCAAAATTAATATGAGCATTAAATGTCTTGCTCAGCAGAGGCGAATATGGCACCACCCAACGATTGCCAATGTCAATGTCTGTGTTGCTGATGTTTTTAATAAATTATCGTCCGCCATTATCGGGATTTCTTCGACGATATATTGGATATCCGTCGACATTTGTAATCGTATCGTTAGTGAAATCTTTAGGGAAATTTTTAGTACATTTTCCATCTGCCATGCAAGGCGATGATTGATTAAGAGTACCGCATGGGCCATGAATCATGTTTGCTGTAACAATATTAAACAGCAATTGGTCAGTAGACGGATCTGGAATTTCCGTAGAAATTATGTTATCGATTTCTTCAGGACGGATTTTGTTGATTAACCAAACCAAAATGTGTGCATGAGGTAATCCTCGCTTTTGCCACTCAACCGAATACAGTCAGCAACGTGTGGGACCGAATACATGTAATTTAGTAATGAAACTCATTAGGACTTCAACTTTTGTCTGAACACACGTGCTGTAATGTCATGACGATGTATTGAATTTTGGCCAGGCAATAGCAAAGATGTAATCTCTAGCCATTTTGGATTACATGTGAACGTGATAAATAAACAGGGTCGTCCATATTTGCGCACGAAAGTCAGAGCATCCTGTATATATTCCTGCATATGACGTGGACTGCCTACGTACGATGATGATAGAATGACAGAGTTACCAATTTCGGCGACGTCGGCGTTGTTGACAATAGCGTCTCGCAAGTGAATGTACTCTTCCGCACACAGCTTGAGTTGATTATATCGTAAGTATCGTAGTCGTTCAACCTCTATCTTCGCGTACATGTCGACCATGAATTGTTGTCAAAGCTCACAACATCGTAGAATGACGTTGTCCAGGCCGCGTCTAATCATCAATCGATACGCATAATAATCCTTCGAGCTAACGTTCTTGTTTGTTTCGACTCCTGTAATAAAATAATATTAATTTAAATTAATTACGTTTAATAATTTAATTGTTTTGTTAAATGAGTAATAATCATCAAAATAAGTTCATAATGAATGAAGTATCTGATACGGGATCTCGTTGTTTAATATTTATGCAATATCCGTCTTGTTCCTTCCAGAACATTAGCGGATATTGGAGAGCGTCATATGAACGGTGTGTATCAGCAATAAACTGAAGATTATTATTTCTTCTACGAATCACAATTTCTCGTGCACCAGTACGATCGCCAAACATAATTCCAGCAACATCGTCAACAACAGGTGCATTGAATCTACGAATGTGCGCTCCAGCTGGCGTTTTATCAGGATTGATGACAACCGCGTGATTATCGCTTTGCAATTTGTGCATGTGTGATTTGAATATTTTCAACAATTCATTGTGCTCATTCAATAGAGCATCCAGCTCGCCGACGATGCGTCTGGCAAAAAAAAAATCAAGGTTATTGTAGTCACAACGTGCATTCACGCGATTGGCAAGTGCGCTTCCAGAATCCTCGCCGCCAATATAGTAGATCTGTAAAAATGTATGTGGTTCGTTTGGCATTGGCAGCAATGAGCCCATTTTATGATAAACTTGCCCTCTGATTTTGAATGTAGAATTGTATTGTTAGCACCAATTACTACTTTTGAATGAGCATAATATTCAATATCGGGCTCATACTGGAATGCTAGACGTAAGAATGAATCAGATATAAATGCTCGATGTACCTGTTGGCGTTGTTGGTCATTTGTTCTGCGTCTATTGACTGTGAAATGGCGTGATTGTCGTTGTTCTAATCTTATTACTTCATTGCGTTCAGCTCGTGTATCTTCTGATTGTTCTTGACGTAATTGCGCCATGCTCACACGCGCATCAGTATTTTGTTGCTGAATTTGTTCTTTAGTTCTATGGCTCTTGTATTTCGCATGCTTCTAGATCTACTTGTATTACGGCTCAAATTAGCCTCTTTGCGTTTTGTTGGCATTGTTCACTGTACAAAACACACATAAATAGGACTAATTGAATTACTATAGTGATAATGTATTTAATCTTTGATTGTATACACATACATATATATATGTATATATAAAAATTTTATTTTTCTTAATTATATCGAAAATATATTGTTAGAAATGTGAAAAAAAAATTGTGGAAGTTAGAGCTCTTATAAGTGAAAACAAAAAAACATTTGTCCAATTGTAAGAAAATCTAACTTTCACCGAATTTTTTTTTGACAATTTCCAACAACATTTTCGATATAAATAAAAAAAAAATATGGATTTTATAATAAATGTATAAGAATAATTTATACTTACAACACAATAGCCGTTGTTGGCGAGAGCTCGCGACACGTGTTGAGTAATTTTGGGATTATGTAAATCACATAATTAACTAATCGTGCGAACTACACCCAAAATTAGTAATTTTATTAATTATTAATAAAATAGGAATAAATAATTATAGTCCAGCAAATTAATATTAAATTTACTTGAGAATATAGTTAATATGAGATAGTAAAATGATAATTGTAAACGTTACTATACTATTTTTCAAATGAGAACGCACTGGGTGGCGGACGAAAACCGGTTGAAACTCGCGCATGTCCGTACCAATTTCGTCATAATCGGCCGCGCCATCTTGTATATGTAATGCGCTGTAATAATTCTACATTAAACAATCGTTCGTACGCGTCACACAACAGATTATGATCCGAAAACTGGAGGGAGTGAGAGAAAGCTTATTGTGTGAGAGAAACAGAAGACAGGCTTCGGTCTCATCCCTACTCCGTGCTGTTTACTAGGACGTGACACCGGTATAGTCTGGCAAATGAGTCCGCCATAAACTCAGGGAAATTTTAATCGAAATAGAGTGAAAAACATTCACAAAAAAGACGACGACTTGGTTTTAATTAGCTCTTTCTCTGGAATAACTTACCAAATGATAAATGATCAGTTATCGAGCGGGGTGAAAAATAATTAATTACTAAAATGACTATTAAAAAATAGGAGTTGGTGATAGAAGGGTGAAAATTTAGGGTTGTATGTATTTTTTAATGCCTCATTATAACAAAATAAAAAAAAAATAAAATTGTCCAAAAAAAAAAAGGAGGGGTGGACAACCCTTATCACTTAGGGGTATGAAAAATAGATAGCCGATTCTCAGACCTACTGAATATGCATATAAAATTTCATAAAAATCGGTCAAATCGTTTCGGAGGAGTATAGTAACTAACATTGTGACACAAGAATTTTATATATAAGATATTATATAATATATAAGAGAACATTATAAACTTTTATGACTTATTTTAATAATTTAATGATAACAAATTGACTGAGTGTCAAAAGAAATGTCATGGTTATGCAAATGTATATAATGCATGCGTTAGAGGATGGGGAGACGCTGTTAACCAAAATCAGATTTTGAAGTGTAAGAGGTTTGACGAGAATTTTAAGATCGGACGTACAAATTCATTTTAATAATTGAGAAAAGTTAATTTTTAGTAATGGTAGGTGCTAAGAAGACGCTCCTCTACATAAAATAATCGTTTTTCTCGGTAATCGGGTGGCATACAAATTCCAAATTTGGTTGTACAAATTCATACTTATAACGTACTAAATATCTGTAAAAAAAAAATTGGAAAAAATTAAATGAGGGGGCTGGGGAGATGAACATCATTTATTATTATTTACGTATTAACTATTATTGTTGGAAATTTGGAATTTTCGGAAATATATGTTATTTGTTATTTAATATTATTCACTTTATGCACAATACATTTATTCCATTACGGATATCGTATTTAACAGTTGTTTAATCATTGCGATTTATGACATAACATAAATGTGAATTATTGAACTGTGTGTTATTTAATCATTGTTTGCGCCGAAGGGCTCTTATTAAACAGTTATCCCGACGACTTGCACACACCGTAAATTTTATAATAAGTTATAGACGCTTTATCGTGTAATTAAATGAAAACGAATTGTTGACAGACTTTACGTAATATAAATCGACTAAATATATTAACAATATAACAATATGTATATAAAGAGAGAAAACAAACAAATGTGGGCGCCCTTACAATCTTAGCGATTAACTACTTTAATAATTCCGTTATACAGTACGGATATGCGTTACGCACAATGTATTTTCGTTAACAAACAAACAAACAAACATTAATAATAATGAATGCGATATCACCGGACACTGGACTCAGATGATGAAAATCGTGATACATCCACGGCGCATTGGATCTCGAAATTCGCAAAGATGCACGACGACATCGGCGGTCACGTGTGGTACGAGAAATCGACACACATACGTGCCACCACATTCACTGTCAGTGCGGGACAGACTCGACCGTCGAACGTTCTCGAACATTCATTAGAATGCAATATACAATATTAATTGCGATAACCGTGCCCACGAGTAGGGGTCTCCGGAGCTCGTTCGATAACGTTATCGACGTGCGCGATAACGAGGGTCTATTCGTATTGCGCGAACAATCATATTTTCAACTTTTGTGGATTATACACATTTATAAAGTTTTGTTAAAATGAGTTCTGGTTAAATTTTAAGGTATTTGAAACTGAGAAATAAAATCACAGTTTCAACGATCTCAAATTCTGATCCTGATGAATTATCCGTGGGTAGTTTATCAATAAAAAAAAAACTTAATGAGTCACAATCAATGTAAATTACAATGTAAGTTTTATCCATTAATTTTATAATATAAAAATTCTACAAGGAGGAGTGTTTCGATAGTTTTAGTTATATCTTTTTACTGATAACAAATAGCATCTAGTTAATACTTTTGAGAGGTCATTTTTTCAATTTTTTTAAAATTAAAGAAGTGATAAATTGTATCCTTATATCTAAAAAGCAAGTCAGGATTATAGACATGCAGACCATGAGTGCAAATTAGACACGGCTTCTTATATTTTGTGAAACACGTTGGGTAGAGCACTTGGATTCTCTCAGTTTATTTTATGATGTATATAAATTAATTTGTTCATCATTGGAGGATTTAGATGAAACAAATATTAACTTTGATGGAGTGAAACCTCACACCTTGCTAGATAGAAATATAGAAATATAATAACTAAGTGAAAACGACTATTGTGACGACAACTGCAGCTATAAGTTGACAGTCAATTGTTTCTATCATCACAAAAAAATTGATACCAAAATTTGTGAATATTTTTATCAGATTATTTTAAACAAAAATTATCTACATTAATATAATATTTATTTATTATTAATAAATAGGTAATAAACGGCATACTGATAAAACTAATATATAATATCAAAAAGGTTGTATGGGATATATACCCCTCATCCCTCCCTCGGTTTAACTCCCACTGAAATGCAAGTTATTTTAGTACCATTTATTTATGATTATATATTTAATCATTTTAATCCTCTCGATTGTGACACTGTAGAAAACGTATTACAGAGTGACAACTTTCTTCGTTTTCTTTTATATCTTATTTGATATGTTTACGATCCGGAACTTTTAAATTCTAGTTTCAACCGAGCGGAGCGGACGCAAAGGCTAATTGTTACGGTGTTGTTTCGAGCACTGATGTATATAATCATAATCTGTGGTTCACACGACCATCTATGACGGTGTTGCGTATCAATCACGCACAAGATCACTACTACTATGTATCGTCCGAGGGACGAAGTCAATGTTCGTTTGTTAGTCCAAAACAAACAAAAAATTACGACAATGAAAAAAATAAAAAAGCGTAAATTTCACAAAGACGCATACTGCCGTGTTTGGTGCTGGCCTACGGCTACTGATTCGATATATACGGCTCGGTCGGTTAGGTAGGCGATCGTATTTTCACCGTAATTCGAAACATTCATGTTTATATCGACGGTTAACTATTGGCGGGGCGATATTATAGCGGAAAGGCAATTCTGTAAATATGAATAGTTTCGTTGTTTCGGTCGTCAGCGGTACGGGTAAGGTGACTTCACCACGCGCGTAACAAAGTCACGATGGAAAAGTGTTTTCATACCGTGTCGTATTCGTCGACTACCGGCGTCCATAATGACAAAACCGTCCTACGACGTTCTCGTGAAATTAATTTTTTTTTCGTGTGTGTGTGTAAGGAAAAAACAAGGAGTTTCTCCGTGCGGAAACCTACGACTGCAGTCAAGTCAGGCCATGAGATCAACCCTTCGTCAGGCGCAGTGGCGGTCAAATGATTTAGTTTCGGTGGGGGGGGGATGAGGCTGATTTTTCAACATTAACTTTGATCGTTAAAAACATATGTCATGATTTAAGGATATAAGATCACTTTATTAAATAATTTTATTCTTATTAAATCTATATATATATATATTTTGCCAATTCATCCAATACTTCATTTGTAGCAGGGAAGAACGCAATGGGGTAGTGGGGTTAACACTAGTTGGTATTTTGGAGAGGACATTTTCGATTTTTCAAAAGCGCCTAGAGAAAATTGCACAGGAACAATTAAAGAAGTAGTACATTTTTTCCGCATATCCAATAAAGCAGGTCAGGTTTTAAAGAATCACATATCATCATGCGTGAGTGCAAAATGGACACGACTTCTTAAATTCTGTGAAACACGTTGGGTAGAGCACTTGGATTCTCTCAGTTTATTTTATAATGTTTAGGTATATATATTTGTTCATCATTAGTGGATTTGAATGAAAAAAATATTAACTTTGATGGAGTGAAACCTCACACCCTGCTTGGTAATATAGAAATATAATAACTAAGTAAAAACCATGGTTGTGAAACAGCTGCAGCTGTAAGTTGGCAGATAGTTATTTCTATTATCACAAAAAAATGTTGATACCAAAATTTGTGAATAGTTTTATCAGATTATTGTGAACACAAATTATATACATTAATATAATTTGTTTATTATTATTAATAAATAAGTAATATTGGCTTACTGTTGAAAATAATACATAATAACAAAAAGATCATGACGGGAATATATTCCTCTCATTCCTCCTCGTTTGACGCCACTACACCGAAGCGAATTATATTATTGTATGAGAAATATTACAAGAGGCTTACAATCACAAACGTTTGTTAATAACGAATCATTTATATATGATTTTCCGCGTTCCTGCGATATTCACTGAAACATTAATGGGTTTGACACAATTTTTAAGCGTTTTCGCGAAAATAGTTCTACGATACGAGCTTTGAATGTGAAAAACTTGACAGAATTTTTGTTGTTTTATGTAGCGTTTCCAGTTCTATACCAGTTCTATATTAACTACAAAACGAGTATTTGAAGCAGAACATCATGTAGTTGATATTCCTGATATGGATTTACTTCTAAAATTTGTTCAGATGCGTTGTCAAATTTTAAAATATTTGGTACCTATTTACAATATATTGTAAAATATAAATTAACAATATAAAATAAATTTTATGAAATCGGTTAAAGGTAAAGTTGTTTCATTCACCACCATTGTGGATTCGAAGTCATGTAAATGTTGTAAAAGTCACTTTTTACACCAATGTACACAGTTTAATTAACTACCAGTCTTCCAACCTTTTAAGCTTTCTCAATCACGACAACTATGTATGAACTGTTTACACCCACAGCATAAGATGAGATATTGTACGTCAATACATTTATGTCGTTACTATTCAGAAAAAAACCATACACAGTTACATTTAAAAAAGAAAACACCGAAAGTTACGCTAACGGACAATCACAATATTTCATCGATTGTCACCACAACACCACCAAGTACGAATACAGAAATATCTTTTAACGGAATTGCAAGTTCAACAAGAAAGTTCATTCTTGGAACGGCTATGATTCGAATTCGAAACACATTGGGTAAGTTGGTGCCTTTTCGTGCTTTGGTAGATACAGGTTCCAAAATTTCAGTTATTACGAGTGTATGTGTTTCTTTACTTGGTTTATAACCGCCGATCCTATATCTCTGTAATAGGCCTTTTTGGTTGCTATTTCTCGATTTTACAATTTGGAATGTAAATTTTAAAGAGAATCCAAGCTATTCGATGAGTATCGAAAATTCATGGCTAAGGATAAGCAACTTTGTCATATGTACGAAACGTCGAATAAAGGAAAATATTTCATTTCGCACCATACATTTGTAAAAATACATATGGATGCAAATGAAATATCGGGTGGTTTTCGATGATTCAGTCACAACTATGTTTGGGAAGTTATTGAATGACCTATTATATGTAGGGCCCAAGCTACAATCAGAAATTTCACAATTATAACACCGTCGTTTGATAAAGTATATGATGACTGCAGATATATGTAAAATGTATCGACAAATTTGTATTCATAAAGATCGTCCATTTCAACATATTGTATGACGTAACAAACCATCTGAAAAATTGAAAGATTTTGAACTAAATACGGTTATGTCGTCATATCCATTTCAAGTAATAAGAATTCTGCATCAATTAGAAAATAATGACGTTCACCGATACCCTTTTGCAAATAAAATATTATCTACACAAACTTATGTTGATGACATCATCACTGGTCATAATGACATATAAAGTGTATTGCTTCATTATGCTAAACTAATACAATTATTAAATCGAGCATGTCAAACCTTAAAAAAATGATCAACAAATTTCAAAGAATAGTTTGCTCAAATTCCTGAGAAAGATCAAGCGTCGTCAGTTTTCTTCGAATCTAAAGAAGATACGTTGTTAAATTTTTAAGATATGAATTAGGATCTAATTAAAAATTCATTTACTTATCATATATCTACGGTAAACAACATTTAGACAAAACGTTCTATATTATCGGTTATCGTTAAATTATATGATTATCTTTAAGTGCTGGCACCTGTAACATTCTATATATTTTATGCAAACGCTTTAAAAATATGGTCTGCAGCAAAATGAGGAGTTACCGGTTTGGTTGTCAAACACGTGGTAACAATTTGCATTGGAATTGCCGATATTATCCCAAATTACATCTCGTTATATCGCTACATCTCTTCATCTGGTGCGACCTCGGTCCAATTACAAACATTTTCTGAAGTTCAGAAAAGGGATATGCAGCAATAATATACATTCGATATGTATATTATTAAAGTTAAATTAGAGCCATAACATTTATTGGAATAATGAACGTGCGTATAAACTTTTTTCAGCATTTACTAAAAGATAGGATATTTTACAAAAAATACTGCCTTATATATAATGCCTTAAATACCTTCTATAATAGAGGTAAAAATGGACAAATATGCAATGGCGAAGTAGATTTAAATGTGTTAAAGTAATTCAATAACCAGAGGTACTGAATGCTTTAGAATAAATAAACGAATGTATTTATGATCCAAAATCAGTAAACGAAGCAATATCACAAATAAATGAAATGTTAAGTTTTGAATTTGTTTTAAGTCTGGTAATTTAACATAATATTTTGGGTCAAGTTAAAATTGTAAATAACATTTTACAAGATCCTGCAATGGATTTAGATACATCATCTAGCAGCTTAAATAGTCTTATTATTTTTCTTAAAAAATACCATAGAAATGGATTGGAAACTGCCAAAAAAGTTGGAATTAAGATCGTTAAATCTATTGAAAGAACTGCTAACTTCAAGTAAAAAAGGCAAAGAAAGAAAAAAATTTTTTTTATGAAAGTACCGATGAATATAAAATCATTTCAGAAAAAAATTTTCGTCGGTATTACTTTTTGATCCTTCTTGATTGCGCTATGGATGCATTGCGAGTAAGATTTTTGTATTAAAATTCTATTAATTCAAATTTTGAATTTTAGTTCGAAATCGTAAAACAAAACATCAAAATGATGACTTTATTAAAAATTGTTGTCAAAGTTTGCAAAACGTATTAAGTGAAGGTGATTTTAGGGTATAAATGGAACAGGTTTATACATGGAATAACTCATTTTCCGACTATTATAGATGAAAAACAACACACCTGCAGACATAAGCACGTTTAAAAAATGTTTCTAGCTCATTTCCCAATATAGAAGTGACTATTAGAATAATGCTCACTATAAAAGTGACATCGGCTGGTCCAAAGCGTACATTTTCTAAACTAAAATTAATTAAAAAGTACTTGAGAAGCACTCTATCACAACATAAGTAATCTCACCTGTCTCTTATCAGCATCGTTCAAAATATTATCAATTCTTTAAATAATAATGAAACAATTGATGGATTTGCAACAAAAAAAGCGAGAATTTTTTTTTTAATAATATTATCAATTTTTAAAATAATGTTAATAGTAATTTTTTTTTGTAATTATAGTAAAATATATGTTATATATATTATAACGTGTTGAATAAAAGTAAAAGTTGATTTTTATTTGATTACCAATCGACTTGAAAATGAATTTTTTTTAAAATGATTATTTTAGGAAAGGACAGGCATTAAAATAAAAAATAAAATTCTCAAATGCTGTACGTTTTGCTGATAATATTATACAATTTAAAACGCTGTAGTGCCATCTGTGCTCAACCTAAATAAATAATCTTAGTCACGTTGGAAAGAAGTAACAAGAAGGCTTTTTTTTATTTAATCATTTATTTTGAGAACCTTGTAGTTTTAAATATAATGGCATCTAAAATCATGATTTTCAAAACAATTGCGCATACGGAAAACGAAATTATCGAAAACTTTTTCTAACATAACTCAGAATGATGTTTATTTGCCATTTTAAGTTCTTCTGGGTCTCTCGGCTTGTTTTCAAAAAAATTAACTTTAGGTATCCCCAAAGAAAATAGTCACAAGCTGAATGATCTGGAGAACGCGACGACCACTCAATCGGTGAGTTACAAATTCGGCTACCAAAAAGTTACTTTAAATAATCCATAGTGTCATTTGTAGTATGACATGTAGCGCAGTCTTGCTGAAACCATGTTCGTGTTAATTTTCGTCGTCTTCAACTCTGGTCAGATTAACTCGGTAAGAAGCTGCTAACTTGCTTCAATTGTTGCGCGCACACGAGAAATGGTAGACGTCGTCCTCACTGATTTCGGAAGACCCGGCGGATTTTTTTTAGCCACTGTACCACACTCACAAAGTTTTTAAGCCAGAGATGTAAAGATTTTATCGTAAAAACGGGAGTTGTGGGCCCTAATTTGAACTCTTTTCGGAAATCGAGCATAGTAAGTGTATACCAATCGTTATTACGAAAAAAAACCTTTCTATGGCGAACGCGCGTTGATGCACCGTCCAGTCACCCATGCTGACTCGTTACAAGCTCAAATAAAACATTCATTCTTTTTCTTTTCAACGCGACTAAGATTATTTCTCTAGGTTAAACACAGATGGCGCTACAGCGTTTTAAAATGTGGTATATATCGCTGCCACACCCTTTATTATTTAAAATATTTAAGAAAAATAGTTGATTGAAATATTTTAAAACGTAGTTAGATGGTCCCTAAATTTGCTTTTATTTGATTAAATAATAAGATATTAAAATATATATGTCTAACATGATTTTAAGATGTATAAGATTAGATGGGACACCGCACATAAATTCACACTTGGCCCCGAAATACCTAGGTCCAGCAGTGAACTAAACTATGAAGAGTTAATATTTAGCAAACAAATTCAACATTTCCACTAAAGAAAAACACTACCATTAAATTGTTGAAATTTAAAAATTATAAAATCATTGTAAATGATAAACAAATGTTAATTTATTATAGTACATCTCTATTTTTTTGGCACAATTAGAAAACGTTGACTACCCCTGGTCTATTCATTAGTTTGTTATTTTAATAAATGACATTGTTTATCTCTAAATTAAAAGTTTATGTAGGAAATTATAAATATTGCACTATACCTTAAAACGAGATCGAGATGTTCCAAAATATAATGACATTCAAACTGCACATGTTTACCAAAGCACAGTCTTTTTAAAAAATTGATTTCACTCTAAAATTATATTAGAAACCCAGTGAACAACTTACTGAAAATAGGTATTTAAGACAACTATTTAATACAATAAACAAAAATACAAATTTTTAAAGATAAAATAATCTTGACAACCCGTTTATTTGTACATCTTTTCATAATTTTTAGTTTTTAGTCGTAATCTGTTCATAATTAATAAACCTAATGCCTAATCAAGTATTATAAAGAGGAATATAATATATATATACTTTATGAAACATAAATGATGGCTCTTCGTTTTAAATGAAAATATATATGCATATTAATGTAAAAAAATTTGTTTTCGTTTTTTTTAGTCATTTTGCATGATGTTAAAGGCAATGTAAGAGGTAACTTTAATTAATTATAAAATTTCACATATTTTATTAACTTTAAGATTAGAGACCTTAAAGTTTAATATTTAAATAATTAATTGATCTTTATGTTTTTCACATCTAATATTTTATGGACACATAAAATATACACAAATATAGTGATCAACAAAGTTTGAGTCTTATTGAATAAATCTAACTTTTTTAGACATTTTACGTCAATACCTCATTGATCTCTATTGTGAAGTAACTTTGAGTTTGTATCATTATTATAATCATTAAATTATTAATTAAAATATCTATTCTAATAATATGAGATGATTATATACCAAACGAACAGCCTCTAAATAAAATCGTTCAATTTTTAGAATATACAGATGACATGCTTCAAAGTCCAATAAACTGGTGTTTGAAGGAAATTTCAAGTTTGAATTTATTTTTAACATATTTGTATACACTTCAACTTATTACATTTCCTCATTTATATTGAACTATTATTACTCTTATATTGTAGAATCTTAAATCAATAGTTAGTACACCCTTCAAATGAGCATTGGCCAATAAAATGTTCATCATCAAAAATAAAGTTTAAAACCAATTAATATTCAAATTGTCACAATATATCAGTACATAAATGTTATAAAATAATAAAGAAATATAATTCGTTTAAAAAAATATGATTTTCATTATAATTTAAATGTATAATTTAGGTATTCCACTAATTTTACACCAAATATAATTTCAAAAACATATCTTAAATAGTACTAATATTTTGTTTGTGTATAATTTGAAAATTATTATCATACAATTCATCTTAGATAAATTATTAGTTCTATGCATATCAAACATAATAAAACTAATAATCATGATTCTAGAAATTATTAAATTAAGAACGTATACAGATTCAAAAATAATATGTGGAGGTAAGATTTATTATGTTGTACGTATAAAACAATATTATAAAATTAACAACTGTAAATTTACAAAATAAAAATTTAACTTTACTATGCACAATGATATAATATTATTTAGCAGCAATACTTCACAGAATTATGTTAATAATTATCATTTATGATCAGAATGAAACAAACACGTCTTGTCAACAAGGGATTGTCGATTTATTAATTTAAAAAATATAAAGTTACGAAATCAATACGTTACAGAAATTATTTATTTACTTCTTTAAAAAAAATAAACGTACGAAATTCGACACAATATTATTTTAAAATTAGTATAATATTTTTTTAGTTTTAGTGGAAGAAGAAGGTTTTAATAGTAAGTGATTTGGTATGCATTAACACTGGTATTGTTCATTGGAAGGATAATTACAAATTATAACAATATATGACGTTCATTAAAGATACGTAATATCAGAAACTAATTTGCAACATAGTATAGAAACAGTTTTTAAACTTGTTTGTTTTTTAACCAAAGGTAATGCCTTAACGGCTCTGAAACACGTATACTTTTATATGAGTAAGTTGAATATTTTTTTAAATATAAAATGAATATATTTATTTCTAAAAATGGATCGATTTTGACAAGACATTACAAAAATAAATGTTTTTGCACTTCTGTACTTAATGTACTCTGTATACCCAATGTACATTGTACCTAATGTTATCGTAAAATCATTAATTTTAAAGTTAATAAAAAATAGTAAATTAATATAACGATTTTTATTGAAAAACAACATCGGGTGGGTATTTCAAAGAGCGGTGAACTCGAGAGCCGTTTAGGTATACTTTATGTAAAGATATATAAAAAAAATTATAAAAATAATGAAATAAAAAAAAGTTTAAGGCAAAACACTGAAATAAATTGTCAAATAATAAAATTTCTTACCTTATGCTCGTGCTCGATGAATAACTGATATCCGCTGAGACGAACGATCGCATAAAGAATTTAAAACGATAAAAAAAAAAGAGAAAAAAGGTTTGGTCGGTGACTTCACTTCCAAAGCGAATTCGCCGACAAAATAAAATAAACCAATACTCAAATTAAGTTTTCTCGCAAAACTAACTATGTCCCGCGGAACACAGAATTGGTCTTGAGTACTGGTTCGTAGTTGGAGTGTGCGCACACACTGACGAGAAGACGAGATCATCGGGTGATCTAAGGTGTACATTTTGCATATTATAATATCTTTAGTAAGCTGATTACGTAACAGTCCAATTGATTGATATTGACAATAGATGTTTTGTCGTCTCTATATGCGTATAGTCGGCGTTACGACCTTTCATTTTGGGTAAATTTTCGTGTATGTATGTTTCTGTTTATTACAACCGTATGTGGTTCAAATATATGCATTATATTTTTTTGTTATTATTTGAAAATACAATCTGTGTTCCGTAAAGGCCGAACATTAGTATATTTTATTTAAAGAAAATGTTACATGGATATATGGTATTTTACACAAAGAAATCAACATATTAATAACATTTATGTTAGCTGTAAATATAATGATGATATGTGTGCATATCATTACAGTTTACATATTAACAAGTTAGTATTTAAATCACGTTTATAATGCCTACTTACGAGCGAATAAGGAGATTTAAAATTAGAGATTAAAAAAGTCGTTTTGACTTGATATTTTAGTTTAGATTAAACGTTTACTCAGAATGATGGTAATCATTATTCGATATGATCCGTCCTTATAGTCGTGAACCTTATTATTCCGCCAGTATTTGTCTGTATCTCTATTACACGCCCTAGGCACTAATTCATTGGTGGATAATTGAGGTCCCTTAAAATGACCATCATGTCCCTTATTACCGATGGGCCTTGATTCGACAACCACCTTGAGCAGGTCTGCAATTCACTTAAATACTCCTTACTCTACTGTTGTGAGATCAGTTGCGTAAGTTGGGTGACTCTTTGCCAACGTCGAAGGCGATTTAATGGAATTTTCGTTACGTTCGTATCTGGAAGATAAGTAAGAAAGCCACCAACAAAATAATGTCCGGGAGTTAGAACATTTAAATCGGATGGATCGGAGAATTATGGAGTTAAAGGTCGGGAATTCAAACATGTTTTAATGCTATTTAATACGCTATATAGATCTTCAAAGTTTAAAAGTGCGTTGCCCAATTGTATTACCAAGTTATGTTTTACTAATTTAACGACCCTTAAATAAGTAATTTAAAATTTTTTTCTTTATCCATTCATAATGTTTGGCAGTATACACACCTTGACCAAAATCTTCGAAGTGTTGCCAAAAAAGCATCAGTACTCAAGTCGTTAACTAGCTCTATATGGGTAGCCCTTGTAATAAACACCTATATGTATGCCTTAATTGTTTTTTTAATATTTCGTAAAGTACTACCCTTGATTTGTATTGGACCGGCGAAATCTACGTCAGTTACAGCAAATGCGCCGCCAGATTGTATATGAGATTTAGGCAGATTTCCCATAATTATTTGGAATGTAAATGGTCTAGTTTTAAAACAGACAATACAATTGTTTACGGTTAACTTTGCGATATACCGACCGTTTATAGGCCAAAACTGCTCTCTGATCGATGATAATAGGACTTGCAGATCCGCATGTAGTAATTGAGAATGTTTGTATTCAAAAATTAATTTCGTTAATTTCGATTATGCCGACAATAATATTGGATTTTGCTTATCTTTATCGGCCTCCAGCAAGTTGTTTAATCGCCTGCCAATCCGTAACGTAATATTTTTGTCAATATATGGGTACAGTAATTTAAATTTACTCCGTTTACTGATAATATTTTTTGAGTTTAAACATTTAATTTCTCCGTGAAAATATTAGTTTTGTATTATTTTAATTAATAAGCTTTTAGTCAGGGTAAGCTTTTTTGGATCAATTTATGCTGTAAAACGTTTTTTTTTATCGTATATTTTCCAACGTATACAATATGCTGTAGTTCGTAACAGTTTTGCAGTTAAACTACCTTTTACCATTGTACTCATCACTACTGGTTTTTTAACTTTCAATCACGGTATTTCTTGGGTGGAAATGGTGCTATTTTGTCGGAGCTTGGCCACAATTCTTCATCTACCTGAAACCATTACGGGCCTTCCCACCATAATTATTAAATAATAAATACATCTCGTAATTGATTTAGAATACAACCTCTAGAAAGGCCATCCACGGGATTATCACCAGATTTGATGTGATCACATTTGGTTGCTGCCGAAGATTGTTGTACTTCTTAGACTCTGTGCGCCATAAACGTTTTCCATTTGGACGCTGATGTATTAATCCGAGACAAAACTATTGTACAATCCGACTAAAAGTTATTTCGCGTGACCATCACGTTTAAACATGGGTGATATTTTTTAGCCAATTGCACGTGGTAAAACCACGGCGCATAATTATAATTTGGCTAAAGAAATTACCTTCAGCAGCGATACTCAAGACTTAGCGGCAATAATTAAACGTGTGTTGTGATCGTCGTAATAATTGGTCGCGTATAAATTATTGATGGGCGATTTAAATCAATTTTTTGGAGTCGATTTATTGATTTTATCATTAAATAGATTCTATTTTTGTTCGATTCGGCAGATTTAAAATTTATTTTACTTAGATTTTTTTTTATTTTCCTTGTAATTTTTTAAAATATTTTTGTGTTGGTTACACTGAATGCAAATACTCTTTTTCCACTATTGAAATATTTTGTACACTGTATGGGCATCTTATATTAGAAGTAGAAATGGGTTTAAATATAAATATAGATTAAAATAATATCTGAACGCCTATTTTCGAAAACTGGACAGGTAGTTAGTAATCATAATCGATTGACAGGTGAAAATTTTAATATACTTTTGTTTCTTGAGTCTCTTTCGTAAAATGATTGGAATTTAGATGAATATTATAAACATAAAACATACAATCAAATTAAAATCTATGTATTTCTAGGTATTTTAAATTAGCTACATTCATTATTTATATATTTGTATTAATTGTATTTTTATTTATTATTTGTATAATTATTATATTATTTTTGTGTATTTGTATTATTTTTATTTCAAATATTGTGCTATATTATATCACAAACTAATAAAAAACCACGCCAGAAACTTTATAAAAAACATATGACGGTTGCCCTTGGTAACCATCTGACGTCACGCCCTTAGTTACGGCGAAAGGTAAACAACTCGTAGTTTCGAAGGACCACCGGTTTACCAGTGCCGGGTTTTGAAACCTTTAAGGAGCCGGGTTTTGAAAACTTTTAAGAAACAAAAACCATCCCGGGACCACGCTGAATACGTAGGAAAAACCCCTATCAAAATCCATCCAGCGGTTTGGGCAGGCATCGATAACATACATACAGACAGACACCAATTCATTTATTTATATATATAGATTTGTATAATTATTATACATTATTTTTATGTGTATTTGTATTATTTTTATTTCAAATATTGTGCTGAAGCATGTATTTAATCCTGCACTCAATTATTTGTCAGTTTCCAGACGGTGCTTTTTCACGAAAGGATAAAACTATTTATTGGAAATGATGCTCTTCATTTAATAATACAATAAAAGGTATATTGTATATGATTATATACCAATAAAAAAAAATCAAAATTTCGAAAAATCGATTCATTTTTGTCTATATGTTTTTAGATATATTACATCGATTTTTTCATTTCGATTTAAATCGATTCCATTCGAAAAATCTATTCATTTTTGAGAATCGCCCATCACTAGTGTAAATATATAGCTGCCGCATAAGCTTTCATTGATGCGTTCGCAAAACAACGTATTTGTATATTGCATATTTGATCAACTCCCACTACGCACCGTGCTATACGTATTTTTGAAATGAAACTTCTTTACAAGGATTACAAAACAAATTATCGCGCGTCACGGTCGCCATCATGATTAGGTAGTTGCCACGACACTTTTTCTTGAAATTAGTTGTGCATGTGCGTTGTCTCATTTTAGTTATGTGCCTGTTGCGGCCGATAGCATGCGAGCAAATCGCTTGACCATTTTCACTGAATTAACCGCATCTAGTGCATCACCAGTGCACTCGCAAGCGCCGTTATCACGTCATCAGCTGTTTATACACACACACACATACATGCACTGGGCCAAATTATGTAAACAATAGTGCCACTATCGTCGTATTTTTGTTAAATACTTTTTGTGTTCTTTTCTTTTCTTTATAATACTATATACCTGTAGCAGCCAACCGGGGGGGGGGGGGGCATGATAAGGAGGACTATCCGCCCCTGACCTTTTTGTCATTATATATTAGTTTTAATAGTATGCCGCTTATTACATATTTATAAATAATAAAAAAAATTTTATGAATGTAGATTATTTTTGTTTATAATATTCTGATAAAATTATTCACAAATTTTGGTTTTAATGTTTTTTTTTTATGATAATAGAAACAATTAACTGCCAAGTTACACCTGCAGCTGTTTTGCAATCATGGTTTTCACTTAGTTATTATATTTCTATTTTATCTAGCAGCATGTGAGGTTTCACTCCATCAAAGTTAATATTTTTTTCATCCAAATCCTCCAATTATGAACAAATATATTCTTATACATCAGAAACAAGATATGACTGTAACGATCGAAACATTCCTTCTAGTAGAATTTTGATATTATAAAATTAATGAATAAAACTCACATTATAATTTGGAATTGATTGTTACTCATCAAGTTTTTGCAATTTTATTGGTGAACTACTCATAGATGATTCATCAGGATCAGAATTTGAAATCATTGAAACGGTGATTATACTTTTTGGTTTAAAACTTTAAAATCGAACCAGAACTCATTTTAAGAAAACTTTCCAAATGTGAATAATCCACAATAATTGAAGATATAATTAAATAATTCACAGTTTAATAATTTACATGTATATTATATCGTAAATCACAATGATTAAACAATGATTAAATATGATATCCATAATGGAATAAACATATTGTATATAATGTGAATAATATTCAATCTCAGATAAAAAATATTTCCAAATTTCCAACATTGTAAAGTAATTCGAAATTAATTATATAATTTATATATCATCCTAAATTTGATTGATAAATTCCCTCAGCCTGTACAGTTCCTGTATTTATTTTCCTAATATAATATAATGTATTTAGTAACTTTCATATATATTTTTGATGATTAAAAAAAATAGACGTATTCATCTCGTAATTGTGGGATAATGTGTAATCTTTTTTCGTTTGATATATACCGTTTTAACGTGATAGTTTTTAAATTACCTAATAAATTCCCGTTTTCTTGAAACAATTATCGAAATATAAAATTTTCTTTTGCATTTCTAGTCACCATTTTGTCAAAATGTGTGATATAACGTTCTTCTTCAAGTCTGTTACATTCTCTTACTGTCATAACTCCCTAAGAGTTTTCGCTGCCATCACCAAATTACTCCACTTGTCTCGAACCTGTACTCTATCCCTCCAATTTCATGTTCCAAGGTTTCCCAAATCTTTTTCTATGATATCCATTCATCTCTTTCAAGGACGACCCCGTGGCCTTTTTTCTTCCGGTATCCAATTCAGTACTATCATGGGTAATGCATCTGTATTACGCCTCATTAAATGTCCTAGCCCCTGTATCCTTTGACTCTTTATGAACCTATTAATTGTTATCAATTTGAATTCTTCCTTCAACTCTTGGTTGAACTTCCTACGACCAGGCCACATATCTTTTTCCAGATTTTGTTTTCAAACGTTTTTAGCCTTCGTTGTGTTACACATGTAATAATCCATACTTCGCAACAATATGTTAGTATCGGCCTTATTATTGATGTGTTTAGTCTTATTTTGTTTGTTTTGAAAGAAGTTTAGATTTAAAGAATTTTAATAAGGCGAAGAATGCTCGCTCTGTTTTTGTTATTTTCGACACTAGTTTATATTCTACCTCTTCTATCGCCAAAATTTGGCCAACTGTTCTTCTAGTTGGTAACCGTTGCCTGGTATGGTTTAAGTAACAAATATGTGTACTTCAAATTGTTATATGTTTACGGAGCCAGTGACTACACACCCAAAAATTGTTTTCTGGCGCATAGGACCGTAAGCTGATGGTTTATACTGACTAGCTCATAAACGGTCAAAAAATACTTCTACGCTCAAAAGTACGTCGATTTCTCCTGAATTCACCAATGTCGGATCAGATAACATGATATATTTAGGTATCGTATACGATTTGGTCACATTCAATGGTTCTACTTGCAACTTAGTCGTAATTTTTGGTAATGCTAAAAATTCAACAGTTCTTTGAACACGAACTCGCTTGTCTCTTAGCTTATACTACATGTGACTACTAACTATTTTGAGACACCGGATCTATTAATGCGTGTGTGATAAATGGTTTCCTTAAATTAAAAATATTTTTATCACTGCTGTTGATAATTACGCTTGAGCTCCCGGTAATTTGGCCGCGTTCACGCTTATAAATGTTGACGGCGCCTTTTCGGTAATTTATTTAAAACATAGGCATGTTATATGTAATATTATGAAACTCTCCACATTCCTTGCATCATTTAGCTTGAAATTTATTTTTTATATGGTATTTCGATAAGCAATTGATGCACTAATTTTGATTTTCGATTTTTAATTTTCGTCGTTATCTTTCTTAAAATGTTAAAAATTGATTGGACTGTTAGATCGGATGAGCATAAATATCATTTTAATTTCAACGTGATTGTTGTATATACCGTAGACTTTTTTCCAATTAACCCATCGTTTGTTTCTTTTTTCAGTCGAATGACTTTGAGTTTCAACGTTTCTATTTGATTTATTTGCACTTTCTAGTATTTGAAAACGATTTCTAAAGAACGTAATCAAGTTCTCGATTATCGGCACTTCGGTTTTCGGGGGTGGAATTTCCTACTTTAGTAGTGTAATACTATCTAAATTAATAGATATAATATGCAATAACATCTGACCCCTCGTCATAGTATAGTAACCTAATGTTTCCAGCGTTTTAATATGCCAAAACAGTTTATCAACGAATAGCCAGCATTTGTCTGATTCTGTTATGATTTCTAAGTAAAAAATGGCCATCGTGTAGTCCTTTCGTGTTAGCGGTTTTGTAATTTTTCGCAAAGGGTTTAAAACATTGTACCACTTGCTGCGTCTTCTGAAATTTAAAGCCGACATTAAATAAAAAACTTTTGTACTTTTGTCAATGCTTCGTTTGAGTGAATTAGTGCCGTGAACATGTCACTTAATAACTTCTACATATTCTACGTATTTTTTATAATTTCCACTAAATTCTGGTAAGTTTTTGTTGTTAATTTTACGATCAAAGCTTGATGACCATTGGTTGCGTTTTCTGATGTTTCATCTCTGCTACCTGACCTATTTTTGCATACTTTCCGACTGTTTTTTGTGAGCGCTTTTTTACTCACCGCATTTGCTTGGAAAAACAGATCTTGTTTTTCGAACAATGAATTCGAAACGATAAATTTTTTCATTTGCTGCTGCTACCTCTTTTACAACTTATGCTTTTATAGTGGACTATATATTTTAGAATTCCTCCCAATTTTATTGACTCTTTTTTCTTACTCTAATTTGCTCCGTGTTTTCTTTTTGGGGCAGTTCAATTAAAATTTTTACGAATCTCGTTATACGATCTTTTATTTAATATAGAATTTTTAGTAATATGCGTCTCATATATCAAAGGTTAGTGGCGGCATCAAGGACTGGCTAGGTAAGGCCATGTCCTTACATGAAAATGCCTGGCGTTACCACTGGCTTTACCTTAACTTAATAATTTGGTCAGGCTTCATAAGCTAAAAACAAATTGTAATAGTTAACCGTTGGTACACAAAAACATGTAATGAACAACTGAGTAGCACAAACATACGATGGAACATGTACTATGCGGGGACGCATTAATAGTGTACAAGCAATTTTTAAAATGAAGTCTCTTACGCATACATACTCATTGTGCAAATCATAGACTGAATCAAGTAAAAGTTGATGTAGCAAAAAATATTAAAGTAGATGAATTATTCTTAAATTTATTACAAAAATTATATATATTTTTTCTATTTGTATAATTCATTCTAAATTTATTGAATTAAAAAGAGAAGTACTAAATACAAAAAACCTATAAAATTAAAACGCGTATGCCTAACAATATGGTCTTCGGATGTTTTTTGTTATAAAGTTGAAAAAAGTACACATGAAATTGTTTTTAAATAAATTATCATTTTCCACAAATAAGAAACATTCTTGTGAAGCTGAAACACTATTAAAACAAATCGATTTCAAATGTCTATATTTGCTATTGGTACTTAATGATTTTCTTTCCCATATATACAAATTGAGTAAATACCTATAAGATGTTAAAGCTGGCATAGCTAATAGTATCATATTAATGAAATCTACTAAATATTTTTTTTTGAAATTAAGAAATCCTGGATCACACAAATTAATTTATGGTAAAACCATAAATACTTCAAAAATTATAATATTACACTTCCATCTGTAAGAATTAAACAAAGATGAATAAAAAAATACCAAAAAGGTTAAAAATATTTGTATTATGAAAATAAACCAATACTGACAGAAAAAAAGTAATTCAGATCTGAAATATTTCATTATTTATTGAACAAAATAATAAACGATTAATATAGAAGATTTAGTGATAATTCTGATATAATAAGTGGGATAAGTGATCTTAGTTCAGAATTTTCAAAATGTCTAATAAATGACACCATGAGTCCTTCTGTAAAAGTTTATTTATGTGGCATAGAATGTCTAAAATCAGAATTAAAATTATTGCACAAGTCCATAAACCATTATGAAAAAAAAATTTAAAAATCAATGATATTTTCCTATTTCATAATTTGCTTAAGGAATATGATATAGCATTTTCAAAAACATAAAAAACTATGCTCCATTGATAACAATACCCGTGTCATCAGCTACATGTGAACGTACATTTTCAAGTATAAAATACGTAAAAAATCATTTAAGAAATAGTTTACTAGACATTAACCATACAAATTTAAGCATCATATCAATTGCAAAACAAGAAGAAAAATCACTAGATATTGATGAAATAATTAACAAGTTTGCCGATGCACATGAAAATCGCAAAATTATTTTAAAGTAGACTTTAGATAAGAGAACGCTACACCCACATTTGTCACCTCTGTCCAACTAACAGACAATATAGCTAAATCACAATATGCGAAATTAAAACTTTAGCGTTTAGGTTAAATTTATAGTTTAAACACCTATTGCAAAATTTAAAGAGAGAAATATTTTCGGATGAACCTCATAGGCGTTTTATAAAATATTGTCTAAAAGAAGTTATAGCATTTTTACATTTTACATTTTTAATTAGCTTTAACTTTTTTATCAGACAATATTGTACAAAAAATCCATAAAAGTCCTCTCGAAAAAATTCCTCTTTTCAAATTTAGTAATTGGTATTTTAACTCAAATTTTTAACCTTAAACGCTAAAATTACAATTCTGTGTAGTGTATTTTTGTTATATTGTCTGTTATATAGACAGAGACAATAAATTATGGTATAACGTCCTCTTAAACATTATTATTTTGTTATAAAATAAAATTAATAGTAATAAATTAATGAACTTTAAATATATGTATTGTAAATTGTAATCATTTTTCAAAAATATAAAAACTATTCACTCTCAGATGTCGTCAAATTAATTTTTTTTTTTGAGCAGGATTGTGATTACATGTTTTCATAGCCCGACTTTATAATTGTTGGCTTCCTATTGGTTATACTTAGAAAAAAATTGTGGCGCTGCCATTATCAAAGGTCAAATATAATTTCATACAGATATAGTAATTAATTCATTTTTGTGATTTGCTACAATATTAGTATTCCATAATAAGAAAACTAAAATTAATTTGACATATTGAGTGACTAGGCGGTCGAGAATTATAGTGAGACGAATTAATAGAGAGTTTAATAATACTTTCAAATTACCCTCCTCGATCATGTGACTTGACTCCATGCGACTGTTTTTTGTGGAGTTACACTAAATCACAAGTCTACAAGAACAAACCCAGAAATGTGATGGAACTCAAGCAAGAAATTCAACGTGTCCTTGGCCAAATTGATGCAGATGTGTGTGATCGGGTTATGGTGAATTTCATGGACAGAGTGATTGCGTGTAGGGCTAGTAGAGGAGGTCATATGTCCGATATTATTTTTCACGTTTAAACCTCAAGATCTCCTGAATTGAATGGTATGATTCTTTTTGTTTCTTTATGAAAATAAATAAATTTTACAGCTATTTCAAATCCGGCGTTATTTTTGAAACACCCTTTATATAGACGGGCGCCGCTGTCTTAATTAATGATCCCAAAAATAATCCACACAATCGTTGCGTATGGCTTCAGGCCATCGGCTATCGAGGCAGCGACTAATGATTATATATTACGTTTAATTGGCATCAAGAGGATGCAAATAGGTAGTGATTCTCTGGCTATTTAGATGTGCATTTAACTGACTTATAAATAAGGAATAATACGGAATAAGAATTTTGACACGTGTACACATGACCATTGTCAATGACCGACAAAAAATCACTAACTGAATTTATAAAACAATGAATATTATTATTTCTACTTAAGAGATCGTAATTGAACTATATATTTATCAAAATTATAGTCTCGTATTCAATTTTCTTTTTTTACGTACATTAAATCAATTTATAATAAATATTCTATCTATATTTAATAGTTTCTAAATGCACTACAGTTATTTTATTGCCCCCTGACATTGTATAAAAAACGAAACATAAATTTTAATTTTTTTTTTTAATTGTAGGAATTACACAGAAGAATATAGACAGTATGACCTCAAAAATTACAATATTTTTATATATTTTATAACAAATTATTTCCTGGTGGAAGAATTAAGATTGAGATATATGAATAAAAACGTATAGAATTATTTACTTTCGCATAAAAACATACAAAGAAATAAAATCAATCTGATATTTACATTTTCAAGTTTTAAATTATAAGTTTATATTTTGTTTCAATTTACAATTTATTATGTAGAATATTAGGATTTTTCGAATAAAAAATACAGGAAATAATTAATTTGTAATATCACAATAGTATGTGTGTAATTCATTGATGGTAGTAAGAATTTTATAGAATTGTATGCAAGAACATATGTTTTGTATATAAAACTTGTAATCATAAAAAAATACGTTTATATTATACTATTAGAAAATTAATATTTACAATTATTTTTAGAAATAACAAAAGCATACATAGAATACATGATTAAAACAATAGAACCACTCATTGGTATGTATATTATTTTAACGTAAAAATTACAAGTATGAAAAATTTGGATTTTTAACTCCAAATATCTAACAAAATAATAATTTTAACAATTCTAGATAAATAGTATTAACTATTTTCTATTAAATGTTTAATTTAATTTTTTTCATTATTTCTAATCTTATTCGTGCAAATATGATGTTATATCAATAGAATTATATTTAATAAAAATAAAATAAATAACAAAAACTAATTTCAATTATTTAAAGCAATAAAATAAACAATTATTATATAGATTATTATTTGCTATCATTTTGACTACACCCAGTTACGCGTAATATCTACTCATAGGTAATTGACAATGACAATTCATAAAATAAATTGATTTTTATTTTTTAGCTCGGTCGCATGCATTAGGACCACACCAATATTGTCTTAGTACATCAATTGGAAATAAGTATATCAATAATCTAAGTAACACCGTCAGCTCACAACACAAACCTGGTATTGATTAATAATATATAATTTTCTAAATCACAATAACGGTTTGTACTAATTGCCAATAACAAAAAATACGTTTTTATGATGATTATATTTAGTAGATTGATACACAAAACTATTCTAATTTGTGTGGTAAAGGAGTTATACTGCTCGGTGGAATACATATTGTACCAAAAAACACTATCACTTTATGTGCGTTCTTTGTAATTTGATGAAAAAATATATCTGCATCATTCACAAATGTATGTGTGGCTCATGTGGGACAGCAGTTCTTGAAAAATACAAGTATGAGCTGCAAGGGAATACCACATACGACGACCACAATTAAATTTTCTCAATTGCTATACAATATCCTATAATACGTCTTGTTTGGTACTGGTGGAAGGTCCACGATCGAACTCGCGATAACGGACGACGGCGGCGGAACGTTCTAGAACTTTGATTAGAACCCGGCGAGCATCCGTCGGGTGACGAGCGGTTTTCGTCCACGTATACAACGTCGTGAGTGTACAGCCGTCGAAGTGGCGTGGTCTTTTAGTGCCGTCTTCGTGAATTGGTCTTTCGTACCGCCTTTTGTACCTTTTATGCGTGTGCGTTAAATTCGTTAAACGCGGTGAACGCTGGTGCGTCAGTTTCGTTGGACGCGGTGAACGCGTGTGCGTCAGTTTCGTTGGACGCGGTGAACGCGTGTGCGTCAAATTTGTTGGACGCGGTGAACGCTGGTGCGTTAAATTCGTTGGACGCGGTAAACGCGTGTGTGTCAAATTCCGTGAAGACCGCTTGAGTTGGGGTCCAGGCAAACTGTAAGATTAATCGTACAAGGACGACGCGAGTCATCGGGGTCACCTTCTAAAAGCACCTCCTTGGCGTACATTTTTGGTAGCAGAGCGTGGTTTCGCGATTCACGGCAGTAGGTGTAGCGTCAATTATACAATTTTTTTTATGGTTAGTGTATTATTAAAGTAACATTGTCGAATTTTACGTGTCTATCGGTTAGCGATATTACCGGCGGGATTTAATTGTAATAAATATTATTATCTTTGTTAGACCTTATGCGATTTGTTATCGTCGTTTGGGTCATTAGTGTGTTATAAACGATTATAAACCGTACCCACCGATAAGGTAATTGTTTAGTATAGTACTAACAATAATGTTGTAGTGTAGTTTATTATTGTATTGTTGAATTATTAAATTAGGTAAACTACTTTCGGCACTGAGGTGAGTGAACATTGGCCGTCTATCCCGTCACAGTTTTACCACTCATTCGTTATCGCTCCTACGTAATATTTTAGTTCTTGTTTGTCGCGTTTGAAATTTGAATTCGTTATGACGATGTCCGTCGACGAAGCTCAGCGTATCGTTCGATTGAAAGATCGGTCGTTGATGAAACGAAACACGTGCGTTGCACGAATCAGAGCAGTGCATTCTCTTGCACAACAAGCAAGTGAGGTTAGTGATCTTGCACCCCAATTACTGGTTGCGGTCGAAGATTTAGATGCACTCTGGACCGATTTCGTTGTCGAAGATAATGCCGTTTTAGATGCTCTTTGCGATTTGGGCCTCCTTCTGGAGTATTCCGGAGACTTGTCCGTCGAGGTTCGGGGATTAATTATTTACGCAAAATCTATTGCTAAGCTTTACACGTCCTCAAACAATCAGGAATACGATGACAAGGCTTCAGTGCGTAGTGGTAGCATACGATCGACTTCTCCCACTGAACGGGTTCGTAAGGTTAAACCGCACACGGCGCCAAGTGACGCAATATCTGTGCCTGGGGTACCTGTATCCGGCGTACGTTTACCGGAAGTCCCGCTTCCGTCGTTTAGTGGGGATGTTCATCAATGGCCGGCTTTTCGGGATCGTTTCCGCGTAATGGTTGATCAGCGAGCGCAACTGTCCACCATTGAGAAAATGTATTACTTAATTGGATGCCTTAAGGATGATGCAGCCGAATCCGTACGTAATATTCCAGTGTCAGCTGACACTTATGGACTCATGTGGTCAACCTTGGAAGCACGTTATGATAAACCCCGGACGGTAGCCGGTGCATTGATCGAACGGTTACTTAGTGCCCCCTTAGCCCCTCAAGAGACCATAGTCACTCTCAACAGGTTTCTGTCCGTCTTTGACGAAGGAGTATCGGTGTTGAACTCCTTGCACATCCCAGATCTCGGTGATTTTTTATTATTTTCACTGGCGGCCCGATGTCTTCCCGTGTCCTGCCGTACGCTTTTTGAAGCCTCTTGCATCGACGAGTACCCATCAGTGGCGAGTTTATTCACGTTTGTTAAGGCGCGTGTTTCCGTGTTGGAAAGAGTTAGTCAGGTACCGATGCTGCGTCCGGTTAACCATATTCCGAACAAAATTGACAGACTTCGTCGGTTCCGTAAAACGGCCCCTATGTCATTAATAGCTTCGAATGCATCTACTCTGAAGTGCTTATGTTGTGGCAGCGCCCATGCTTTGACTGCTTGCGGAACGTTTAAGGGATGGTCAGTCGAAGCGCGAATCAAATGGGTACGTGAACGGCGATTGTGTTTCCTTTGTCTAAGTGACAAACATTGGTCATCACGGTGTTCGTCGAAGAATAAGTGTATACATTGCTCGCGTAAACATCATGTGTTTATCCATCAAAACCCAGTTTCTTCCGAACAACAGGACACCTATCGACGTGAGATCGATCAAAACCAAGATTCTGCCGCAGCAGCATTATGTGGTCGTTACGACAACCATGCGGTGTTACTTGGTACCGCGTTAGTGCACATCCGGGATAATTCGGGTGTTCCTCATACTGTGCGCGCGTTAATTGATTCAGCGTCTGAGATTTGCGCGATTTCTTCGTCATGTGCGACCCGTCTCGGTCTGCAAAGAATCCGCAGGACGGCACCCATAACTGGTTTAGCGGGAGTGCCAGTGATTGACGGTGAAGGGTTAGTCGATTGTAAGATATAGCCAAGATACGCCGATGATCCAGTTTTTAAATTTAATGCTTGGGTCTTCCCGTCCATCACAATCAACTTACCTCGCCAATCATTGCCAACAGGTATCGCGGCCAAATTCGATCATCTCGCCTTAGCCGATCCGTCCTTTGCCAAATCGGCTCCCATCGATCTATTGTTGGGCGCAGATATTGTGTCTGCTAGTCTCAACGGCAAACGGATTACAGTTGGTGACACGTACCCTGTCGCACTTGGGTCTGTGTTTGGTTGGGTTTTACTTGGGCCAATCCCATCGTCAGGGTCCCTGGAACGTTACTCCGGTCCTGTCGTGTTGACCACTTCGATGGAAGTTATTATGAATCGTTTCTGGCAGGTCGAGGAGCCGGAAGGCGCTCCGGAAGAATTCACAGACAACGGGCGGTGTGAGGTAATTTATCGTCAGGGATGTTCGCGTACGGAAAGCGGTAGATTTAGTGTTCCGTTGCCATTTCGTGAGCCAGTCACAGCCGACACGTTTCAAGGGTCGCGTTCCATAGCAGTCAAACGTTTTGAGAACTTAGAACGCAAACTCAACAAGGACCTACGACTACATGAATTATACGTCCAATTTATGTCCGACTATCTCACCTTAGGACATATGTCACCTGCGGTATCACGTGGGCTCTACTTCATTCCTCATCACGCCATATACAAGCCGTCAGAGATGAACCCCAAAATTCGAGTGGTCTTTGATGCGTCAGCAACATCTTCTACTAGAAGGTCGTTGAATCAGTGTTTGCTAACCGGTCCTAAACTGCAACGAGATGTTGTTGATATACTTTTGTTGTTCAGAGTGACACGATTCGCCTTCACAGCCGATGTGTGCAAAATGTACAGGCAAATATTGGTTGCACCGGAATTCCGAGGGTACCAGCATATTCTGTGGCGCCAATCTCCAATGGCTGAGCTCAAGGAATATGAGTTGAATACTGTTACTTATGGTATGAACTGCGCACCATTTTTAGCAATGCACGCGTACTGCAATCAATTGCAGAGCTCGAATGCGATGACTTCCCGGCTGTTCGAGATGCGTTACTTCGCCACACGTATGTTGATGATGTGTGCGTAGGTGCAGATACCGAGAAGGACGCTCTCCAGCTTAAAAACGAGTTGGTCTTGGTGTTAGGTAAAGCGGGGTTGGAGCTGAAAAAGTTGGTAAGCAATTCTTCTACTGTTCTGAGTGAAGTGCCTCAGTCGGATCGAGTCGATATTTCATCGAGTTTTGCTGACAACACGGATGTTGGTGTCAAGATACTTGGTCTTCAATGGAATCATCAAGAGGACTTTATCTTTTATTCGGTTCAATCCAATGACGTCGTTTTGACAAAAAGGGGAATGTTGTCGTTGATCGTTCGTATTTTCGACCCTCTTGGATTTTCGGCACCCATCATCTTTTATGCCAAATATTTAATGCAGCAGGTCTGGTTCTCCAAGCTTTCTTGGGATGACAAGCTACCATCGGACATAGCGGACACTTGGTGACAATTTGTTTTTGATTTATCTGTGGTTGTCAAGTTGAAAATACCTCGTTTTTTGGGAACTAAAACACACGGGCGCTGTGCTCTATGTGGTTTTTGCGACGCTTCAGTACGAGGGTATGCAGCCGTCGCGTACATCCGAGTGGAAACTGGCAACGGCTGCCCCTGCATAACACTACTGGGAGCTAAGACCAAATTGTCCTCCCTGAAGGCGACCACAATCCCACGGCTAGAACTGTGCGCGGCGTTACTGCTGGCAAAATGGTTAGCTCGACTAAGAGATATCCTTAGCTCTAAATTATGTATTATTGACACTGTTGCATGGTCAGATTCATCAACCGTCCTTAGCTGGTTATCTGTGCCCCACGAGTCTTTTAAGGTGTATGTATCCAACCGTATTCATCAGATCAAGGTTTTGTTACCCGGTTGTCGATGGAATCATATACGTACAGAAGACAACCCAGCGGACTGTGCGTCTCGTGGATTGAACCCACAAGAATTGCTCGATTACTCCTTGTACTGGAACGGTCCAGCTTGTTTATACGAGTCGATGAATGACGAGGGGGAGGCAACCTTGCTTCTCCCTGAAGACCAGATTCCAGAACGTAAAGTGGCAACTCCGGTGGTTCTAATCAGTCAAGAAGTCCCTGAATGGTTTGAACGATTTTCCTCTTATGGTCGCATGACACGCATAGTCGCCTGGATGCAACGTTTTATCTCTCACTGTCGTGGTCATCGGGAGAACTCGGAAGGATTTTATTTATCTCGGAAGAACCTTGAGGACGCATCTCTTACGATTGTTCGTTCAGCGCAACGCAGATCATTTCAGCAGTTACATCACGAACTTGTCAATAAACTAGCTGTGTCGTCACGCGTGTTAGCTCGATTGCGTCCTTTTCTGAACGATCAAGATTTGATTTGTGTGGGCGGACGTCTACGTCACTCTGATTTGCCGCAGGAGCAAAGGTTTCCAGTTTTGTTACCTAAAACTTCCCATTTATCCGTGGTGCTTGTTCGTCATTGGCATAAGGTCACTTGTCATGGTGGCCCTCGCGTTATAATGACTGTTATTACTCGTACATTTTGGATTTTGTCATTGCGCACTTTAATTCGCACGGTGATTAGTAAGTGTATTTGCTGCGTTACAGTGTCCGCCATCAATCCCCAGCCTGTGATGGCTGACTTACCTCGAAATCGAATTTCCGAATGCAGACCATTCTCTGGTGTCGGAATCGATTTTGCCGGACCGTTTCGGATGAAGGAACAACGACTACGCAAGGCCCGCGAATATAAATGTTATGTGGCTGTATTCGTTTGCTTCGTCGTGAAAGTAGTCCATATCGAAGTTGTGTCAGATTTATCGACTGCAGCCTTCTTAGCAGCTCTCGATCGGTTCGTCGCCCGGAGGGGACTCCCGGTGGATATATATTCAGATTGCGGAACTAACTTTGTGGTAGCCAATGCGCAGTTGAGACGTCTACTTAATGATCCAAGTGTCCGCGATCAACTAATTACGTCCGTACACTGTCGCTGGCATTTCAACCCTCCTAGTGCTCCACATTTCGGCGGACTGTGGGAGGCTGCAGTCCGATCGGCGAAGAATCTTTTAAAGCGTGTCATGGGAGAGCATTTGGTTACATGGGAAGAATTCACAACTCTTGTATACCGGATAGAATCCATATTGAGTTCTCGCCCATTAACGCCTGCGTCAACAGATCCGTTAGATCTAGCATGTCTAACGCCAGGTCACTTTTTGATCGGCCAGCCATTGTTGGCGGTTCGGGAAGTTGATGAAGGAGCTGTTCCCCGTCGCACTTATCAACTTGTAATTCACGCCAAACGTGTATGAGCCGTTGCATTTGAACGAAGATGTATGATTAGCAATCGCTATCCAAGGTTTGGTGCAATTAGAAATATGTGCACCGATCCGACCACTAATACCGTATATGATCGTGATTTGCAACGTGAAACATAATTTGATATCCATAACTTGGGTATATTTGTTGAATGTATCTATAACAAAAAAGCTTTAAAAGCGCTTCATCGTGCACTGCAAGATTTGAGGGGTAATAGATAGCCTTTTGGTGGAGCCACTCATTTTATTATCAGAGAATTTTCGACAATCTCTGCCAGTGATGCCACGTTCAACACCCGCTACTTAATGCATGTCTCAAATCTTCAGTTCTATGGCAACATGTCAACAAATTGACTTTGAAAACCAATATGCGTGTTCAACTACAAAATGATGCATTCGCCTAACGTTTCGCAAAACAATTGCTGAATATTGGTAATGGGAAGTTGACAATTGACTTTTCTACACAATGTATTACATTGCTAACAAACTTTTGTAAGATAACATTTACCAAACACAAATTAATTCAAAACGATTTCCCAAATATCTCGCGAAAATTTAAAAATCATCAGTGGTAGAAATATAAATATACAAATCTACATTTGCCCCTTGCAACGCACGGGTATTCAGCTAGTAATATATATAATTTGTATTCAAATACATTATAGTATGAGTATTGGTATAGGCAAGTCAATGGTATTGGTTTAGCCTTTTATTCCTCAAAAATTATATACATATATACTTTTTATTTTTATTATTGACATACCATTCCCCCCACAATTTATACATCATTGACTCTGGCAATGTAAAATAACCATAACTATTTACATTATTTTTACTATGCAAGGCATCATCATTAATGTCAAATTATGTTAATACATCAATTGCAGATGCGTATGCCAATAATCGAAGTAACTCTAACATCCCAAATGAATCTTCCTTTAACCAAAGCCAAACAGGTATTTATTAATAATACATGTATAAACAGGTAAATTAATATTATGCTTATATTTATGAGATCTTATATTCAAGGTCATAGTATCAATTTGAGCTGGTCATCAATTACAGATTACTAGATTATAAACATTTTTATGGAATTAGTGAAATTTTAATAATTAGCGGATAGCATATATTTTTTAATTTACTGGTATTATGTACGTTTTTTACTAAAGCTATTTAAAACTTTAGTTATAACTCGTTTATTCTTCATTCAGAAATAGCTAACTCAAGCGAAATAATATATTGTTTAATATGTTTATAGATTTATTCAATAATGAAAATCTAGAACAGTATTTGAATTCATTGCCATCTCTTGAATCTACATCTGTTCATGGTAATATGAATTGAAACACTACAATCAAGTTTTGCTTTCATCTATACCTAACATTAAACATTAAAAACGTATTATTTACTTTTTAACGATCACAATAATAAATTACGATCTAATTTGATTGCCTGATACTATTCTTTAACCGTATTTTTAAAAAACAAAGAATTCTTGTTTCATAAAATGTCGTTAATTTTAATTCAGTTTGATTCGTAAATAGCTTAGGAAAGAAAATAAGAATGGAAACATTTTTTTTTTCATCTTCCTTGCCTTTATCCCAGCTATTTGAGGTCGGCCACCTGCGTTATAAACCTCCACTTGACATAATCTCCCACATCTACACACACATCCGCAGTCCTCATATCATACCCAATCGCATCTAACCACTTCTTCTTCGGACTTCCTCTTCCTCTTCTTCCTTCAATATTCATTTCCATAACCGTACTTACAGCTTTCGAATTTTCTCTCCTCACAACATGACCAAACCATCTAAGTCTATTTTCTCTCATCTTATTAACGATCGACGCTACTCCAATGCTTCCTCTTACATATTCATTCCTTATCCTATCTTCTCTTGTCACTCCACTTATCTATTTTATATAGCATATCACAAGCATTCTTATCTCTGCTACACTCATTCTCTGTTCTATTTTCTTGTTAACTGCCCAACACCGAACCATAGAACATAATTTATCTTACTACCCTCTTATAGAACTTACCCTTCAGCCTCATTGTAATCCTTTTATCACACAAAACACCAGACGCTTCTTTCTATTTGATCCACATGCACTTAATCCTACGTTTCACATCCGCTGTTCTTTTGTACAAAAAGTCTCTAAATACTTAAAACAATCAACCTCATTTACTTATTGTAACTTATTTTTATTACACTCCTCGTTTCATCGGTTTGTTCTCTTCATCAAACTTATACTCTATATACTATGTCTTACTTCTAATAATCCTTCATCCCTACAATAATGGAAATATTAATTAATATATTTTGTTCGTATTATATTTAAGATCAAAACCATTTATTTGTAATTCATATCTAATTAGGTATATCATATTAAATCGTTAATTTTCTTTATCAACATAATTTTAATAATGTAAATGACTCTAAAAGAATAAAATAACAATTTTTTTTTTTTTAGACTATTCCTTTACATTAGAACCACAGTCAAATTATTGGAATACCTCAACTGCAGATGAATTGACCACCAATGAATTGAGCACTGTCATTCCCCATCAATCTTCCATATACCAAGTCCCAATGGGTAGTGATTAACGATATACTAATGACCTTTTCCCTATATATTAATAGTCACAGTAACGATTTGCACTACTTGCCATTAACAGGGAACAATCGTTCAAATGTTCCCAAGAAATGTTCATTTTCAATATGATTTTATAAGAATCATGTAGTGTTCTAGTTTATGGTTTAATGTATGATGGAAGGTGCAAATAAAACTTTTTTTGTGTCTCTTATGCCAGCTAGTTACAACTTCGGTTAAAATACAGCCATATTTCACGGTTTTCGCACCATACTAGTATGTCCTCCTACTAACCTCCGCACCAGTAATAATTAACTTTCCACATTGATAATTTAATATTATACAAAATATTTTTTCCTAAACTGTAGAGTTTCCATCTAATCAGTTTATCTATTGCCTATACTCCCCAGATTATATTCAAGAAAACAATGAATGTACATCACTTAAAATAATCTTAAAAAGTTTCGAAACAATTGATATTAATTTAAAAGTAATATGTTTTATAAAGTCTGTTTATAAAACATAATATGTAAATTAACATCGTCTAGTTTGCAAAAATAATTAGATTATGTATAATAGGTTATTATTGTTTTTTATGAATGTTTTAGTATTTCAATATAAATAAGCGAAATATGAATTAATGGTGCTTATTTTACTATCATACAAACAACTGAATTAAATATAAAACCGTTTCATACGGTTATGTTTATAAATAAATAAAATCATTTTAAAGCAATATGATACAAATATCATTATACTTTTTTCAATTTATGAAAGCATTAATTATAAAAATATTGATTATTGACTTGTATCAGTTTAAATTTATAATTACCATGTGCAGTTAGGGTTTAATTCACTAAATTTGTATTTATATTTAATTGACCGATGTGATGTGTAAAGTTTTTGTAGGTGTTTGTTATTGTTTTTTTAGATTATTTAGGTACAGTAGAAGGGGATCAGTATTACAATTATAATGGAGATATCCCCAATTTATCTGAAAGGAGCCAATACCTATCAAGTACTGATTAAAAATATTAAAAGGAATTGTTATCAGTAATTATTAGATCACGAAAAAAATTTACTCTGTTTATTAATAGTTAGAAATAATACTGTAATTATTACCAGTATTGTCGTTCAAATACTCATCATCATAATAATTTAATATTAATATTACAAAAAACCAGAGACTCAAATATATAAATATATATATATATTTTTTTTTTTTTTTTTGAAATTTTGCTAAGCAATTTAATTTTTACAATTATAATATTATACAATACAATACATTACAAAATAGATTGAATTATACAGAACATAGAAGAGAGAGAAAAAAGAAAGTTAGATCAAAAAGCCAGCTTCTAGAATAAAGGAAATAATTTTGTTTATAATATTTTCATTTGTGGAATTGAGTATAGACAGAAGATCCAAAGACACGTTTTGTGATTTTAATAATGTGAACAAAATTGAACGTTTATAAGATAGAGAAGGACAGTGGAAAAAAATGTAAGGGAGATTACAAATACTTTCATTGAAATGGAGAGGGCAGAGAGGAGAATTATTTAGAGACAGTTTATATGAATGAAAAGGTAGTAAGGAATGTCCAACACGTAGGCGATTAAATTGGACAATAGATGGTCTAGATAGTTTAAGATTATTAAACCAAGTCTTTTTGGGAATCTTGGGAACTAATATTTCTAATTTGGAGGCAAAATTAGAGGGTAATTCATTCCATTGGGAAGACCAGAGTTTATTGGTATGTTGACGTAAAATAGGAATAAAATTTGATGAGGGATGTTTAGAAGGAGATGGAAAATTGAGGTTGGAGGAGGATTTGGCTAAGAGGTCAGCAGCTTCATTTTCCTGGATCCCAATATGACTGGGCACCCAGAGAAAATTAATATTAAAATTTGCATTGTGAAGGGAGGAAAGTAAGTGTTTAATGCGTTGAATAAGGGGAGATAGGTTAGAGACAAAGGGGTTAGATTTCAAAGACTAGAGACATGACATAGAATCAGTAGCAACTAAATAACTGTTAGGCGGAAATGAAGATATATGAGCAAGCGCTTCTATAATGACATAGCACTCGGCTGAAAAAGATGATGAAGAAGGAGAAAGGTTATTACAAAAACATATATGTAGGTCAGGAATATAAAAGGAGTAGCCAGCAGAGATAGGGGAGACAGAACCGTCAGTATATATATCAGTTAATGCAGGGAAATTGACATTAAAGTATTCTAAAAAAAGTTCATTGATTATGGATGGTGACAGACATTTTAAACAGTGTAGAGAAAATCCTATAAAATTAGTTAGTCTAAGAAAATAAATGGAGTGTGTAAAAGCGATTCATAAGGAAGTTCATAAAGAGGGAGTTTTACTGTATTTATAGTATACGGATGAAAGGGTGAGATCGAATTTGCTGCAAGCGAAAGGACAGGGAGAGACTTTTTGACATATCGCCATGAAGAAAACAAGAAAAGGAAGATATCAAAAATAAGATGTTTGGAGTTGGATAATAATTTGAGGATAAATTTACCAGCAAGCCAGCGACATCTAATATTAAAAGGTGGGCATAATATTTCAACTTCAATGACAGAACAAGGAATTGATCTAATATAATCTATGATAGTTCTGAGGCAGGAAGTTTGAAGTAGGTTAATCTTTCCAGGTCCATGTCCCCGGCACCCCCCCCCCCTTTTGATTTTGGAAAAAAAACTCGGGGCGATCATTTGTACTACGTTTGTACCGGTTTGTACCGCAAATTTCATCGTTTGTACCCAAAGAGGTAAAAAGTTACGAGTCTTTGTAAGTGGAGGTGCTAAAGATATGCCAGCACCCCCACTTTAAAGTTTTGAAAAAAAAAATAAAGGCGATCGTTTGTAATACGTTTGTACCGGTTTGTACCGCAAATTTCATCGTTTGTACCCAAAGAGGTAAAAAGTTACAAGTCTTTGTAAGTGGAGGTGCTAAAGATATGCCAGCACCCCCACTTTAAAGTTTTGAAAAAAAAATAAAGGCGATCGTTTGTACTACGTTTGTACCGGTTTGTACCGCAAATTTCATCGTTTATTTTGTCTTGCCAATAACAATTATTTTATCAAAAGTTACAAATATTATTAATTTCCCGGGTTTTTTTATAAATCACGATTAAATTATTCTTTCAGTTTTTATCCAATTATAATAATTTTTTCATTATTAATTTCTTATTTTATTTATTCTTAATTCTTTAGTGACATACTACAAAACATAAGACATTACCATTAACAATTGATGAATTTATAATGATACATATTAAAATTCAATTATCGGCAACAAATATGCGACAAAATATGAAACAAATCTAACTGGTGCAATTAATATCAACAGCACAGAAGAAAATAATGAAAAGGAAATAAATAATGAAAATATATTATCGATTATAATAGATAAACCTATACGACAAACAAATAATATTAAAGATCAAACAAATAAATTGCAGTTTGAAGTTTATGAAAATTGGATGGGCTTAGGGTTTAAAACTTATAACAAGAAAAACAATACAAATTATTTGGATAGGGATCCAAGTGTCTTACATTATAATGAAAATAGTAGAATAAAAAGTCCCGTGATAAGGTTATTAAAAAATGGAAATATTGCTAGTTTGAAATCAATAAAAATTGACGGAATATTCTATACTGTCACAAATACGTGTGCGTTTAATAGCGTCTCACAAATAATTGCAACTGCAATTGCTAATAGCATTAATTATGCAAACTTCGTAAATAAAAATTCAGCTATGTTTTTTTCGAAATTATATCAAATATGTTGCGAGACGGGATTAATGCTCAAATATATAAGAAAAGAGCTGTTTTATGTAAAAATCTCATATCTAAGCTCAACATTAATAAAATAACAAGTCTTCCTTGAGGACTTGTACATTTAAATTGTGAATGTACAAATAACTTTTTAGTAAACAATTTATTTAAAGATTATTTTTCAATTAAAGAGACTACAATATGTTTTGCATACCTTATGGAACGAATTTCATATAAATGTATATTAATTGTAAACTTACCAACCGAAACTTTGGACTTCCTTACAGATAGCATTGAGACTGTGTTTTCAAGTACAAGAACTTGTAATATATGTACGAGATATTTATCTATAGATTATCAACTTCAAAATCATATTTTTATTGAGCCTCAAATTAATATAAAAAATAAAAAAGTAATGACAATTTGGATCTATCAATAATTCTTAACATTCCAAAGAGGTTGACAATACTTGACCAACAATTTATCATTAGAGGAATTGTAGAATTTATACCACCGGTAATCAAACATATTGAATCAGCAGGGCATTTCATTTCATATAGTTACCGAGTACACACCGACCAATGGCAAAATAATGACGATTTAAGCAATTTAATAAGAAATGTACGTCAAATTTATGATTTGAGTACTTGTGGATTACTTTAATAGAAAAAAAAAACTTAATTCCACAAAAAGTGAATATATTAATTTTTGTGGAATTGAGTTTTTTCTTTCTATTAATGTTCGCCAAAATACTAAAATAAATCATTGTTTACTATTAATTTATACTATATAATATGTTAACAATATACATTAAATTATTTAAATATAATTTTTTAAATTGTTATATTTAAATTGTTATATTTATATAATAATATTTTTTTTCTTCTTTTTCTTCTCCTTCGTCTTTATCCTAGCTATTTGGGATTGGCCAGTTGTGTTCACATACACATATGGCATAAGCCATACATCCATACCTTATATGCCCGCACTCGCTGTCCTCATATCACATCCAACCGCATCCAACAACTTCTTCTTCGATCTTCCTCCTCTTTCTTCAACGTTCATTTCCATAACCTCTCTTAAAAATTTTCAATTTTTCTTCCTCATAACATGATTAAATCATTTAAATCTATCCTCTCTCATCTTATCCACTATCGTCACTACTACTATGCTTTCTTTTACACATTCATTCCTTATCCTATCTACTTTTGTCACTCCACTCATTCATTTATTTTATTCAACTAAAAATAAATATCATGCTTACATGAAAAATATATTATGAATTTATTCTAATACTAAAATTATTATAATATTAATGTTATGAAATTGCTGTCTAGGAAAGTGTAGACTACTTAAGTTAGGTATATTAATAATGCAGTTTTAAACTGCATATACAGGTAAGAACACACATAAATAATGCGTTCTTTTTTTCGTAAACGCAAAATGCAAAAATAATGTATCAGCATCCCCACTTTCAAAGCTTCGTAACTTTTTACAACTTTGGGTACAAGCGATGAAATTTGTGGTACAAACCGCTACAAACGTAGTACAAACAAATGCGTAATTTTTTTTCTTCGAAAACTCAAAGTTCAAAAATCATGTCCCTGGCACCCCCACTTACACAGCTTCTTAACTTTTTACGACTTTGGGTACAAACGATGAAATTTGCGGTACAAACCGGTACAAACGTAGTACAAACGATCGCCCTTATTTTTTTTTCAAAATTTTAAAGTGGGGGTGCTGGCATGTCTTTAGTACCCCCACTTACAAAGACTCGTAACTTTTTACCCCTTTGGGTACAAACGATGAAATTTGCGGTACAAACCGGTACAAACGTAGTACAAACGATCGCTCCGAGTTTTTTTTCCAAAATCAAACGTGGGGGTGCCGGGGACATGGACCTAATCTTTTCCCAGTTGGAAGAAGACGCAGATCCAAAGATAAAACAACCATAATCGAATTTAGAGCGAATTACCGAAGTGTATATGGCTAATAATGAAGAAGGATGGGAGCCCCACCAGGTGCCTGCTACTGCTAAGGAAATTTGACCATCGACAAGAAAATGAAGTGAGATATTGTATTTTCTCCCAGTGGAGCTTGAAGTCAAGATTGATTCCAAGGTAGGCAATATTTTGAACCAGAGGAATGATATTGTTATCCAGAATAACATTTGGAGGATGGGTATATCTGCGTCGGGTAAATATAACTGCTTTACATTTCTCAGGGCAACTATAAATGAAGATTGGGTTAAGATGATATTAAGGTCATGAAGGACGCGGTTTAAATCTACTATGACGATGATAAAAAATTTATGTGACGAGAATAAAACTATATCATCGGCGTATATAAGACAATGATGACCATGCATAGAGAGGTGTTTGGCAATAAAAATCATATACACGTTAAATAGAATAGGATTCAAGCAACTACCTTGGGGTAAACCTGTAAAAGCAGAACGATTATTCTTAGAGCGAAAAGGTGACGAGAAGAAAAGGTTTCTGTGAGAAAATAGAGATCACATTAAATTTCAGAAAATAGGAGGGATATCTAAGGAAACAAGGTAATAAGGAAATAAGGGTAGGAATGTGAACTGAATCAAAGGTACCATGAATGTCAACAAAAGCTGCAACTAAAAACTTTTTGTCATTGAAAGAATGGTAAATTTGACCTGTAAATATAGAAAGGCATTCAAGGGTGCTCATACCCTTTCTGAAAGCAAAAAGATTATCTGCAAGAATTGAGTTGGATTCAAGCCACCAATCCAGACGTGATTTAAGTATGCACTCGAAAATTTTGCAAAGAGATGAAGAGAAGGCTATGGGACGAAAAGAGGTTTTAGAGTTGGGTTTAGGTATAGAAATAACTCGATATGAAGACCAAGAGGAAAGAGTTTTCTGTGTATATAAGATATTGTTGAAAATATTAAGAGAATCCAAGGTATTTATAGGGAGATTCGGTAACATTAAAGGAGAGATGTTGTCGATTCCAGAGGCAGGAGAGCGACGAGAAGAAATAGCATTATTAAGTTTAGATAACGTGAAAGGATTAGTTAGAATATGGTGAAGAGAAGATTGTTGGGATATGTGTAGGGGAAAAATTTCTAATTCTGATGAAACATGAAATGGAGCAACTTTTGAACAAAATTCATCGAACCAGTCGTCATTGATGGGACGAGAAATTGAGTTAGCACAATTTTTATAACGTTTGGCTGAGTGCAAGAGAAGGGATTAAGATCCGAATAGAATTTCTTCCAAGATTTCTTTTTTTCATTTTTTAATAAACTTGCTGTATTAGCACATGCAATTTGATATTTAAAATAATCAGAAATAGCTCCTGAGTGTCCTGAGAAACAAAAAGATCTGATTTTAACTACATTAGTACATGAGGAATTCCACCAAGGAGGAGATGGAGGGAAGGTTTTTGAATTTGGTATTTTAGTTGGGATATAGAGTTTGGCTGCGTTATCGATAAGATCAGTGAATTCAGAGTAGGAGAAGGAAGAAGAATTAAAGGACTGAGAAAAGATAGAATTTTGTATATAAAGAGAAAAATAGTTCTAGTCGGCTTTATTAAAATTGAAAAAAATAGGGTTAAATGGGAAAGCACCGTAGTTTTTGCTAGAAGAAGAAGGATGAATAGTGCTAATAATATTAACTCTGATTATAATAGGGATAAAATCACTGCCATGAGATTCGTTGAGAGTGGACCATGTAGAATTCCATATAAGATCAGGAGAGGAGATAGATAGATCAAGAGCAGAATTAATCGTACCAGGGCAACCAAAGTGGGTTGGGCTGCCATCGTTTAGAATACAAAGACCGAACGAGTTAATTGTATTATAGATAAGGCTACCACGATGAGAAACTGTGTCGGAACCCCAAGCAGGATGGAAGGAGTTGAAGTCTCCAACAAGAAAGATGTTGTAGGAAACTAAACTAAATAGGGTTTGCCATAGATCTGCGGGAATGTGTGTGTCACTAGGAATATAACAAGACCAAATAGAAAAAAGAGGGGTGGAGTCAAAATTTAAGATATGTACACCAATAAAATAATTTTTTTTATTTATAAAGTTATTTTTGGTAATATTGTCAAGAGTAATAGATCTAACTTTTAACGAATTATGAACAGCAATACCTACGCCACCATAACCGTCTAAACGGTCACTTCTAAAATTATTAAACTGTGAGATTTTAAATGAGCGAGAAGGGAAAAGCGCCAAGTTTCAGATAAAACAGCAATAGAACATTTTTTGATGGCAAGTATGTTCTGCATGGAAGAGGTACGAGCTGGGAGGCTTCTAACATTCCATTAAAGAATATTGATAGAGTTTATAGAATTGTTATTGTGGGAGTCAAGCATAATAAAAGAAGAGAAAAAAAAGACAACAAAAACCTAAATCCTAAAACCTAAAACTTTGGATCTGAGTTTGGAATAGCAAGTAGAGAATGTAAGGAGAATTAAATTAAGGTCTGAAGAGCAGATAAAGAATGAGAAGAAAGCAATGAAAGAGAGTTTAAAAGAAATTCGTTTAATTTTTAGGAAAGGGTATGAATCCAAGTGAAATCGTTCAGAATTTTTAAAGTTCACATTAGTAAAATTTAAGCAGTTTCCATTAGGAAGAGAGAAAGAGGGTTCCTGAGGGAGAGATAAATGTTTTTATTAGAAGCTGATACAGAATGATGACTTGATTTTCTTTTGTAAGAGTTATAAGCATAATTGTTTACATTTAAATTAGGAAAGTCGACTTTGTGAGAAATATTGTTAGATAAATTTATAGAAGCTGGTAGCTGCCTATTTAAAATATCTGAATATTTAAAAACAGATGAATAATGATTGTATTTCTTAAAATCCAATGCGTCGCTATAGGAAATGTTTACGGTTGCCATGATTTTTTTAATTTCACTTTGAAATGTCCATTTTTTGCAGTTTCGATCTGTAGCTAAGAAAGGAAGTTGACAAAAAAAACAAACGGGGACGGTAGTTTGAATGGTTGGACAGGCATCAATTGAATGTTTCTCACCATTACAATGGCTACATCTAGGGTCGCTGCGACAAAATTTTTGCGTATGCCCAAAGCGTAAACAGCGGTTACATTGTACGGGCGAGCGAATACTAGGGTTAACTTCAAATATCATATTAAACAGTGATATATTCCTTGGTAGTTTTGGTGCCAAAAATTTGAGTTCAACAATGCGTGTATGCACAATATTCCCTTCTTTTTTGAGAGAAACACGTTTGAATGTCTCGACAGGAACAGGAGACCGTAGGCCGTCCCGAAATTCTTCCTCCGAAACAGATATGTCTAGTTTTATCACACCATAAGGAAATATAAGAGTAAATGGAATACTTGCAGAGAAACCATGTTCACTTAATAATCCAGAATTTAGACAATTATTTGCATTTACAATGGAGTCGAAAAAAATTTTGATTTTTTTAGAACTGGCAGATTTGATGTTAGTGATACCAATAAAGTTAAATCTGGAGAGAAAAATCTGGCCGCCTTGAGAGGATGCCAGCTCCCCAAATTTTTACTCGGATCAATGCATTCAACGAGTATTAAAATAGGACCAGCATATTCATGTGAAAAAAATTGTTGTAATGGATTGACAGAGATGTTATTGTTTAAATGTAGGTCTGTAAAACTAGTTGAAAAATTCAAAGTCGATAATGATTTTGCGATCGGCATAGGTACGGCCTCATTAGAACGACTTATATCGGTAATGCTGTTAATTGACATTGGCTTGGGACCCTTATCGTTTGGCGATAACGGGTCGTCATAATTAAATGACGATTGTTGTGTAATTAAAGACGGCGGATTTAACATAATTTGTTGAAGACTGGGAGAAACAGGACTACACGGATTTTCTTTTGGCTTACGATTCTTAGAGACAGTGGTCCATTCTGAATCAGGTCCAGTATTCTTATTAACTGATGTTTTGATCTTTGTGATGCCGGGCTTCTGACCGGCGCGAGAATCGCCGTCCGAAGACGACGACATAGATATAACGACGCACACTAATGCCACTAATTAAGTCGCCCGAGTATACGAACGATAATACGTCTGTACGCGAGGACGGACTAAACGCGAATGAAATATATATATATATTTTTTTTTTTATATATGTCTAGTCCTAATCATGTAAATATGATTTTATATGATAATAAACACAATTCATATGTAATTCACTCTAAAATTGTAAGCTAGCTATTATTGATAACTGAATACAAACTTTCAGTAATTTTTTGAGAATGGTCTATCTAATAAGTTTTTATACCAACCTAATATTGGAATAAATATAATTTTGTTGCTTTGCGGATGGTATATTTTTTTAAAAATTGCATAATGTACAATTTTTTAATATAATGAAACTATATATCAACACCATATTCCTGTATTCCAGTACTTTACTACTCATTATTCTTTTCCATATATATTGTTATCTACTTTACGTCGTTTTTCATAACACATTAGAGTCCGTTTTATATTACGGAGCCATACGTTTCAACTATACAAAGTACTTAGTTAATGTTACTATTAATAAATTCTATTATCTAAATACATATTTACTGTAGTTATCAAAAACTAATTCGTGTATTATCAATGCTTATGTAATTGAATCTACCAAAATGTTATATTGGTTAAAAATTTTTTTTTTAGATTTATTCACTGATGAAGATCTAGATAACTATTTGAAATCCCACCCATCTCAAGAATCTACATCTACTCATGGTAATATTAATAATGTCATTACAAATGAGCTTTAGCCTAAACCCACTATCATTGTGGGTGGAAAACCTTTTAACTATCTTTTAAAGGTCACGAAAATAATTTACTCTCCTATTTTATTGTTTGATACAAAAATTTAATTGATTCACAAAAGAAGGTAGAATTATAAAGTTTCATAAAATTATGTTGTTTTTAATTAAGTCATGATTGATTAATGGTAATAAAAATATAAATGGGTACAATAGTTAAAATATATTTTAATAAACCGTAAAATTAGTTTCTATTTTATGTTTTTAAAACATTTGAGAACAATTCAATTTATTCGTTATTCATGTCTTATTAGATATATAATAGTACATACTTATTGTTTCTTTTTGTTTATAGCTCTACAAAATTTCGAAGGTTATTCCAATAATCGTGATAACCAACTCACACCATCTTCATTTATTTCCACACCAAATGAAGACTATTTTCATGGTCCAAATTAGATGCTCTCAGATTAAAATTAATTAATAATACATTGACTATATTCATTTTCATGGAAATTAAAATAGTTATACATTATATAGACAAACTATCTCAATCAATAAACTTATCTGAATTTGTTAATTTAAAAACCTATTTGTAGAGTTAAAAGTACAATGCAGAAGAAATTATAAAAATAAACAAACTAATAAAAACAAGAAAAAATAATTGCAATAAAAGAAATGTATACTAATTAACTAAAATATTTATTACTCCCTATGAAATGTTAATGAAATAACAATTATGAGCTTCTTGAATTGTAATATAAAAATATTACTTAAATATATTATATTTTTTATAACCCACTTTGATAACATTTGGTATATTTAATATGCAATAGATAAATATGATATACCAATTAAAAACTATAATACATAAATAAAATTAATTTTTATTTGTAAAAAAAACTTGAATCTTTCTCTTTCACAAGTACAATATTATTTTATGTTACGTTAAAAGAATCTAATATATTGTCATACGATTTATTGAAAATATACTTTTATGAATTTTGAAAATCATTGTGTTTTAGTCGATTTTGGTGATTATAATATTTGAATATATCAAATATATCATCTATTTTTCGTTATTCAGCCACGATTTAATAGTAATATACTATTTGCATTTTATACACTCGATATTTAATATTCTTGACGTCCATTAAATGAAAGTTCAGTATTTAGATTAGCTGTAAAAAAATATCGATCATATCATAAAGAAAAGACAATGAATATGAGTTATAATATGTGTATTAATGTTTTAACTCTTATAATAAGCATTAGTATTAATATTGTTGAAAACTTTAAGGGAACTAGTATGTATGATATATACGTTTCAAGTTAGTTGAAATATAACAAATTTTAAAAGTTTATTAAATATTATACTTATTGTAGTTCTATAAATTAATCCTTAAATTTTATTTTAAATGATTATTTTGAATATCAAGTATTTAATTCTTCCTAAATATTTCATAACACAGAACTTGCCTTGATCTTTGATTATCTCACTGCTGTATAATATGTGTATTCATTCAAAAACTATAGGATGGTAGACAATGGGATAGACTTTGATAGTCGGAAAAGTACTTTTTTTAATGTTGACTCATCATTGATAAGAAAATTTAATGAAGATATTTTGGAAATCGTTTGACAAAACTAAAAACACGTATGTAATTTCTTATATTGGTCTTCGTTAAATATCTAACGAATTTCATAACTACAACTATTCCAATTAGTACATAATCTTGAACTTATAATCATCTACTTTTTGACCAAAATACTTTTCATGAAGCTTATGAATTCAGTGTATTTTCTTCCATCAAATCCAGATTGAAATTTCCTATAAGAATTAGTAGATTCCTTAATTTGTTAAACGTTTGAGCATGTGTAGAAAGTTCAATTTGATACTGGGCGTGTTACAATTTAGATAAACATAATCCATAAGGATCAATATCCTTTGACCAACTAACAAGTACTAGTAAAAAACAGTACTTACTATAACACAAAAAGCTATGAATTCATCACTTGTCCTTATTTTTTTCCCAATGCTAAAATGTCTTTGTTAAACTGTTATTAGAATTTTTGTAGTCTTTAAGCGTTCATTTTTTTATTTCGTAAACCTTGCTGTTATTTACTCTATATTTTTTTTCAGTTGACTTCTATAATATTGATTTCCTTCAGCCACAATTTTGAGTAGTAAAAGTCATTGGTTGTTCATCCATAAATAGTTATTTTGTCTCTGATTTTGTTTCCTTTATTTGCTTTGTCTTTGAGTTAGGTCGGCGTTGACCATTGTTCATTCATACAGGGTGTCTCAGAAAAATCGGAACTCTGGGTTTCAAACGGCTGTAGGGAAATGTAAAAAAAAAGGGGGATTTTTAAACTGCTTCGAAGGCAACCCTGCATCCTACTCGACACATCGCACGCGGTGGAACAACGCGAAAGGCAGTTATGTTCGAGCAGCAGTGTCAAGAGTACGCGGATGACGCGATGGATTTTTCCGCAGAAATGGCTTGCCTGATCATCGAACATTATTTTCGTACGCGTTCGTTCGACAATGTTCGGCAACATTTTTACGATAAGTTCGGGCAAGATCGTACGCTTTACAATTCAACCATCAAGCGTATCATCAACCGCTTCCAGACGGAGCACACTGTTGAACGAACGCGTACGAAAATAATGTTCGATGATCAGGCAAGCCATTTCTGTGGAAAAATCCATCGCGTCATCCGCGTACTCTTGACACTGCTGCTCGAACATAAGTGCCTTTCGCGTTGTTCCACCGCGTGCGATGTGTCGAGTAGGATGCAGGGTTGCCTCCGAAGCAGTTTAAAAATCCCCCTTTTTTTTTACATTTCCCTACAGCCGTTTGAAACCCAGAGTTCCGATTTTTCTGAGACACCCTGTATATAATTGTTGTAGTGTCCGTTTTTGTTTCTCTCTTTATTTCTATTAAATATAATTTTTTAAGTTATGTTTGTGATAATACATTATCAAGTCTAAATAATATGTCGGTTTAATTAACGAACCTAATCAACTTTAATGTTATTGCTACACATAATTAATATAAACATGATTTTTTCTATATGAATAAAAATAAAATGTGTTATCTTTATATATATAATTCTTCTATACGTGTGTATTTCACTGAATTACTACTAAATGGCTGGATCAATTTTAATGAATTATTTTCTGTATATTTGAGTTGATCTGGATGGTTTAAATTCACAATTGAACCCGGTATGTGGCGCTGAATATATACTCACAACGGTGATTATATACGTATACGTATATGTATACTTCTATACTATACTATACGTGAAATGGTGTTTGTACTTCATACCGTGGGCGACTGTTATATTTTAAAATACAGGTGCGCTAGTAAACAATGTATAATGTGCATTTCAAAGTAGAAAGGAATTATCGGTATTTGTATTTTTAGCTCATGGCTTCATCTGGGTCAGGTTCGCACACACCACCGCGGTGGTAGCGTTGTAGCTTGCGTTTTTTTGACATTTCAATTTCTGTTCACAGTGTTCAAGTGAATAACTTACAGTGGCATTCAAACGAGGAGAATTTGAAGTTGTTGAAACAATGATTGTATTTTTCGGTTTAATACATTAAATTCGAACCAGAGCTCATTTTAACAAAACTTTCCAAATGTGTATAATTCACAATAATTGAAGATATAATTATATAATACACAGTTCAATAATTCATATGTCGTAAATCGCAATAATTAAACAAAGATTAAATACGATATCCATAATGGAATAAACGTATTGTACATAATGTGAAGAATATTCAATAACAGATAACAAATATTTCCGAAAATTCCAAATTTCCAACGTTAATAGTTAATACGTAAATAAAATAAATGTTCAATGGTCGTATTATTTTCATATAAAGTAATTCAAAATTACGCATATATTATATATATTGTTTGCGACGTTTATTCCCGCAGGTCGAATTTGTGGGAGAGTAAACTTCGCCAGTCAGGTTCTTAAAAATATCAAAATTAAAGTGGACTGTATTGTGTTAAGATAGATCGATTATTAAGTCATTCTCTAATACGTACACGCGTAATACGATACCAAACGATGAACCGCAAGCACAATTATACATATACAATCATTAGTTATATACACGGTGCGTGGCACGCTACAAGATTCAAAAAAAAAGAATATATAAAAAACGAATGGGAATATTCGCGCGGAATATACGTGTGTGAAGTTAGCCCCCCACCCAAACCTAAATGCTCCAAAGTTTATTGTAACCTCATTATTTTAATTTGTAACTATTTGTAACCAACTTTTTAGAATTTGTAACCTCACCGTTTCCGAGTTATAGCGAGTTTCTCAATGGGGGGTTAACTTCACGTAGCCCCCCCATATTGTCCAAATCGCTTCAAACAAATTTTGTTATATTCCTTTTGATTTGTAACTATTTGTAACCAACTTTTTATAATTTGTAACCTCACCGTTATTGAGTTATGACCATTCCAAAATGAGGGGCCAGCCCCCTCCATATTGTCCAAATCGCTTCAAACAAATTTTGTTATATTCCTTTTGATTTGTAACTATTTGTAACCAACTTTTTAGAATTTGTAATCTTACCGTTTTCAAGTTATAGCGAGTTTCTCAATGGGGCGCTAACTTCATGTAGTCTCCCATATTGTCCAAATCGCTTCAAACAAATTTTGTTATATTACTTTTGATTTGTAACTATTTGTAACCAACTTTTTGTAATTTGCAACCTCACCGTTTTTGAGTTATGACCATTCCAAATAAAGAGGCCAGCCCCTCACAAGTTGAAAAAATTGTTCAAAAATTTTTAGAAATTTACCTTAAATATTTTTATAATATAATATTATCATAAAATTTGATAGACAATTATTGTGGTAGTAATTATTATTATGTTTTGGTCAGAAAACTGAAAAGAAATGAAGAGTTATGACATTTTATATTTTATTGATATTTAAAATTGTTAAAAGTATCGTCATTTTAACTAGTAATGAATGTATAACGTAGTTATTATTAAAAAGTACCTTACTGAATACTATATACCTATTGCATATAACACTTTATATATAACACTAAATATATGAGTATATATGTAATTATGGGGACGAAATCCCAATGTTCTATTAAACTCACCCCCCTCAAGGAGAAATTGAAACTACGCAACTGTATATATATTGTATTATAATATTGTGTTTGTATTATTTTTGGTATAATATATGTATATCG